>JAEOAD010002473.1:0-315966 GCA_036365145.1 Orientallactaga sibirica
GAACGAATTAGCTTATTTCACACAGTACAATGTTAGGCAATGAAGATGTTTGTTTTCTCAAGAAACTACTTTAGAAATGAGGCGAATCTACTAACTTTGTACATCTTGTTAGATTACACAAACTAGGAAAGTTTGAACTTGCTGCACTCAACCTTCTTTGTAGGAAAGCAAGTGATTCCTAGAACCGAATTAGCTTATTTCACACAGTACAATGTTTGGCAATGAAGATGTTTGTTTTCTCAAGAAACTACTTTAGAAATGAGGAAGAATCTACTAACTTGTACATCTTGTTAGATTACACAAACTAGGAAAGTTTGAACTTGCTGCACTCAACCTTCTTTGTAGGAAAGCAAGTGATTCCTAGAACCGAATTAGCTTATTTCACACAGTACAATGTTGACCCAATGAAGATGTTTGTTTCTCAAGAAACTACTTTAGAAATGAGGCGAATCTACTAACTTGTACATCTTGTTAGATTACACAAACTAGGAAAGTTTGAACTTGCTGCACTCAACCTTCTTTGTAGGAAGCAAGTGATTCCTAGAACAATTAGCTTATTTCACACAGTACAATGTTCGGCAATGAAGATGTTTGTTTTCTCAAGAAACTACTTTAGAAATGAGGCGAATCTACTAACTTGTACATCTTGTTAGATTACACAAACTAGGAAATCAACCTTCTTTTGTAGGAAAGCAAGTGATTCCTAGAACGAATTAGCTTATTTCACACAGTACAATGTTGGCAATGAAGATGTTTGTTTTCTCAAGAAACTACTTTAGAAATGAGGCGAATCTACTAACTTGTACATCTTGTTAGATTACACAAACTAGGAAAGTTTGAACTTGCTGCACTCAACCTTCTTTGTAGGAAAGCAAGTGATTCCTAGAACCGAATTAGCTTATTTCACACAGTACAACGTTAGGCAATGAAGATGTTTGTTTTCTCAGAAACTACTTTAGAAATGAGGCGAATCTACTAACTTGTACATCTTGTTAGATTACACAAACTAGGAAAGTTTGAACTTGCTGCACTCAACCTTCTTTGTAGGAAAGCAAGTGATTCCTAGAACCGAATTAGCTTATTTCACACAGTACAATGTTGGCAATGAAGATGTTTGTTTTCTCAGAAACTACTTTAGAAATGAGGCGAATCTACTAACTTGTACATCTTGTTAGATTACACAAACTAGGAAAGTTTGAACTTGCTGCACTCAACCTTCTTTGTAGGAAAGCAAGTGATTCCTAGAACAATTAGCTTATTTCACACAGTACAATGTTCGGCAATGAAGATGTTTGTTTTCTCAAGAAACTACTTTAGAAATGAGGCGAATCTACTAACTTGTACATCTTGTTAGATTACACAAACTAGGAAAGTTTGAACTTGCTGCACTCAACCTTCTTTGTAGGAAAGCAAGTGATTCCTAGAACCGAATTAGCTTATTTCACACAGTACAATGTTGGCAATGAAGATGTTTGTTTTCTCAAGAAACTACTTTAGAAATGAGGCGAATCTACTAACTTGTACATCTTGTTAGATTACACAAACTAGGAAAGTTTGAACTTGCTGCACTCAACCTTCTTTGTAGGAAAGCAAGTGATTCCTAGAACAGAATTAGCTTATTTCACACAGTACAATGTTAGGCAATGAAGATGTTTGTTTTCTCAAGAAACTACTTTAGAAATGAGGCGAATCTACTAACTTGTACATCTTGTTAGATTACACAAACTAGGAAAGTTTGAACTTGCTGCACTCAACCTTCTTTGTAGGAAAGCAAGTGATTCCTAGAACCGAATTAGCTTATTTCACACAGTACAATGTTGGCAATGAAGATGTTTGTTTTCTCAAGAAACTACTTTAGAAATGAGGCGAATCTACTAACTTGTACATCTTGTTAGATTACACAAACTAGGAAAGTTTGAACTTGCTGCACTCAACCTTCTTTGTAGGAAAGCAAGTGATTCCTAGAACAGAATTAGCTTATTTCACACAGTACAATGTTCGGCAATGAAGATGTTTGTTTTCTCAAGAAACTACTTTAGAAATGAGGCGAATCTACTAACTTGTACATCTTGTTAGATTACACAAACTAGGAAAGTTTGAACTTGCTGCACTCAACCTTCTTTGTAGGAAAGCAAGTGATTCCTATCAACCTTCTTTTGTAGGAAAGCAAGTGATTCCTAGAACGAATTAGCTTATTTCACACAGTACAATGTTCGGCAATGAAGATGTTTGTTTTTCAAGAAACTACTTTAGAAATGAGGTGAATCTACTAACTTGTACATCTTGTTAGATTACACAAACTAGGAAAGTTTGAACTTGCTGCACTCAACCTTCTTTGTAGGAAAGCAAGTGATTCCTAGAACCGAATTAGCTTATTTCACACAGTACAATGTTCGGCAATGAAGATGTTTGTTTTCTCAAGAAACTACTTTAGAAATGAGGCGAATCTACTAACTTGTACATCTTGTTAGATTACACAAACTAGGAAAGTTTGAACTTGCTGCACTCAACCTTCTTTGTAGGAAAGCAAGTGATTCCTAGAACCGAATTAGCTTATTTCACACAGTACAATGTTCGGCAATGAAGATGTTTGTTTTCTCAAGAAACTACTTTAGAAATGAGGCGAATCTACTAACTTGTACATCTTGTTAGATTACACAAACTAGGAAAGTTTGAACTTGCTGCACTCAACCTTCTTTGTAGGAAAGCAAGTGATTCCTAGAACCGAATTAGCTTATTTCACACAGTACAATGTTCGGCAATGAAGATGTTTGTTTTCTCAAGAAACTACTTTAGAAATGAGGCGAATCTACTAACTTGTACATCTTGTTAGATTACACAAACTAGGAAAGTTTGAACTTGCTGCACTCAACCTTCTTTGTAGGAAAGCAAGTGATTCCTAGAACCGAATTAGCTTATTTCACACAGTACAATGTTCGGCAATGAAGATGTTTGTTTTCTCAAGAAACTACTTTAGAAATGAGGCGAATCTACTAACTTGTACATCTTGTTAGATTACACAAACTAGGAAAGTTTGAACTTGCCTTACAATGTTGGCAATGAAGATGTTTGTTTTCTCAAGAAACTACTTTAGAAATGAGGCGAATCTACTAACTTGTACATCTTGTTAGATTACACAAACTAGGAAAGTTTGAACTTGCTGCACTCAACCTTCTTTGTAGGAAAGCAAGTGATTCCTAGAACGAATTAGCTTATTTCACACAGTACAATGTTCGGCAATGAAGATGTTTGTTTTCTCAAGAAACTACTTTAGAAATGAGGCGAATCTACTAACTTGTACATCTTGTTAGATTACACAAACTAGGAAAGTTTGAACTTGCTGCACTCAACCTTCTTTGTAGGAAAGCAAGTGATTCCTAGAACCGAATTAGCTTATTTCACACAGTACAATGTTCGGCAATGAAGATGTTTGTTTTCTCAAGAAACTACTTTAGAAATGAGGCGAATCTACTAACTTGTACATCTTGTTAGATTACACAAACTAGGAAAGTTTGAACTTGCTGCACTCAACCTTCTTTGTAGGAAAGCAAGTGATTCCTAGAACCGAATTAGCTTATTTCACACAGTACAATGTTCGGCAATGAAGATGTTTGTTTTCTCAAGAAACTACTTTAGAAATGAGGCGAATCTACTAACTTGTACATCTTGTTAGATTACACAAACTAGGAAAGTTTGAACTTGCTGCACTCAACCTTCTTTGTAGGAAAGCAAGTGATTCCTAGAACGAATTAGCTTATTTCACACAGTACAATGTTCGGCAATGAAGATGTTTGTTTTCTCAAGAAACTACTTTAGAAATGAGGCGAATCCACTAACTTGTACATCTTGTTAGATTACACAAACTAGGAAAGTTTGAACTTGCTGCACTCAACCTTCTTTGTAGGAAGCAAGTGATTCCTAGAACGGATTAGCTTATTTCACACAGTACAATGTTCGTCAATGAAGATGTTTGTTTTCTCAAGAAACTACTTTAGAAATGAGGCGAATCTACTAACTTGTACATCTTGTTAGATTACACAAACTAGGAAAGTTTGAACTTGCTGCACTCAACCTTCTTTGTAGGAAAGCAAGTGATTCCTAGAACCGAATTAGCTTATTTCACACAGTACAATGTTCGGCAATGAAGATGTTTGTTTTCTCAAGAAACTACTTTAGAAATGAGGCGAATCTACTAACTTGTACATCTTGTTAGATTACACAAACTAGGAAAGTTTGAACTTGCTGCACTCAACCTTCTTTGTAGGAAAGCAAGTGATTCCTAGAACCGAATTAGCTTATTTCACACAGTACAATGTTTGGCAATGAAGATGTTTGTTTTCTCAAGAAACTACTTTAGAAATGAGGCGAATCTACTAACTTGTACATCTTGTTAGATTACACAAACTAGGAAAGTTTGAACTTGCTGCACTCAACCTTCTTTGTAGGAAAGCAAGTGATTCCTAGAACCGAATTAGCTTTTTTCACACAGTACAATGTTCGGCAATGAAGATGTTTTTTTTCTCAAGAAACTACTTTAGAAATGAGGCGAATCTACTAACTTGTACATCTTGTTAGATTACACAAACTAGGAAAGTTTGAACTTGCTGCACTCAACCTTCTTTGTAGGAAAGCAAGTGATTCCTAGAACGAATTAGCTTATTTCACACAGTACAATGTTGGCAATGAAGATGTTTGTTTTCTCAAGAAACTACTTTAGAAATGAGGCGAATCTACTAACTTGTACATCTTGTTAGATTACACAAACTAGGAAAGTTTGAACTTGCTGCACTCAACCTTCTTTGTAGGAAAGCAAGTGATTCCTAGAACGAATTAGCTTATTTCACACAGTACAATGTTCGGCAATGAAGATGTTTGTTTTCTCAAGAAACTACTTTAGAAATGAGGCGAATCTACTAACTTGTACATCTTGTTAGATTACACAAACTAGGAAAGTTTGAACTTGCTGCACTCAACCTTCTTTGTAGGAAAGCAAGTGATTCCTAGAACCGAATTAGTTTTATTTCACACAGTACAATGTTTGGCAATGAAGATGTTTGTTTTCTTTTAGAAATGAGGCAATGAGATGTTTGATCTACTAACTTGTACATCTTGTTAGATTACACAAACTAGGAAAGTTTGAACTTGCTGCACTCAACCTTCTTTGTAGGAAAGCAAGTGATTCCTAGAACAGAATTAGCTTATTTCACACAGTACAATGTTCGGCAATGAAGATGTTTGTTTTCTCAAGAAACTACTTTAGAAATGAGGCGAATCTACTAACTTGTACATCTTGTTAGATTACACAAACTAGGAAAGTTTGAACTTGCTGCACTCAACCTTCTTTGTAGGAAAGCAAGTGATTCCTAGAACGAATTAGCTTATTTCACACAGTACAATGTTCGGCAATGAAGATGTTTGTTTTCTCAAGAAACTACTTTAGAAATGAGGCGAATCTACTAACTTGTACATCTTGTTAGATTACACAAACTAGGAAAGTTTGAACTTGCTGCACTCAACCTTCTTTGTAGGAAAGCAAGTGATTCCTAGAAACGAATTAGCTTATTTCACACAGTAAATGTTCGGCAATGAAGATGTTTGTTTTCTCAAGAAACTACTTTAGAAATGAGGCGAATCTACTATCTTGTTACATCTTGTTAGATTACACAAACTAGGAAAGTTTGAACTTGCTGCACTCAACCTTCTTTGTAGGAAAGCAAGTGATTCCTAGAACCGAATTAGCTTATTTCACACAGTACAATGTTACAGGCAATGAAGATGTTTAGCTTTTTCTCAATGAAGATGTTTGTTTTCTCAGAAACTACTTTAGAAATGAGGCGAATCTACTAACTTGTACATCTTGTTAGATTACACAAACTAGGAAAGTTTGAACTTGCTGCACTCAACCTTCTTTGTAGGAAAGCAAGTGATTCCTAGAAACGAATTAGCTTATTTCACACAGTACAATGTTCGGCAATGAAGATGTTTGTTTTCTCAAGAAACTACTTTAGAAATGAGGCGAATCTACTAACTTGTACATCTTGTTAGATTACACAAACTAGGAAAGTTTGAACTTGCTGCACTCAACCTTCTTTGTAGGAAAGCAAGTGATTCCTAGAACGAATTAGCTTATTTCACACAGTACAATGTTCGGCAATGAAGATGTTTGTTTTCTCAAGAAACTACTTTAGAAATGAGGCGAATCTACTAACTTGTACATCTTGTTAGATTACACAAACTAGGAAAGTTTGAACTTGCTGCACTCAACCTTCTTTGTAGGAAAGCAAGTGATTCCTAGAACGAATTAGCTTATTTCACACAGTACAATGTTCGGCAATGAAGATGTTTGTTTTCTCAAGAAACTACTTTAGAAATGAGGCGAATCTACTAACTTGTACATCTTGTTAGATTACACAAACTAGGAAAGTTTGAACTTGCTGCACTCAACCTTCTTTGTAGGAAAGCAAGTGATTCCTAGAACGAATTAGCTTATTTCACACAGTACAATGTTCGGCAATGAAGATGTTTGTTTTCTCAAGAAACTACTTTAGAAATGAGGCGAATCTACTAACTTGTACATCTTGTTAGATTACACAAACTAGGAAAGTTTGAACTTGCTGCACTCAACCTTCTTTGTAGGAAAGCAAGTGATTCCTAGAACGAATTAGCTTATTTCACACAGTACAATGTTCGGCAATGAAGATGTTTTTTTTCTCAAGAAACTACTTTAGAAATGATCTTGAATCTACTAACTTGTACATCTTGTTAGATTACACAAACTAGGAAAGTTTGAACTTGCTGCACTCAACCTTCTTTGTAGGAAAGCAAGTGATTCCTAGAACGAATTAGCTTATTTCACACAGTACAATGTTGGCAATGAGATTTTTTTTCTCTCAAAACTACTTTAGAAATGAGGCGAATCTACTAACTTGTACATCTTGTTAGATTACACAAACTAGGAAAGTTTGAACTTGCTGCACTCAACCTTCTTTGTAGGAAAGCAAGTGATTCCTAGAACGAATTAGCTTATTTCACACAGTACAATGTTCGGCAATGAAGATGTTTGTTTTCTCAAGAAACTACTTTAGAAATGAGGCGAATCTACTAACTTGTACATCTTGTTAGATTACACAAACTAGGAAAGTTTGAACTTGCTGCACTCAACCTTCTTTGTAGGAAAGCAAGTGATTCCTAGAACGAATTAGCTTATTTCACACAGTACAATGTTAGGCAATGAAGATGTTTGTTTTCTCAAGAAACTACTTTAGAAATGATCTGAATCTACTAACTTGTACATCTTGTTAGATTACACAAACTAGGAAAGTTTGAACTTGCTGCACTCAACCTTCTTTGTAGGAAAGCAAGTGATTCCTAGAACCGAATTAGCTTATTTCACACAGTACAATGTTGGCAATGAAGATGTTTGTTTTCTCAAGAAACTACTTTAGAAATGAGGCGAATCTACTAACTTGTACATCTTGTTAGATTACACAAACTAGGAAAGTTTGAACTTGCTGCACTCAACCTTCTTTGTAGGAAAGCAAGTGATTCCTAGAACGAATTAGCTTATTTCACAGATGTTTACAATGTTGGCAATGAAGATGTTTGTTTTCTCAAGAAACTACTTTAGAAATGAGGCGAATCTACTAACTTGTACATCTTGTTAGATTACACAAACTAGGAAAGTTTGAACTTGCTGCACTCAACCTTCTTTGTAGGAAAGCAAGTGATTCCTAGAAACGAATTAGCTTATTTCACACAGTACAATGTTCGGCAATGAAGATGTTTGTTTTCTCAAGAAACTACTTTAGAAATGAGGCGAATCTACTAACTTGTACATCTTGTTAGATTACACAAACTAGGAAAGTTTGAACTTGCTGCACTCAACCTTCTTTGTAGGAAAGCAAGTGATTCCTAGAAACGAATTAGCTTATTTCACACAGTACAATGTTCGGCAATGAAGATGTTTGTTTTCTCAAGAAACTACTTTAGAAATGAGGCGAATCTACTAACTTGTACATCTTGTTAGATTACACAAACTAGGAAAGTTTGAACTTGCTGCACTCAACCTTCTTTGTAGGAAAGCAAGTGATTAGAAACGAATTAGCTTATTTCACACAGTACAATGTTAGGCAATGAAGATGTTTGTTTTCTCTAGAAACTACTTTAGAAATGAGGCGAATCTACTAACTTGTACATCTTGTTAGATTACACAAACTAGGAAAGTTTGAACTTGCTGCACTCAACCTTCTTTGTAGGAAAGCAAGTGATTCCTATAAACGAATTAGCTTATTTCACACAGTACAATGTTCGGCAATGAAGATGTTTGTTTTCTCAAGAAACTACTTTAGAAATGAGGCGAATCTACTAACTTGTACATCTTGTTAGATTACACAAACTAGGAAAGTTTGAACTTGCTGCACTCAACCTTCTTTGTAGGAAAGCAAGTGATTCCTAGAAACGAATTAGCTTATTTCACACAGTACAATGTTTGGCAATGAAGATGTTTGTTTTTTCTCAAGAAACTACTTTAGAAATGAGGCGAATCTACTAACTTGTACATCTTGTTAGATTACACAAACTAAAAAACTCAGGAAAGTTTGAACTTGCTGCACTCAACCTTCTTTGTAGGAAAGCAAGTGATTCCTAGAACGAATTAGCTTATTTCACACAGTACAATGTTGGCAATGAAGATGTTTGTTTTCTCAAGAAACTACTTTAGAAATGAGGCGAATCTACTAACTTGTACATCTTGTTAGATTACACAAACTAGGAAAGTTTGAACTTGCTGCACTCAACCTTCTTTGTAGGAAAGCAAGTGATTCCTAGAACCGAATTAGCTTATTTCACACAGTACAATGTTCGGCAATGAAGATGTTTGTTTTCTCAAGAAACTACTTTAGAAATGAGGCGAATCTACTAACTTGTACATCTTGTTAGATTACACAAACTAGGAAAGTTTGAACTTGCTGCACTCAACCTTCTTTGTAGGAAAGCAAGTGATTCCTAGAACGAATTAGCTTATTTCACACAGTACAATGTTCGGCAATGAAGATGTTTGTTTTCTCAAGAAACTACTTTAGAAATGAGGCGAATCTACTAACTTGTACATCTTGTTAGATTACACAAACTAGGAAAGTTTGAACTTGCTGCACTCAACCTTCTTTGTAGGAAAGCAAGTGATTCCTAGAACCGAATTAGCTTATTTCACACAGTACACACAGTACAATGTTTGTTCAGAAACTACTTTAATGAAGATGTTTGTTTTCTCAAAAACTACTTTAGAAATGAGGCGAATCTACTAACTTGTACATCTTGTTAGATTACACAAACTAGGAAAGTTTGAACTTGCTGCACTCAACCTTCTTTGTAGGAAAGCAAGTGATTCCTAGAACGAATTAGCTTATTTCACACAGTACAATGTTAGGCAATGAAGATGTTTGTTTTCTCAGAAAGAAACTACTTTAGAAATGAGGCGAATCTACTAACTTGTACATCTTGTTAGATTACACAAACTAGGAAAGTTTGAACTTGCTGCACTCAACCTTCTTTGTAGGAAAGCAAGTGATTCCTAGAACCGAATTAGCTTATTTCACACAGTAAATGTTCGGCAATGAAGATGTTTGTTTTCTCAAGAAACTACTTTAGAAATGAGGCGAATCTACTAACTTGTACATCTTGTTAGATTACACAAACTAGGAAAGTTTGAACTTGCTGCACTCAACCTTCTTTGTAGGAAAGCAAGTGATTCCTAGAACGAAGCTAGCTTATTTCACACAGTACAATGTTCGGCAATGAAGATTTTTTTTTTCAAGAAAGAAACTACTTTAGAAATGAATCGAATCTACTACATCTTTGTACATCTTGTTAGATTACACAAACTAGGAAAGTTTGAACTTGCTGCACTCAACCTTCTTTGTAGGAAAGCAAGTGATTCCTAGAAACGAATTAGCTTATTTCACACAGTACAATGTTGGCAATGAAGATGTTTGTTTTCTCAGAAACTACTTTTTAAAAGGCGAATCTACTAACTTGTACATCTTGTTAGATTACACAAACTAGGAAAGTTTGAACTTGCTGCACTCAACCTTCTTTGTAGGAAAGCAAGTGATTCTAGAACGAATTAGCTTATTTCACACAGTACAATGTTCGGCAATGAAGATGTTTGTTTTTTCTCAGAAACTACTTTTTAAAATGAGGCGAATCTACTAACTTGTACATCTTGTTAGATTACACAAACTAGGAAAGTTTGAACTTGCTGCACTCAACCTTCTTTGTAGGAAAGCAAGTGATTCCTAGAACGAATTAGCTTATTTCACACAGTACAATGTTCGGCAATGAAGATGTTTGTTTTCTCAAGAAACTACTTTAGAAATGAGGCGAATCTACTAACTTGTACATCTTGTTAGATTACACAAACTAGGAAAGTTTGAACTTGCTGCACTCAACCTTCTTTGTAGGAAAGCAAGTGATTCCTAGAACGAATTAGCTTATTTCACACAGTACAATGTTAGGCAATGAAGATGTTTGTTTTCTCAAGAAACTACTTTAGAAATGAGGCGAATCTACTAACTTGTACATCTTGTTAGATTACACAAACTAGGAAAGTTTGAACTTGCTGCACTCAACCTTCTTTGTAGGAAAGCAAGTGATTCCTAGAACGAATTAGCTTATTTCACACAGTACAATGTTGGCAATGAAGATGTTTGTTTTTCTCAAGAAACTACTTTAGAAATGAGGCGAATCTACTAACTTGTACATCTTGTTAGATTACACAAACTAGGAAAGTTTGAACTTGCTGCACTCAACCTTCTTTGTAGGAAAGCAAGTGATTCCTAGAACGAATTAGCTTATTTCACAGTACAAGTACAATGTTCGGCAATGAAGATGTTTTTTTTCTCAGAAACTACTTTAAAAATGAGGCGAATCTACTAACTTGTACATCTTGTTAGATTACACAAACTAGGAAAGTTTGAACTTGCTGCACTCAACCTTCTTTGTAGGAAAGCAAGTGATTCCTAGAAACGAATTAGCTTATTTCACACAGTACAATGTTCGGCAATGAAGATGTTTGTTTTCTCAGAAACTACTTTAGAAATGAGGCGAATCTACTAACTTGTACATCTTGTTAGATTACACAAACTAGGAAAGTTTGAACTTGCTGCACTCAACCTTCTTTGTAGGAAAGCAAGTGATTCCTAGAAACGAATTAGCTTATTTCACACAGTACAATGTTCGGCAATGAAGATGTTTGTTTTCTCAAGAAACTACTTTAGAAATGAGGCGAATCTACTAACTTGTACATCTTGTTAGATTACACAAACTAGGAAAGTTTGAACTTGCTGCACTCAACCTTCTTTGTAGGAAAGCAAGTGATTCCTAGAACGAATTAGCTTATTTCACACAGTACAATGTTCGGCAATGAAGATGTTTGTTTTCTCAAGAAACTACTTTAAAAATGAGGCGAATCTACTAACTTGTACATCTTGTTAGATTACACAAACTAGGAAAGTTTGAACTTGCTGCACTCAACCTTCTTTGTAGGAAAGCAAGTGATTCCTAGAACCGAATTAGCTTATTTCACACAGTACAATGTTCGGCAATGAAGATGTTTGTTTTCTCAAAAACTACTTTAGAAATGAGGCGAATCTACTAACTTGTACATCTTGTTAGATTACACAAACTAGGAAAGTTTGAACTTGCTGCACTCAACCTTCTTTGTAGGAAAGCAAGTGATTCCTAGAACGAATTAGCTTATTTCACACAGTACAATGTTGGCAATGAAGATGTTTGTTTTCTCAAGAAACTACTTTAGAAATGAGGCGAATCTACTAACTTGTACATCTTGTTAGATTACACAAACTAGGAAAGTTTGAACTTGCTGCACTCAACCTTCTTTGTAGGAAAGCAAGTGATTCCTAGAACGAATTAGCTTATTTCACACAGTACAATGTTCGGCAATGAAGATGTTTGTTTTCTCAAGAAACTACTTTAGAAATGAGGCGAATCTACTAACTTGTACATCTTGTTAGATTACACAAACTAGGAAAGTTTGAACTTGCTGCACTCAACCTTCTTTGTAGGAAAGCAAGTGATTCCTAGAACGAATTAGCTTATTTCACACAGTACAATGTTTGGCAATGAAGATGTTTGTTTTCTCAAGAAACTACTTTAGAAATGAGGCGAATCTACTAACTTGTACATCTTGTTAGATTACACAAACTAGGAAAGTTTGAACTTGCTGCACTCAACCTTCTTTGTAGGAAAGCAAGTGATTCCTAGAACGAATTAGCTTATTTCACACAGTACAATGTTGGCAATGAAGATGTTTGTTTTCTCAAGAAACTACTTTAGAAATGAGGCGAATCTACTAACTTGTACATCTTGTTAGATTACAACAAACTAGGAAAGTTTGAACTTGCTGCACTCAACCTTCTTTGTAGGAAAGCAAGTGATTCCTAGAACGAATTAGCTTATTTCACACAGTACAATGTTGGCAATGAAGATGTTTGTTTTCTCAGAAACTACTTTAGAAATGAGGCGAATCTACTAACTTGTACATCTTGTTAGATTACACAAACTAGGAAAGTTTGAACTTGCTGCACTCAACCTTCTTTGTAGGAAAGCAAGTGATTCCTAGAACGAATTAGCTTATTTCACACAGTACAATGTTCGGCAATGAAGATGTTTGTTTTCTCAAGAAACTACTTTAGAAATGAATCTACTAACTTGCGAATCTACTAGATTGTACATCTTGTTAGATTACACAAACTAGGAAAGTTTGAACTTGCTGCACTCAACCTTCTTTGTAGGAAAGCAAGTGATTCCTAGAACGAATTAGCTTATTTCACACAGTACAATGTTCGGCAATGAAGATGTTTGTTTTCTCAAGAAACTACTTTAGAAATGAGGCGAATCTACTAACTTGTACATCTTGTTAGATTACACAAACTAGGAAAGTTTGAACTTGCTGCACTCAACCTTCTTTGTAGGAAAGCAAGTGATTCCTAGAAACGAATTAGCTTATTTCACACAGTACAATGTTCGGCAATGAAGATGTTTGTTTTCTCAAGAAACTACTTTAGAAATGAGGCGAATCTACTAACTTGTACATCTTGTTAGATTACACAAACTAGGAAAGTTTGAACTTGCTGCACTCAACCTTCTTTGTAGGAAAGCAAGTGATTCCTAGAACGAATTAGCTTATTTCACACAGTACAATGTTGGCAATGAAGATGTTTGTTTTCTCAAGAAACTACTTTAGAAATGAGGCGAATCTACTAACTTGTACATCTTGTTTACACAAACTACACAAACTAGGAACTTTTGAACTTTTGCTGCACTCAACCTTCTTTGTAGGAAAGCAAGTGATTCCTAGAACGAATTAGCTTATTTCACACAGTACAATGTTCGGCAATGAAGATGTTTGTTTTCTCAAGAAACTACTTTAGAAATGAGGCGAATCTACTAACTTGTACATCTTGTTAGATTACACAAACTAGGAAAGTTTGAACTTGCTGCACTCAACCTTCTTTGTAGGAAAGCAAGTGATTCCTAGAACGAATTAGCTTATTTCACACAGTACAATGTTCGGCAATGAAGATGTTTGTTTTCTCAAGAAACTACTTTAGAAATGAGGCGAATCTACTAACTTGTACATCTTGTTAGATTACACAAACTAGGAAAGTTTGAACTTGCTGCACTCAACCTTCTTTGTAGGAAAGCAAGTGCAAGTGATTCCTAGAAACGAATTAGCTTATTTCACACAGTACAATGTTGGCAATGAAGATGTTTGTTTTCTCAAGAAACTACTTTAGAAATGAGGCGAATCTACTAACTTGTACATCTTGTTAGATTACACAAACTAGGAAAGTTTGAACTTGCTGCACTCAACCTTCTTTGTAGGAAAGCAAGTGATTCCTAGAACGAATTAGCTTATTTCACACAGTACAATGTTGGCAATGAAGATGTTTGTTTTCTCAAGAAACTACTTTAGAAATGAGGCGAATCTACTAACTTGTACATCTTGTTAGATTACACAAACTAGGAAAGTTTGAACTTGCTGCACTCAACCTTCTTTGTAGGAAAGCAAGTGATTCCTAGAACGAATTAGCTTATTTCACACAGTACAATGTTCGGGCAATGAAGATGTTTGTTTTCTCAAGAAACTACTTTAGAAATGAGGCGAATCTACTAACTTGTACATCTTGTTAGATTACACAAACTAGGAAAGTTTGAACTTGCTGCACTCAACCTTCTTTGTAGGAAAGCAAGTGATTCCTAGAACCGAATTAGCTTATTTCACACAGTACAATGTTCGGCAATGAAGATGTTTGTTTTCTCAAGAAACTACTTTAGAAATGAGGCGAATCTACTAACTTGTACATCTTGTTAGATTACACAAACTAGGAAAGTTTGAACTTGCTGCACTCAACCTTCTTTGTAGGAAAGCAAGTGATTCCTAGAAACGAATTAGCTTATTTCACACAGTACAATGTTCGGCAATGAAGATGTTTGTTTTCTCAAGAAACTACTTTAGAAATGAGGCGAATCTACTAACTTGTACATCTTGTTAGATTACACAAACTAGGAAAGTTTGAACTTGCTGCACTCAACCTTCTTTGTAGGAAAGCAAGTGATGATTCCTAGAATAGCTTAGCTTATTTCACAGTACAATGTTCGGCAATGAAGATGTTTTTTTTCTCAAGAAACTACTTTAGAAATACAATCTACTAACTTGTACATCTTGTTAGATTACACAAACTACTAAAGTTTGAACTTGCTGCACTCAACCTTCTTTGTAGGAAAGCAGAAACGAATTAGCTTATTTCACACAGTACAATGTTGGCAATGAAGATGTTTGTTTTCTCAAGAAACTACTTTAGAAATAACGAATCTACTAACTTGTACATCTTGTTAGATTACACAAACTAGGAAAGTTTGAACTTGCTGCACTCAACCTTCTTTGTAGGAAAGCAAGTGATTTAGAACAATTAGCTTATTTCACACAGTACAATGGGCAATGAAGATGTTTGTTTTCTCAAGAAACTACTTTAGAATGAGTGAATCTACTAACTTACATCTTCTTGTTTACACAAACTACAAAGTTTGAACTTGCTGCACTCAACCTTCTTTGTAGGAAAGCAAGTGATTCCTAGAAAATTAGCTTATTTCACACAGTACAATGTTGGCAATGAAGATGTTTGTTTTCTCAAGAAACTACTTTAGAAATGAGGCGAATCTACTAACTTGTACATCTTGTTAGATTACACAAACTAGGAAAGTTTGAACTTGCTGCACTCAACCTTCTTTGTAGGAAAGCAAGTGATTCCCTAGAACGAATTAGCTTATTTCACACAAGTACAATGTTCGGCAATGAAGATGTTTGTTTTCTCAAGAAACTACTTTAGAAATGAGGCAGAATCTACTAACTTGTACATCTTGTTAGATTACACAAACTAGGAAAGTTTGAACTTGCTGCACTCAACCTTCTTTGTAGGAAAGCAAGTGATTCCTAGAACGAATTAGCTTATTTCACACAGTACAATGTTCGGCAATGAAGATGTTTGTTTTCTCAAGAAACTACTTTAGAAATGAGGCGAATCTACTAACTTGTACATCTTGTTAGATTACACAAACTAGGAAAGTTTGAACTTGCTGCACTCAACCTTCTTTGTAGGAAAGCAAGTGATTCCTAGAACGAATTAGCTTATTTCACACAGTACAATGTTCGGCAATGAAGATGTTTGTTTTCTCAGAAACTACTTTAGAAATGAGGCGAATCTACTAACTTGTACATCTTGTTAGATTACACAAACTAGGAAAGTTTGAACTTGCTGCACTCAACCTTCTTTGTAGGAAAGCAAGTGATTCCTAGAACGAATTAGCTTATTTCACACAGTACAATGTTCGGCAATGAAGATGTTTGTTTTCTCAAGAAACTACTTTAGAAATGAGGCGAATCTACTAACTTGTACATCTTGTTAGATTACACAAACTAGGAAAGTTTGAACTTGCTGCACTCAACCTTCTTTGTAGGAAAGCAAGTGATTCCTAGAACGAATTAGCTTATTTCACACAGTACAATGTTCGGCAATGAAGATGTTTGTTTTCTCAAGAAACTACTTTAGAAATGAGGCGAATCTACTAACTTGTACATCTTGTTAGATTACACAAACTAGGAAAGTTTGAACTTGCTGCACTCAACCTTCTTTGTAGGAAAGCAAGTGATTCCTAGAACGAATTAGCTTATTTCACACAGTACAATGTTCGGCAATGAAGATGTTTGTTTTCTCAAGAAACTACTTTAGAAATGAGGCAGATCTACTAACTTGTACATCTTGTTAGATTACACAAACTAGGAAAGTTTGAACTTGCTGCACTCAACCTTCTTTGTAGGAAAGCAAGTGATTCCTAGAAACGAATTAGCTTATTTCACACAGTACAATGTTCGGCAATGAAGATGTTTGTTTTCTCAAGAAACTACTTTAGAAATGAGGCGAATCTACTAACTTGTACATCTTGTTAGATTACACAAACTAGGAAAGTTTGAACTTGCTGCACTCAACCTTCTTTGTAGGAAAGCAAGTGATTCCTAGAACCGAATTAGCTTATTTCACACAGTACAATGTTCGGCAATGAAGATGTTTGTTTTCTCAAGAAACTACTTTAGAAATGAGGCGAATCTACTAACTTGTACATCTTGTTAGATTACACAAACTAGGAAAGTTTGAACTTGCTGCACTCAACCTTCTTTGTAGGAAAGCAAGTGATTCCTAGAACCGAATTAGCTTATTTCACACAGTACAATGTTCGGCAATGAAGATGTTTGTTTTCTCAAGAAACTACTTTAGAAATGAGGCGAATCTACTAACTTGTACATCTTGTTAGATTACACAAACTAGGAAAGTTTGAACTTGCTGCACTCAACCTTCTTTGTAGGAAAGCAAGTGATTCCTAGAACGAATTAGCTTATTTCACACAGTACAATGTTGGCAATGAATAGGAAAGTTTGAACTTGCTGCACTCAACCTTCTTTGTAGGAAAGCAAGTGATTCCTAGAACCGAATTAGCTTATTTCACACAGTACAATGTTCGGCAATGAAGATGTTTGTTTTCTCAAGAAACTACTTTAGAAATGAGGCGAATCTACTAACTTGTACATCTTGTTAGATTACACAAACTAGGAAAGTTTGAACTTGCTGCACTCAACCTTCTTTAGGAAAGCAAGTGATTCCTAGAACCGAATTAGCTTATTTCACACAGTACAATGTTCGGCAATGAAGATGTTTGTTTTCTCAAGAAACTACTTTAGAAATGAGGCGAATCTACTAACTTGTACATCTTGTTAGATTACACAAACTAGGAAAGTTTGAACTTGCTGCACTCAACCTTCTTTGTAGGAAAGCAAGTGATTCCTAGAACCGAATTAGCTTATTTCACACAGTACAATGTTCGGCAATGAAGATGTTTGTTTTCTCAAGAAACTACTTTAGAAATGAGGAGAATCTACTAACTTGTACATCTTGTTAGATTACACAAACTAGGAAAGTTTGAACTTGCTGCACTCAACCTTCTTTGTAGGAAAGCAAGTGATTCCTAGAACCCAATTAGCTTATTTCACACAGTACAATGTTCGGCAATGAAGATGTTTGTTTTCTCAAGAAACTACTTTAGAAATGAGGCAAATCTACTAACTTGTACATCTTGTTAGATTACACAAACTAGGAAAGTTTGAACTTGCTGCACTCAACCTTCTTTGTAGGAAAGCAAGTGATTCCTAGAACCGAATTAGCTTATTTCACACAGTACAATGTTAGGCAATGAAGATGTTTGTTTTCTCAAGAAACTACTTTAGAAATGAGGCGAATCTACTAACTTGTACATCTTGTTAGATTACACAAACTAGGAAAGTTTGAACTTGCTGCACTCAACCTTCTTTGTAGGAAAGCAAGTGATTCCTAGAACCGAATTAGCTTATTTCACACAGTACAATGTTCGGCAATGAAGATGTTTGTTTTCTCAAAAAACTACTTTAGAAATGAGGCGAATCTACTAACTTGTACATCTTGTTAGATTACACAAACTAGGAAAGTTTGAACTTGCTGCACTCAACCTTCTTTGTAGGAAAGCAAGTGATTCCTAGAACGAATTAGCTTATTTCACACAGTACAATGTTCGGCAATGAAGATGTTTGTTTTCTCAAGAAACTACTTTAGAAATGAGGCGAATCTACTAACTTGTACATCTTGTTAGATTACACAAACTAGGAAAGTTTGAACTTGCTGCACTCAACCTTCTTTGTAGGAAAGCAAGTGATTCCTAGAACCGAATTAGCTTATTTCACACAGTACAATGTTCGGCAATGAAGATGTTTGTTTTCTCAAGAAACTACTTTAGAAATGAGGAGAATCTACTAACTGTACATCTTGTTAGATTACACAAACTAGGAAAGTTTGAACTTGCTGCACTCAACCTTCTTTGAAGGAAAGCAAGTGATTCCTAGAACGAATTAGCTTATTTCACACAGTACAATGTTCGGCAATGAAGATGTTTGTTTTCTCAAGAAACTACTTTAAAAATGAGGCGAATCTACTAACTTTACATCTTGTTAGATTACACAAACTAGGAAAGTTTGAACTTGCTGCACTCAACCTTCTTTGTAGGGAAAGCAAGTGATTCCTAGAACCGAATTAGCTTATTTCACACAGTACAATGTTCGGCAATGAAGATGTTTGTTTTCTCAAGAAACTACTTTAGAAATGAGGGCGAATCTACTAACTTGTACATCTTGTTAGATTACACAAACTAGGAAAGTTTGAACTTGCTGCACTCAACCTTCTTTGTAGGAAAGCAAGTGATTCCTAGAACCGAATTAGCTTATTTCACACAGTACAATGTTCGGCAATGAAGATGTTTGTTTTCTCAAGAAACTACTTTAGAAATGAGGCGAATCTACTAACGTTGTACATCTTGTTAGATTACACAAACTAGGAAAGTTTGAACTTGCTGCACTCAACCTTCTTTGTAGGAAAGCAAGTGATTCCTAGAACCGAATTAGCTTATTTCACACAGTACAATGTTCGGCAATGAAGATGTTTGTTTCCTAAAGAAACTACTTTAGAAATGAGGCGAATCTACTAACTTGTACATCTTGTTAGATTACACAAACTAGGAAAGTTTGAACTTGCTGCACTCAACCTTCTTTGTGGGAAAGCAAGTGATTCCTAGAACCGAATTAGCTTATTTCACACAGTACAATGTTCGGCAATGAAGATGTTTGTTTTCTCAAGAAACTACTTTAGAAATGAGGCGAATCTACTAACTTGTACATCTTGTTAGATTACACAAACTAGGAAAGTTTGAACTTGCTGCACTCAACCTTCTTTGTAGGAAAGCAAGTGATTCCTAGAAACGAATTAGCTTATTTCACACAGTACATGTTGTTGGGCAATGAAGATGTTTGTTTTCTCAAGAAACTACTTTAGAAATGAAGCGAATCTACTAACTTGTACATCTTGTTAGATTACACAAACTAGGAAAGTTTGAACTTGCTGCACTCAACCTTCTTTTTGTAGGAAAGCAAGTGATTCCTAGAACCCAATTAGCTTATTTCACACAGTACAATGTTGGGCAATGAAGATGTTTGTTTTTCTCAACAAACTACTTTAGAAATGAGGCAAATCTACTAACTTGTACATCTTTTTAAATAACACAAACAAGGAAAGTTTGAACTTGCTGCACTCAACCTTCTTTGTAGGAAAGCAAGTGATTCCTAGAACCAAACTAGCTTATTTCACACAGTACAATGTTAGGCAATGAAGATGTTTGTTTTAAAAAGAAACTACTTTAGAAATGAGGAGAATCTACTAAGCTATACATCTTGTTAGATTACACAAACTAGGAAAGTTTGAACTTGCTCCACTCAAACTTCTTTGTCAAAAGCAAGTGATTCTTAGAACGAAACCAGCTTATTTCACACAGTACAATGTTGGCAATGAAGATGTTTTTTTTCTAAACAAAGAACTTTAGAAATGGCGAATCTACTAACATGTACATCTTGTTAGATTACACAAACTAGGGTAAGTTTGAACTTGCTGCACTCAACCTTCTTTGTAGGAAAGCAAGTGATTCCTAGAACCGAATTAGCTTATTTCACACAGTACAATGTTCGGCAATGAAGATGTTTGTTTTCTAAACAAACTACTTTAGAAATGAGGCCAATCTACTACGTTGTACATCTTTTTAGATTACACAAACAAGGAAAGTTTGAACTTGCTGCACTCAACCTTCTTTGTAGGAAAGCAAGTGATTCCTAGAACCGAATTAGCTTATTTCACACAGTACAGTGTTCGGCAATGAAGATGTTTGTTTTCTCAACAAACTACTTTAGAAATGAGGCGAATCTACTAACTTGTACATCTTGTTAGATTACACAAACTAGGAAAGTTTGAACTTGCTGCACTCAACCTTCTTTGTAGGAAAGCAAGTGATTCCTAGAAACGAATTAGCTTATTACACAGTACAATGTTTGGGCAATGAAGATGTTTGTTTTCTCAAAAAACTACTTTAGAAATGAAGAGAATCTACTAAATTGTACATCTTGTTAGATTACACAAACAAGGAAAGTTTGAACTTGCTGCACTCAACCTTCTTTGTGAGGAAAGCAAGTGATTCCTAGAACCCTGAATAGCTTATTTCACAGTACAATGTTCGGCAATGAGATGATTTGTTTTCTCAGCAAACTACTTTTAAAATTAGGCAAATCTACTAACTTGTACATCTTTTCAATTACACAAACTAGGAAAGTTTGAACTTGCTGCACTCAACCTTCTTTGTAGGAAAGACAGTGATTCCTATAACCGAATTAGCTTATTTCACACAGTACAGTGTTCGGCAATGAAGATGTTTGTTTTCTAACCAAACTACTTAGAAATGAGGCCAATCTACTGCGTTGTACATCTTTTTAGATTACATCAAGAAGGAAGTTTGAACTTGCTGCAATCAACCATTCTTTGTGGAAAAAAAGTGATTCCTAGAACCGAACTAGCTTATTTCACACAGTACAGTGTTGGCAATGAAGATGTTTGTTTTCTCAACAAACTCCTTTAGAAATGAGGCCAATCTACTAATTGTACATCTTGTTAGATTACATTAACAAGGAAAGTTTGAACTTGCTGCACTCTTCCTTCTTTGTAGTAAAGAAACTGATTCCTAGAAGCGAACTAGCTTATTTCACAGAGTACAGTGTTGGGCAATGAAGATGTTTCTTTTCTAAACTAACTACTTTAGAAATGAAGGGGAAACTACTAAATTGTACATCTTGTGAGATTACACAAACAAGGAAAGTTTAGAACTTGCTGCACTCAACCTTCTTTGTAGGAAAGCACCTGATTCTTAGAACCCACCTAGCTTATTTCACAGAGTACAGTGTTGGCAATGAAGATGTTGGTTTCTCAACAAACTACTTTAGAAATGAGGCAAATCTACTAAGTAGTACATCTTTTTAAATAACATTAACAAGGAAAGTTTGAACTTGTTGAACTCAACCATCTTTGTAGAAAAGAAACTGATTCCTATAACCGACTTAGCTTATTTCACACAGTACAGTGTTGGCAATGAAGATGTTTGTTTTCTAAACAAACTGCTTTAGAAATGAGGCGAAACTTGTAAGTTGTACATCTTGTTAGATCACACAAACAAGGAGAGTTTGAACTTCCTGCAATCAAGGTTCTTCGTAGGAAAGCAACTGACTCCTAGAACCAAACTAGATTATTTCACACAGTAGTGTTCGGCAACGAAGATGTTTGTTTTCTAAAAAACTACTTTAAAAATGAGGCCAATATACTAAGTTGTACATCGTTTTAGATTACATTAACAGGGAAAATTTGAACTTGCTGCACTTAACCTTCTTCGTAGGAAAGCATAAGATTCCTAGAACCCAACTTGCTTATTGCATACAGCAGAGTGTTCGGGAATGAAGATGTTTGTTTTCTAAACAAATTACTTTAGAAATGAGGCGAATCTCCTAACTTGTACATCTTGTTTGATTACACAAACAAGGTAAGTTTGAACTTGCTGCACTCAACTTTCTCCGTAGGAAAGACATGATTGGAGAACCGAACTATCTTACTTAACACAGTAGAGTGTTCGGCAATGAAGATGTTTGTTTTCTAATCAAAGTACATTAGAAATGAGGAGACTCTACTAAGCTATACATCTTGTTACATTACATTAACGAGGAAAGTTTGAACTTGTTCCACTCAAACATCTTGGTCAAAAGAAACTGATTCTTAGAACGAAACCAGCGTATTTCACACTGTACCATGTTTGGCAATGAAGATGTTTGTTTTCGAAACAAAGAACTTTAGAAATGAGTCGAATTTCCTAACTTGTACATCTTGTTAGATTACACAAACAAGGTAAGTTTGAACTTGCTGCACTCAACCTTCTTCGTAGGAAAGAAACTGATTCCTAGAACCGAAGTAGCTCATTTCACACAGTACAGGGTTCGGCAATGAAGATGTTTGTTTTCTAATCAAAGTACATTAGAAATGAGGAGACTCTACTAAGGTATACATCTTGTTACATTACATTAACGAGGAAAGTTTGAACTTGTTCCACTCAAACATCTTGGTCAAAAGAAACTGATTCTTAGAATGAAACCAGCGTATTTCACACTGTACCATGTTTGGCAATGAAGATGTTTGTTTTCGAAACAAAAAACTTTAGAAATGAGGCGAATCTCCTAACTTGTACATCTTGTTAGATTACACAAACAAGGTAAGTTTGAACTTGCTGCACTCAACTTTCTTCGTAGGAAAGAAACTGATTCCTAGAACCGAAGTAGCTCATTTCACACAGTACAGGGTTCGGCAATGAAGATGTTTGTTTTCTAAAAAAACTCCTGTAGAAATGAGTCCAATCTACTAAGTTGTACATCTTTTTAGATTACATTAACAAGGAAAGTTTGAACTTGCTGCAATCAACCTTCTTCATGGAAAAGAAACTGATTCCTAGAACCGAACTAGCTTATTTCACACAGTACAGTGTTCAGCAATGAAGGTTTGTTTCCTAAACAAACTCCTGTAGAAACGAGGCCAATCTACTATGTTGTACATGTTTTTAGATTACATTAACAAGGAAAGTTTGAACTTGCTGCAATCAACCTTCGTCGTGGAAAAGAAACTGATTCCTAGTACCGAACTAGCTTATTTCACACAGTCCAGTGTTCGGCAATGAATATGTTTGTTTTCTCAACAAAGTACTTTAGAAATGAGGCGAATCTACTATCTTGTACATCTTGTTAGATTACACCAACAAGGTAAGTTAGAACTTGCTGCACTCTTCCTTCTTCGTAGTTTAGAAACTGATTCCTAGAAGCGAACTAGCTTATATCACAGAGTCCATTGTTGGGCAATGAAGATGTTTCTGTTCTAAACCAAGTAGTTTAGAAATGAAGAGAAACTTGTAAATTGTACATCATGTGAGATAACACAAACAAGGAAAGTTAGAAGTTGCTGCACTCAACCTTCTTCGGAGGAAAGCAACTGATTCTTAGAACCCACCTAGCTTATTTCACAGAGTAGAGTGTTGGGCAATGAAGATGTTGGTTTTCTCAACAAACTACTTTAGAAATGAGGCAAATCTACTAAGTAGTACATCTTTTTAAATAACATTAACAAGGAAAGTTTGAACTTGCTGCACTCAACCATCTTTGTCGAAAAGAAACACTTTGCTATAACTGACTTAGCTTATTTCACACAGTACAGTGTTTGGCAATGAAGATGTTTGTTTTCTAAACAAACTACTTTAGAAATGAGGCGAACCTTGTAAGTTGTACATCTTGTTAGATCACACAAACAAGGAGAGTTTGAATTTCCTGCAATCAAGGTTCTTCGTAGGAAAGCAGCTGACTCCTAGAACCGAACTTGCTTATTTCACACAGTAGTATTCGGAAACGAAGATGTTTGTTTTCTCAAAAAACTACTTTAAAAATGAGGCCAATCTACTCAGTTATACATCGTTTTAGATTACATTAACAGGGAAAGTTTGAACTTGCTGCACTGAACCTTCTTCGTAGGAAAGCATCAGGTTCCTAGAACCCAACTTGTTATTCCACACAGCAGAGTGTTCGGGAATGAAGATAATTGTTTTCTAAACATACTACCTTAGAAATGAGGCGAATCTCCTAACTTGTACATCTTGTTAGATTACACAAACAAGGTAAGTTTGAACTTGCTGCACTCAACCTTCTCCCTAGGAAAGACATGATTGGAGAACAGAACTATCTTACTTAACACAGTAGAGTATTCGGCAATGAAGATGTTTGTTTTCTAATCAAAGTACATTAGAAATGAGGAGACTGTCCTAATCTATACATCTTGTTAGGTTACATTAACAAGGAAAGTATGATCTTGTTCCACTCAAACATCTTGGTCAAAAGAAACTGATTCTTAGAACGAAACCAGCCTATTTCACACTGTACCGTGTTCGGCAAGAAGATGTTTGTTTTCTCAACAAAGAACTTTAGAAATGAGGCGAATCTCCTAACTTGTACATCTTGTTAGATTACACAAACAAGGTAAGTTTGAACTTGCTGCACTCAACCTTCTTCGTAGGAAAGAAACTGATTCCTAGAACCGACGTAGCTTATTTCACACAGTACAGGGTTCGGCAATGAAGATGTTT
Organism: Orientallactaga sibirica; assembly: GCA_036365145.1. Lineage (NCBI taxonomy): Eukaryota > Metazoa > Chordata > Mammalia > Rodentia > Dipodidae > Orientallactaga > Orientallactaga sibirica. Next base: position 24,688 of record JAEOAD010002473.1, read on the forward strand.
GTCTTCTACACAAACTCCTGTAGAAATGAGGCCAATCTACTAAGTTGTACATCTTTTTAGATTACATTAATAAGGAAAGTTTGAACTTACTGCAATCAACCTTCTTTGTGGAAAAGAAACTGAAACCTAGAACCGAACTAGCTTATTTCACACAGTACAGTTTTCGGCAATGAAGATGTTTGTTTCCTAAACAAACTCCTGTAGAAACGAGGCCAATCTACTACGTTGTACATCCTTTTAGATTACATTAACAAGGAAAGTGTGAACTAGCTGCAATCAACCTTTGTCGTGGAAAAGAAACTGATTCCTAGAACCGGACTAGCTTATTTCACACAGTACAGTGTTCGGCAATGAAGATGTTTGTTTTCTCAACAAACTACTTTAGAAATGAGGCGAATCTCCTAACTTGTACATCTTGTTAGATTACACAAACAAGGTAAGTTTGAACTTGCTGCACTCAACCTTCTCCGTAGGAAAGACATGATTGGAGAACCGAAATATCTTACTGAACATAGTAGAGTATTCGGCAATGAAGATGGTTGTTTTCTAATCAAAGTACATTAGAAATGAGGACACTGTACTAAGCTATACATCTTGTTACGTTACATTAACAAGGAAAGTTTGATCTTGTTCCACTCAAACATCTTGGTCTAAAGAAACTGATTCTTAGAACGAAACCACCATATTTCACACTGTACCGTGTTCGGCAAGAAGATGTTTGTTTTCTCAACAAACTACTTTAGAAATGAGGCGAATCTCCTAACTTGTACATCTTGTTAGATTACACAAACAAGGTAAGTTTGAACTTGCTGCACTCAACCTTCTTCGTAGGAAAGAAACTGATTCCTAGAACCAAAGTAGCTTATTTCACACAGTACAGGGTTCGGCAATGAAGATGTTTGTCTTCTAAACAAACTCCTGTAGAAATGAGGCCAATCTACTACGTTGTACATCTTTTTAGATTACATTAATAAGGAAAGTTTGAACTTGCTGCAATCAACCTTCTTCATGGAAAAGAAACTGAAACCTAGAACCGAACTAGCTTATTTCACACAGTACAGTTTTCAGCAATGAAGATGTTTGTTTCCTAAACAAACTCCTGTAGAAACGAGGCCAATCTACTACGTTGTACATCCTTTTAGATTACATTAACAAGGAAAGTGTGAACTTGCTGCAATCAACCTTCGTCGTGGAAAAGAAACTGATTCCTAGAACCGAACTAGCTTATTTCACACAGTACAGTGTTCGGCAATGAAGATGTTTGTTTTCTCAACAAACTACTTTAGAAATGAGACGAATCTCCTAACTTGTACATCTTGTTAGATTACACAAACAAGGTAAGTTTGAACTTGCTGCACTCAAACTTCTCCGTAGGAAAGACATGATTGGAGAACCAAAATATCTTACTTAACATAGTAGAGTATTCGGCAATGAAGATGTTTGTTTTCTAATCAAAGTACATTAGAAATGAGGAGACTGTACTAAGCTATACATCTTGTTACGTTACATTAACAAGGAAAGTTTGATCTTGTTCCACTCAAACATCTTGGTCAAAAGAAACTGTTTCTTAGAACGAAACCAGCCTATTTCACACTGTACCGTGTTCGGCAAGAAGATGTTTGTTTTCTCAAAAAACTACTTTAGCAATGAGGCGAATCTCCTAACTTGTACATCTTGTTAGATTACACAAACAAGGTAAGTTTGAACTTGCTGCACTCAACCTTCTTCGTAGGAAAGAAACTGATTCCTATAACCGAAATAGCTTATTTCACACAGTACAGGGTTCGGCAATGAAGATGTTTGTCTTCTAAACAAACTCCTGTAGAAATGAGGCCAATCTACTACGTTGTACATCTTTTTAGATTACATTAATAAGGAAAGTTTGAACTTGCTGCAATCAACCTTCTTCGTGGAAAAGAAACTGATTCCTAGAACCGAACTAGCTTATTTCACACAGTACAGTTTTCGGCAATGAAGATGTTTGTTTCCTAAACAAACTCCTGTAGAAACGAGGCCAATGTACTACGTTGTACATCCTTTTAGATTACATTAACAAGGAAAGTGTAAACTTGCTGCCATCAACCTTCGTCGTGGAAAAGAAACTGATTCCTAGAACCAAACTACCTTATTTCACACAGTACAGTGTACGGCAATGAAAATGTTTGTTTTCTCAACAAACTACTTTAGAAATGAGGCGAATCTCCTAACTTGTACATCTTGTTAGATTACACAAACAAGGAAAGTTTGAACTTGCTGCACTCAACCTTATTCTGGAAAGAAACTGATTCCTAGAACCAAACTACCTTATTTCACACTGTACAGTGTGTGCGGCAATGAAATGTTTGTTTTCTCAACAAACTACTTTAGAAATGAGGAGAATCTCCTAACTTGTACATCTTGTTAGATTACACAAACAAGGTAAGTTTGAACTTGCTGCACTCAACCTTATTCTTAGAAAAGAAAAAACTAGCTTATTTCACATAGTCCAGTGTTGGGCAATGAAGATGTTTTCTGTTCTAAATCAAGTAGTTTAGAAATGAAGAGAAATCTACTAAATTGTACATCTTGTTAGATTACACAAACAAGAAAAGTTAGAACTTCCTGCACTCAACCTTCTTGGAGGAAAGCAACTGATTCTTAGAACCCACCTAGCTTATTTCACAGAGTACAGTGTTCGGCAATGAAGATGTTGGTTTTCTCAACAAACTACTTTAGAAATTAGGCAAATCTACTAAATTGTACATCTTTTTAAATAACATTAACAAGGAAAGTTTGAACTTGCTGCACTCAACCATCTTTTGTGAAAAGAAATGGTTGCTAGAACCGAACTAGCTTATTTCACAGTACAGTGTTCTGCAATGAAGATGTTTGTTTCTAAACAAACTCCTGTAGAAAGGAGGCCAATCTACTACGTTGTACATCTTTTAGATTACATTAACAAGGAAAGTTTGAACTTGCTGCAATCAACCTTCTTCTTGGAAAAGAAACTGATTCCTAGAACCGAAGTAGCTTATTTCACAGAGTACGTTGTTGGGCAATGAAGATGTTTGTTTTCTAAACAAACTCCTGTAGAAATGAGGCCAATCTACCACGTTGTACATCGTTTAGATTACATTAACAAGGAAAGTTTGAACTTGCTGCACTCTTCCTTCTTCGTAGTAAAGAAACTGATTGCTTATATCACAGAGTCCAGTGTTGGGCAATGAAGATGTTTCTGTTCTAAACCAAGTAGTTTAGAAATGAGAAACTTGTAAATTGTACATCTTGTGAGATTACACAAACAAGGAAAGTTAGAACTTGCTGCACTCAACCTTCTTCGGAGGAAAGCAACTGATTCTTAGAACCCACCTAGCTTACTTCACAGAGTAGAGTGTTCGGCAATGAAGATGTTGGTTTTCTCAACAAACTACTTTAGAAATGAGGCAAATCTACTAAGTACTACATCTTTTTAAATAACATTAACAAGGAATGTTTGAACTTGCTGCACTCAACCATCTTTGTCGAAAAGAAAATGGTTGCTATAACCCAATTAGCTTATTTCACACAGTACAGTGTTAGGCCATGAAGATGTTTGTTTTCTAAACAAACTACTTTAGAAATGAGGCCAATCTGTAAGTTGTACATCTTTTTAGATTACATTAACAAGGAAAGTTTGAACTTCCTGCAATCAAAGGTTCTTCGTGGAAAAGAAGCTGATTCCTAGAACTGAACTAGCTTATTTCACACAGTCCAGTGTTCGGCAATGAAGATGTTTGTTTTCTAAACAAACTCTTTAAAAATGAGGCCAATCTTTAAGTTGTACATCTTTTTAGATTACATTAACAAGGAAAGTTTGAACTTGCTGCAATCAACCTTCTTCGTGGAAAAGCATCAGATTCCTAGAACCCAACTTAGCTTATTTCACACAGCGTTGTTCGGCAATGAAGATGTTTGTTTTCTAAACAAACTCCTGTAGAAATGAGGCCAATTTGTTGTACATCGTGTTAGATTACATTAACAAGGAAAGTTTGAACTTGCTGCACTCTTCCTTCTTCGTAGTAAAGCGAACTAGCTTATATCACAGAGTCCAGTGTTGGGCAATGAAGATGTTTCTGTTCTAAACCAAGTAGTTTAGAAATGAAGAGAAACTTGTAAATTGTACATCTTGTGAGATTACACAAACAAGGAAAGCAACTGATTATTAGAACCCACCTAGCTTACTTCACAGAGTAGAGTGTTCGGCAATGAAGGTGTTGGTTTTCTCAACAAACTACTTTAGAAATGAGGCAAATCTACTAAGTACTACATCTTTTTAAATAACATTAACAAGGAATGTTGAACTTGCTGCACTCAACCATCTTTGTCGAAAAGAAACTGATTGCTATAACCCAATTAGCTTATTTCACACAGTACAGTGTTCGGCAATGAAGATGTTTGTTTTCTAAACAAACTACTTTAGAAATGAGGCCAAACTTGTAAGTTGTACATCTTGTTAGATCACACAAACAAGGAGAGTTTGAACTTCCTGCAATCAAGGTTCTTGGTAGGAAAGAAGCTGATTCCTAGAACTGAACTAGCTTATTTCACATAGTAGTGTTGTTGGCAATGAAGTTGTTTGTTTTCTCAAAAAACTACTTTAAAAATGAGGCGAATCTACTAAGTTGTACATCTTTTTAGATTACATTAACAGGGAAAGTTTGAACTTGCTGCACTGAACCTTCTTCGTAGGAAAGGATCAGATTCCTAGAACCCAACTTGCTTATTCCACACAGCAGAGTGTTTGGGAATGAAGATGTTTGTTTTCTAAACAAACTACTTTAGAAATGAGGAGAATCTCCTAACTTGTACACAGTACAGGGTTCGACAATGAAGATGTTTGTTTTCTAAACAAACTCCTGTAGAAATGAGGCCAATCTACTAAGTTGTACATCTTTTTAGATTACATTAACAAGGAAAGTTTGAACTTGCTGCACTCAACCTTCTCCGTATAAACGACATGATTGGAGAACCGAACTATCTTACTTAACACAGTAGAGTATTCGGCAATGAAGATGTTTATTTTCTAATCAAAGTACATTACAAATGAGGAGACTCTACTAAGCTATACATCTTGTTACGTTACATTAACAAGGAAAGTTTGAACTTGTTCCACTCAAATATCTTGGTCAAAAGAAACTGATTCTTAGAACGAAACCAGCCTACTTCACACTGTACCGTGTTCGGCAATGAAGATGCTTGTTTTCTGAACAAAGAACTTTAGAAATGAGGCGAATCTCCTAACTTGTACATCTTGTTAGATTACACAAACAAGGTAAGTTTGAACTTGCTGCACTCAACCTTCTTCGTAGGAAAGAAACTGATTCCTAGAACCAAAGTAGCTTATTTCACACAGTACAGGGTTCAGCAATGAAGATATTTGTTTTCTAAACAAACTCCTGTAGTTATGAGGCCAATCTACTAAGTTGTACATCTTTTGAGATTACATTAACAAGTAAAGTTTGAACTTGCTGCAATCAGCCTTCTTCATGGACAAGAAACTGATTCCTAGAACCGAGGTAGCATATTTTCCACAGTCCAGTGTTCGGCAATGAAGATGTTTCTTTCCTAAACAAACTCATGTAGAAACGAGGCCAATCTACTATGTTGTACATCTTTTTAGATTACATTAGTAAGGAAAGCTTGAACTTGCTGCACTCAACCTTCGTCGTGGAAAAGAAACTGATTCCTAGAACCGAACTAGCTTATTTCACACAGTACAGTGTTTGGCAATGAAGATGTTTGTTTTCTCAACAAACTACTTTAGAAATGAGGCCAATCTACTAACTTGTACACCTTGTTAGATTACACCAACAAGGTAAGTTTGAAGTTGCTGCGCTCTTCCTTCTTCGTAGTAAAGAAACTGATTCCTAGAAGCGAACTAGCTTATATCACAGAGTGAAGTGTTGGGCAATGAAGACGTTTCTGTTCTAAACCAAGTAGTTTAGAAATGAAGAGAAACTTGTAAATTGTACATCTTGTGAGATTACACAAACAAGGAAAGTTAGAACTTGCTGCACTCAAGCTTCTTCGGATGAAAGCAACTGACTCCTAGAACCGAACTAGCTTATTTCACACAGTAGTGTTCGGCAACGAAGATGTTTGTTTTCTCAAAAAACTACTTTAGAAATGAGGCGAACCTACTAAGTTGAAAATCGTTTTGGATTACATTAACAAAGAAAGTATGAACTTGCTGCAATCAACCTTCTTCGTGGAAAAGAAACTGATTCCTAGAACCAAACTAGCTTATTTCACACAGTACAGTGTTCGGCAATGAAGATATTTGTTTCCTAAACAAACTCCTGTAGAAACGAGGCCTATCTACTACGTTGTACATCCTTTGAGATTACATTAACAAGGAAAGTTTGAACTTGCTTCAATCAACCTTCGTCGTGGAAAAGAAACTGATTCCTAGAACCAAACTAGCTTATTTCACACATTACAGTGTTCGGCAATGAAGATGTTTGTTTTCTCAACAAACTACTTTACAAATAAGGGGAATCTCCTAACTTGTACATCTTGTTAGATTACACAAACAAGGTAAGTTTGAACTTGCTGCATTCAACCTTCTTCGTAGGAAAGAAACTGATTCCTAGAACCGAAGTAGCTTATTTAACACAGTACAGGGTTCGGCAATGAAGATATTTGTTTCCTAAACAAACTCCTGTAGAAATGAGGCCTATATACTACGTTGTACATCCTTTTAGATTACATTAACAAGGAAAGTTTGAACTTGCTGAAATCAACCTTCTTCGTGGAAAAGAAACTGATTCCTAGAACCGAACAAGCTTATTTCACACATTACAGTGTTCGGCAATGAAGATGTTTGTTTTCTAAACAAACTACTTTAGAAAAGAGCCGAATCTCCTAAGTTGTACATCTTTTTAGATTACATTAACAAGGAAAGTTTGAACTTGCTGCACTCAACCTTCTCCGTAGGAAAGACATGATTGGAGAACCGAACTATCTTACTTAACACAGTAGAGTATTTGGCAATGAAGATGTTTTTTTCTAATCAAAGTACATTAGAAATGAGGAGACTCTACTAAGCTATACATCTTGTTACGTTACATTAACAAGGAAAGTTTGAACTTGTTCCACTCAAACATCTCGGTCAAAAGAAACTGATTCTTAGAACGAAACCAGCCTATTTCACACTGTACCGTGTTCGGCAATGAAGATGTTTGTTTTCCAAACAAAGAACTTTAGAAATGAGGCGAATCTCCTAACTTGTACATCTTGTTAGATTACAAAAGCAAGGAAAGTTTGAACTTGCTGCACTCAATCTTCTTCGTAGGAAAGAAACGTATTCCTAGAACCGAAGTAGCTTATTTCACACAGTACAGGGTTCGCCAATGAAGATATTTGTTTTCTATACAAACTCCTGTAGAAATGAGGCCAATCTACTAAGTTGAACATATTTTTAGATTACATTAACAAGAAAGTTTGAACTTGGTGCAATCAACCTTCTTCGTGGAAAAGAAACTGATTCCTAGAACCGAACTAGCTTATTTCACACCGTACAGTGTTCGGCAATGAAGATGTTTGTTTCCTAAACAAACTCCTGTAGAAACGAGGCCTATATACTACGTTGTACATCCTTTTAGATTACATTAACGAGGAAAGTTTGAACTTGCTGCAATCAACCTTCGTCGTGGAAAAGAAACTGATTCCTAGAACCGAACTAGCTTATTTCACACAGTACAGTGTTCGGCAATGAAGATGTTTGTTTTCTCAACAAACTACTTTAGAAATGAGGCGAATCTCCTACCTTGTACATCTTGTTAGATTACACAAACAAGGTATGTTTGAACTTGCTGCACTCAACCTTCTTCGTAGGAAAGAAACTGATTCCTAGAAACGAAGTAGCTTATTTCACACAGTACAGGGTTCGGCAATGAAGATGTTTGTTTTCTAAACAAACTCCTGTAGAAATGAGGCCAATCTACTAAGTTGTACATCGTTTTAGATTACATTAACAATGAAAGTTTGAACTTGCTGCAATCAACTTTCTTCGTGGAAAAGAAACTGATTCCTAGAACCGAACTAGCTTATTTCACGCAGTACAGTGTTCGGCAATGAAGATGTTTGTTTCCTAAACAAACTCCTGTAGAAATGAGGCCAATCTACTACGTTGTACATTTTTTTGATTATATTAGCAAGGAAAGTTTGAACTTGGTGCAATTAACCTTCGTCGTGGAAAAGAAACTTATTCCTAGAACCGAACTAGCTTATTTCACACAGTACAGTGTTCGGCAATGAAGATGTTTGTTTTCTCAACAAACTACTTTAGAAATGAGGAGAATCTACTAACTTGTACATCGTGTTAGATTACACCAACAAGGTAAGTTTGAACTTGCTGCACACTTCCTTCTTCGTAGTAAAGAATCTGATTCCTAGAATCGTACTAACTTATATGACAGAGTCCAGTGTTGGGCAATGAAGATGTTTCTGTTCTAAACCAAGTAGTTTAGAAATGAAGAGAAACTTGTACGTTGTACATCTTGTAAGATTACACAAACAAGGAAAGTTAGAACTTCCTGCACTCAACCTTCTTCGTATTAAAGCAACTGATTCCTAGAACCCCAACTAGCTTATTTCACAGAGTACAGTATTCGGCAATGAAGATGTTTGTTTTCTCAACAAACTACTTTAGAAATGAGGCAAATCTACTAAGTAGTACATCTTTTTAAATAACATTAACAAGGAAAGTTTGAACTTGCTGTCCTCAACCATCTTTGTAGAAAAGAAACTGATTGCTATAACCGACTTAGCTTATTTCACACAGTACAGTGTTCGGCAATGAAGATGTTTGTTTTCTAAACAAACTCCTTTAGAAATGAGGCCAATCTACTACGTTGTACATCTTTTAGGTTACATTAACAAGGAAAGTTTGAACTTGCTGCAATCAACCTTCTTCGTGGAAAAGAAACTGATTCCTAGAACCGAACTAGCTTATTTCACACAGTACAGTGTTCTGCAATGAAGATGTTTGTTTTCTCAACAAACTACTTTAGAAATGAGGCGAATCTACTAAGTTGTACATCTTGTTAGATTACATTAACAAGGAAAGTTTGAACTTGCTGCACTCTTCCTTCTTCGTAGTAAAGAAACTGATTCCTAGAACGAACTAGCTTATTTCACACAGTCAGGGTTGGGCAATGAAGATGTTTGTTTTCTAAACAAACTCTTTAGAAATGAGGCCAATCTATTAAGTTGTACATCTTTTTAGATTTTAACAAGGAAAGTTTGAACTTGCTGCAATCAACCTTCTTCGTGGAAAAGAAACTGATTCTAGAACCGAACTAGCTTATTTCACACAGTACAGTGTTCGGCAATGAAGATGTTTGTTTTTCTCAACAAACTACTTTAGAAATGAGGCCAATCTACTACGTTGTACATCTTTTTAGATTACATTAACAGGAAAGTTTGAACTTGCTGCACTCAACCTTCTTTGTCTAAAAGAAACTGATTCCTAGAACCGAACTAGCTTATTTCACACAGTACAGTGTTTGGCAATGAAGATGTTTGTTTTCTCAACAAACTACTTTAGAAATGAGGCGAATCTACTAACTTGTACATCTTGTTAGATTACACAAACAAGGAAAGTTTGAACTTGCTGCACTCAACCTTCTTTGTAGGAAAGAAACTGATTCCTAGAACACGACTTAGCTTATTTCACACAGTACAGTGTTGGCAATGAAGATGTTTGTTTTCTAAACAAACTCCTTTAGAAATGAGGCCAATCTACTAAGTTGTACATCTTTTTAGATTACATTAACAAGGAAAGTTTGAACTTGCTGCACTCAACCTTCTTTGTGGAAAAGAAACTGATTCCTAGAACCGAACTAGCTTATTTCACACAGTACAGTGTTGGGCAATGAAGATGTTTGTTTTCTAAAACAAACTACTTTAGAAATGAGGCAAATCTACTAAGTTGTACATCTTTTAAGATTACATTAACAAGGAAAGTTTGAACTTGCTGCAACTCAACCTTCTTTGTAGAAAAGAAACTGATTCCTAGAACGAACTAGCTTATTTCACACAGTACAGTGTTTGGCAATGAAGATGTTTGTTTTCTCAAAAACTATTTTAGAAATGAGGCAAATCTACTAAGTTGTACATCTTGTTAGATTACACAAACAAGGTAAGTTTGAACTTGCTGCACTCAACCTTCTTCGTAGTAAAGAAACTGATTCCTAGAACAGAACTAGCTTATTTCACACAGTACAGTGTTGGGCAATGAAGATGTTTTTTTCTAAAACAAACTATTTTAGAAATGAAGAGAATCTTGTAAATTGTACATCTTGTTAGATTACACAAACAAGGAAAGTTAGAACTTGCTGCACTCAACCTTCTTCTTAGGAAAGCAACTGATTCCTAGAACCAACTAGCTTATTTCACACAGTAGAGTGTTCGGCAATGAAGATGTTTGTTTTCTAAACAAACTACTTTAGAAATGAGGCAAATCTACTAAGTTGTACATCTTTTTAGATTAACATTAACAAGGAAAGTTTGAACTTGCTGCCTCAACCATCTTTGTAGGAAAAGAAACTGATTCCTAGAACCGAACTTAGCTTATTTCACACAGTACAGTGTTCGGCAATGAAGATGTTTGTTTTCTAAACAAACTCCTGTAGAAATGAGGCCAATCTACTAAGTTGTACATCTTTTTAGATTACATTAACAAGGAAAGTTTGAACTTGCTGCAATCAACCTTCTTCGTAGGAAAAGAAACTGATTCCTAGAACCGAACTAGCTTATTTCACACAGTACAGTGTTCTGCAATGAAGTTTGTTTTTGTAAACAAAGTTTAGAAATGAGGCCAATCTACTAAGTTGTACAAGATTACTTAACTGAAAGTTTGAAACTCTCACTTCTTCTTCTTCAAAGAAACTGATTCCTAGGCCAAAAGCTTATTTCACTAGTACAGTGTTTGCAATGAAGATGTTTTTTTAAACCAATTACTTTAGAAATGAAGGAAAGTTTGTACATCTTTTTAGATTACACAAACAAGGAAAGTTAGAACTTGCTGCACTCAACCTTCTTGGAGGAAAGCAACTGATTCCTAGAACCCAACTAGCTTATTTCACAGAGTAGAGTGTTCGGCAATGAAGATGTTTGTTTTCTCAACAAACTCCTTTAGAAATGAGGCCAATCTACTAAGTTGTACATCTTTTCAGATTACATTAACAAGGAAAGTTTGAACTTGCTGCACTCAACCTTCTTTGTAGTAAAGAAACTGATTCCTAGAACGAACTAGCTTATTTCACACAGTACAGTGTTGGGCAATGAAGATGTTTCTTTTCTAAAAAAAGTAGTTTAGAAATGAGGGGAATCTACTAAGTTGTACATCTTGTTAGATTACACAAACAAGGGAAGTTTGAACTTGCTGCACTCAACCTTCTTCGGAGGAAAGAAACTGATTCTTAACTAGCTTATTTCACACAGTACAGTGTTTGGCAATGAAGATGTTTGTTTCCTAAACAAACTACTTTAGAAATGAGGCAAATCTACTAAGTTGTACATCTTTTTAGATTACATTAACAAGGAAAGTTTGAACTTGCTGTACAATCAACATCTTTGTGGAAAAGAAACTGATTCCTAGAACCAAACTAGCTTATTTCACACAGTACAGTGTTCAGCAATGAAGATGTTTGTTTTCTAAACAAACTACTTTAGAAATGAGGCGAATCTACTAAGTTGTACATCTTGTTAGATTACACCAAAAGGTAAGTTTGAACTTGCTGCACTCTTCCTTCTTTGTAGTAAAGAAACTGATTCCTAGAACCGAACTAGCTTTTTTCACACAGTACAGTGTTTGGCAATGAAGATGTTTTTTTTCTCAAAAAACTACTTTAAAAATGAAGAGAATCTACTAAGTTGTACATCTTTTTAGATTACATTAACAAGGAAAGTTTGAACTTGCTGCACTCAACCTTCTTCGTAGAAAAGCATCAGATTCCTAGAACCCAACTAGCTTATTTCACACAGTAGAGTGTTCAGAAATGAAGATGTTTGCTTTCTAAACAAACTACTTTAGAAATGAGGCAAATCTACTAAGTTGTACATCTTGTTAAATTACACAAACAAGGAAAGTTTGAACTTGCTGCACTCAACCTTCTTTGTGGAAACTAAACTGATTGCTAGAACCGACTTAGCTTATTTCACAGAGTAGAGTGTTCGGCAATGAAGATGTTTGTTTTCTAAACAAAGTACTTTAGAAATGAGGAGACTCTACTAACTTGTACATCTTGTTAGATTACACAAACAAGGTAAGTTTGAACTTGCTTCACTCAACATTCTTGGTAGGAAAGAAACTGATTCTTAGAACGAAACCAGCCTTATTTCACACTGTACAGTGTTCGGCAATGAAGATGTTTGTTTTCTAAACAAAGAACTTTAGAAATGAGGCCAATCTACTATGTTGTACATCTTTTTAGATTACATTAACAAGGAAAGTTTGAACTTGCTGCACTCAACCTTCTTCGTGGAAAACAAACTGATTCCTAGAACCAGAACAGCTTATTTCACACAGTACAGTGTTCGGCAATGAAGATGTTTGTTTTCTAAACAAACTCCTGTAGAAATGAGGCCAATCTACTGCGTTGTACATCTCTTTAGATTACATTAACAAGGAAAGTTTGAACTTGCTGCAATCAACCTTCGTCGTGGAAAAGAAACTGATTCCTAGAACCGAACTAGCTTATTTCACACAGTACAGTGTTCGGCAATGAAGATGTTTGTTTTCTCAACAAACTACTTTAGAAATGAGGGCGAATCTACTAACTTGTACATCTTGTTAGATTACAGCAACAAGGTAAGTTTGAACTTGCTGCACTCTTCCTTCTTCGTAGTAAAGAAACTGATTCCTAGAAGTCAACTACCTTATATCACAGAGTCCAGTGTTGGGCAATGAAGATGTTTCTGTTCTAAACCAATTAGTTTAGAAATGAAGTGAAACTTGAAAATTGTACATCTTGTGAGATTACACAAACAAGGAAAGTTAGAACTTGCTGCACTCAACATTTTTTTGGGAAAGCAACTGATTCTTAGAACCCACCTAGCTTATTTCACAGAGTAGAGTTTTCGGCACTGAAGATGTTGGTTTTCTAAACAAACTACTTTAGAAATGAGGCAAATCTACTAAGTAGTACATCTTTTTAGATAACATTAACAAGGAAAGTTTGAACTTGCTGCACTCAACCATCTTTGGAGGAAAAGAAACTGATTGCTATAACCGACTTAGCTTATTTCACACAGTACAGTGTTCGGCAATGAAGATGTTTGTTTTCTAAACAAAGAACTTTAGAAATGAGGCCAATCTACTAAGTTGTACATCTTGTTAGATTACACAAACAAGGAAAGTTTGAACTTGCTGCACTCAACCTTCTTCATAGAAAAGAAACTGATTCCTAGAACCGAAGTAGCTTATTTCACACAGTACAGTGTTCGGCAATGAAGATGTTTGTTTTCTCAACAAACTACTTTAGAAATGAGGTGAATCTACTAACTTGTACATCTTGTTAGATTACACCAACAAGGTAAGTTTCAACTTGCTGCACTCTTCCTTCTTCGTAGTAAAGAAACTGATTCTTAGAAAGCGAACTAGCTTATATCAGAGTCCAGTGTTGGGCAATGAAGATGTTTCTGTTCTAAACCAAGTAGTTTAGAAATGAAGAGAAACTTGTAAATTGTACATCTTGTGAGATTACACAAACAAGGAAAGTTAGAACTTGCTGCACTCAACCTTCTTGGAGGAAAGCAACTGATTCTTAGAACCCACCTAGCTTATTTCACAGAGTAGAGTGTTTGGCAATGAAGATGTTGGTTTTCTCAACAAACTACTTTAGAAATGAGGCAAATCTACTAAGTAGTACATCTTTTTAAATAACATTAACAAGGAAAGTTTGAACTTGCTGCACTCAACCATCTTTGTCGAAAAGAAACTGATTGCTATAACCGACTTAGCTTATTTCACACAGTACAGTGTTCGGCAATGAAGATGTTTGTTTTCTAAACAAACTACTTTAGAAATGAGGCGAAACTTGTAAGTTGTACATCTTGTTAGATCACACAAACAAGGAGAGTTTGAACTTCCTGCAATCAAGGTTCTTCGTAGGAAATCAACTGACTCCTAGAACCGAACTAGCTTATTTCACACAGTAGTGTTTGGCAACGAAGATGTTTGTTTTCTCAAAAAACTACTTTAAAAATGAGGCCAATCTACTAAGTTATACATCGTTTTAGATTACATTAACAGGGAAAGTTTGAACTTGCTGCACTGAACCTTCTTCGTAGGAAAGCATCAGATTCCAAGAACCCAACTTGTTTATTGCACACAGCAGAGTGTTCGGGAATGAAGATGTTTGTCTTCTAAACAAACTACTTTAGAAATGAGGCCAATCTCCTAACTTGTACATTTTGGTAGATTACACAAACAAGGTAAGTTTGAACTTGCTGCACTCAACCTTCTCCATAGGAAAGACATTATTCGAGAACCGAACTATCTTACTTAACACAGTAGAGTGTTCGGCAATGAAGATGTTTGTTTTCTAATCAAAGTACATTGGAAATGAGGAGACTCAACTAAGCAATACATCTTGTTATATTACATTAACAAGGAAAGTTTGAACTTGTTCCACTCAAACATCATGGTCAAAAGAAACTGATTCTTAGAACGAAACCAGCCTATTTCACACTGTACCGTGTTCGGCAATGAAGATGTTTGTTTTCTAAACAAAGAACTTTAGAAATGAGGTGAATCTCCTAACTTGTACATCTTGTTAGATTACACAAACAAGGTAAGTTTGAACTTGCTGCACTCAACCTTCTTCGTAGGAAAGAAACTGATTCCTAGAACCAAAACTAGCTTATTTCACACAGTAGTCTGTTCCTCAATGAAGATGTTTGTTTTCTAAAAAAACTCCTTAGAAATGAGGCCAATCTACTAAGTTGTACATCTTTTTAGATTACATTAACAAGGAAAGTTTGAACTTGCTGCAATCAACCTTCTTCGTGGAAAAGAAACTGATTCCTAGAACCGAACTAGCTTATTTCACACAGTACAGTGTTCGGCAATGAAGATGTTTGTTTTCTCAACAAACTACTTTAGAAATGAGGTGAATCTACTAACTTGTACATCTTGTTAGATTACACCAACAAGGTAAGTTTGAACTTGCTGCACTCTTCCTTCTTCGTAGGAAAAGAAACTGATTCCTAGAAGCGAACTAGCTTATATCACAGAGTCCAGTTTTGGGCAATGAAGATGTTTCTGTTCTAAACCAAGTAGTTTAGAAATGAAGAGAAACTTGTAAATTGTACATCTTGTGAGATTACACAAACAAGGAAAGTTAGAACTTGCTGCACTCAACCTTCTTGGAGGAAAGCAACTGATTCTTAGAACCCACCTAGCTTATTTCACAGAGTAGAGTGTTCGGCAATGAAGATGTTGGTTTTCTCAACAAACTACTTTAGAAATGAGGCAAATCTACTAAGTAGTACATCTTTTTAAATAACATTAACAAGAAAAGTTTGAACTTGCTGCACTCAACCATCTTTGTCGAAAAGAAACTGATTGCTATAATGGACTTAGCTTATTTCACACAGTACAGTGTTTGGCAATGAAGATGTTTGTTTTCTAAACAAACTACTTTAGAAATGAGGCGAAACTTGTAAGTTGTACATCTTGTTAGATCACACAAACAAGGAGAGTTTGAACTTCCTGCAATCAAGGTTCTTTGTAGGAAAGCAACTGACTCCTAGAACCGAACTAGCTTATTTCACACAGTAGTGTTGGCAATGAAGATGTTTGTTTTCTCAAAAAACTACTTTAAAAATGAGGCCAATCTACTAAGTTTGTACATCATTTTAGATTACATTAACAGGGAAAGTTTGAACTTGCTGCACTGAACCTTCTTCGTAGGAAAGCATCAGATTCCTAGAACCCAACTTGCTTATTCCACACAGCAGAGTGTTCGGGAATGAAGATGTTTGTTTTCTAAACAAACTACTTTAGAAATGAGGGCGAATCTCCTAACTTGTACATCTTGTTCGAATACACAAACAAGGTAAGTTTGAACTTGCTGCACTCAACCTTCTCCGTAGGAAAGACATGATTCGAGAACTGGACTATCTTACTTAACACTGTAGAGTGTTCTGCAATGAAGATGTTTGTTTTCTAATCAAAGTACATTAGAAATGAGGAGACTCTACTAAGCTATACATCTTGTTACATTACATTAACAAGGAAAGTTTGAACTTGTTCCACTCAAACATCTTGGTCAAAAGAAACTGATTCTTAGAACGAAACCAGCCTATTTCACACTGTACCGTGTTCTGCAATGAAGATGTTTGTTTTCTAAACAAAGAACTTTAGAAATGTGGCAAATCTCCTAACTTGTACATCTTGTTAGATTACACCAACAAGGTAAGTTTGAACTTGCTGCACTCAACCTTCTTCGTAGGAAAGAAACTGATTCCTAGAACCAAGTATCTTATTTCACACAGTACAGGGTTTGGCAATGAAGATGTTTGTTTTCTAAAAAACTCCTGTAGAAATGAGGCCAATCTACTAAGTTGTACATCTTTTTAGATTACATTAACAAGGAAAGTTTGAACATGCTGCAATCAACCTTCTTCGTGGAAAAGAAACTGATTCCTAGAACCGAACTAGCTTATTTCACACAGTACAGTGTTCGGCAATGAAGATGTTTGTTTCTAAACAAACTCCTTTAGAAATGAGGCCAATCTACTACGTTGTACATCTTTTTAGATTACATTAACAAGGAAAGTTTGAACTTGCTGCAATCAACCTTCTTCGTGGAAATGAAACTGATTCCTAGAACCGAACTAGCTTATTTCACACAGTACAGTGTTGTTGGCAATGAAGATGTTTGTTTTCTCAACAAACTACTTTAGAAATGAGGCGAATCTACTAACTTGTACATCTTGTTAGATGACACCAACAAGGTAAGTTTTAACTTGCTGCACTCTTCCTTCTTCATAGTAAAGAAACTGATTCCTAGAATGAGGCGAACTAGCTTATATCACAGAGTCCAGTGTTGGGCAATGAAGATGTTTCTGTTCTAAACCAAGTAGTTTAGAAATGAAGAGAAACTTGTAAATTGTACATCTTGTGAGATTACAGAAACAAGGAAAGTTAGAACTTGCTGCACTCAACCTTCTTCGTAGGAAAGTGTGGTAGTTTGAATATATGAACCCAATATATTCAGTGTTCTATTAGTAGTAGTTTGCATCTGCAATCACCTTGTTAGAGGCCATGTCACTTGGGGGCTGGTCTTAGGTGTGGTGATGGTTTGAGATTCCATTGTAAAGATATGCAAATGTGCCTAGTAGGAGTTAACAAGTGTGCTGTGTGACCTTTTGGCTGTAGTTTTGCTCTGTTTGCTGTGGTGGCTGGTTGGCTTTCTCTCTCTGCTTGGCCCTGTGGAGAGCACAGTGTTCTCTTGCCATTATGGAACTTCCCCTGGATCTTTAAGCTTCAATAAATAATATCCCTTCCTCCATAACTGTGCCTGGTCTGGAAGTTCAGCTCAGCAAACCTGAAGCTGTCTGCAACAGTAAAGTGGTACCGAGGAGTGTGGGGTGAGATGAACCTGACCTTGTGGATATTCGTCTTTTGGAACCTTTGTTTTTTTGGGGAATGGGCATGGACTTGGTGCTTGCAACTGAAGGTGCCTTCTGGAGTGGTAAGCCAAGTTTTATGGACTATTCTGATGAGAGTTTGAGAATGCTAAGTGCAGATAGTACTGAAACTTCGAGGCTTGGCTTATGAGGTTTCTAAGGGGAAGGAAAGACTGCAGAGGACTTTGTTGGAACTGGGCTACTGGCATAAGGGATGGCTACGTTCTGCTATCCAGGCCCAGAAAGTTTGATCAAGGTTAAATTTGTAATGGACTGATGTGCTTGGCTAAAGATATCGGACTGAGATATTAAGATTTTAAGTTGGAAAACCTCAAGCAAGTTAAAAGTAGAGGCATTGAAACTGGTTTAACTACTATTGTCAATACATTAGCAATCTTAAGGAAGGTGGAAGGAAGATGGCCTGACAAATTTACATCAAAACAATGGAGAGTATGCCTGAGGATAGACTGTTAAAAATGCAAATTCTTTGGAAAGAGTTGACTGGAGAAGGAACCTGCTTTTCAAGGCTATGGTTTATTTTGTCCCTGGATTTAGAATATGGCTGTGTCCTGCACACCTGGTATTAGTTTTGGAAATATGAAAAATGCATGGAGTGGTCATGAGTTGCACACGGTTCCAGGAGCTGCTGCTGAGATGTGGCATCAGGCAGGGCATGAAGACCCTCAGGAAGAGGCTGGAAGAGCCTTTGGAAGATGGACCGTGGTTTGCATGGAGACATGAAGATGTTTTGGATATACCAGGACTGTGCAAAAGGGCTACCATGGAGTGCAGTGTTGGCATGTTATGAAAGTTTTCCCTGGTTACTCTGCCCAGCTGGAGGGAAGGATTTGGAAAACCTGGAGACTGTTAGTCTCTGGTTATATTGAACTTGAACTGCAGAAGTTTGATGACGGCTGATGGTGGTTGAATTTGCATTGTTCTAGTCTTTCCTTGTTATGCCTTATACCAGTTAAAAATGTTTACACTGTGCCTTTACATGTTGAAAGTATTTAACTTGTTTGATCTTACAGGACTCACTATCTTAAGTTGATCAAGACTGTGAGAACCTTTGAAATTAGACTGAGTACAATTTACAATGTGTGATATTTCTAAATCTATTGGGGACCAGGAGCTAAATATATTGGGGGCCAGGGGCGGAATGTGGTAGTTTGAATATATGTCTCCCAATATATTCAGTGTTTTATTAGTAATAGTTTGCATCTGCAATCACCTTGCGAGAGGCAATGTCACTGGGGGCTGGTCTTAAGGTGTGGTGATGGTTTGAGATTCCATTGTAAAGATATGCAAATGTGCCTAGCAGGAATTACTGAAGTGTGCTGTGTGACCTTTTGACTGTAGTTTTGCTCTGTTTGCTGTGGTGGCTGGTTGGCTTTTCTCTCTCTGCTTGGCCCTGTCGAGAGCAGGCCGCTTCTCTTGCCATTATGGAACTTCCCCTAGATCTGTAAGCTTCAATAAATAATATCCCTTCCTCCATAACTGTGCCTGGTCTGGAAGTTCAGCTCAGCGAACCTGAAACTGTCTGTAACAGAAAGCAACTGATTCTCAGAACCGACCTAGCTTATTTCACAGAGTAGAGTGTTCGGCAATGAAGATGTTGGTTTTCTCAACAAACTACTTTAGAAATGAGGCACATCTACCAAATAGTACATCTTTTTAAATAACATTAACAAGGAAAGTTTGAACTTGCTGCACTCAACCATCTTTGTCGAAAAGAAACTGATTGCTTTAACCGACTTAGCTTATTTCACACAGTACAGTGTTCGGCAATGAAGATGTTTGTTTTCTAAACAAACTACTTTAGAAATGAGGCGAAACTTGTAAGTTGTACATCTTGTTAGATCACACAAACAAGGAGAGTTTGAACTTCCTGCAATCAAGGTTCTTCGTAGGAAAGCAACTGACTCCTAGAACCGAACTAGCTTATTTCACACAGTAGTGTTCGGCAACGAAGATGTTTGTTTTCGCAAAAAACTACTTTAAAAATGAGGCCAATCCACTAAGCTGTACATCGTTTTAAATTACATTAACAGGGAAAGTTTGAACTTGCTGCACTGAACCTTCTTCGTAGGAAAGCATCAGATTCCTAAACCCATCTTGCTTATTCCACACAGCAGAGTGTTCGGGAATGAAGATGTTTGTTTTCTAAACAAACTACTTTAGAAAAGAGGCGAATCTCCTAACTAGTACACCTTCTTAGATTACACAAACAAGGTAAGTTTGAACTTGCTGCACTCAACCTTCTCCGTAGGAAAGACGTGATTCGAGAACCGAACTATCCTACTTAACACAGTAGAGTGTTCGGCAATGAAGATGTTTGTTTTCTAATCAAAGTACATTAGAAATGAGGAGACTCTACTAAGCTATACATCTTGTTACATTACATTAACAAGGAAAGTTTGAACTTGTTTCAAACAAACATCTTGGTCAAAAGAAACTGATCCTTAGAAAGAAACCAGCCTATTTCACACTGTACAGTGTTCGGCAATGAAGATGTTTGTTTTCTAAACAAAGAACTTTAGAAATGAGGCGAATCTCCTAACTTGTACATCTTGTTAGATTACACAAAGAAGGTAAGTTTGAACTTGCTGCACTCAACCTTCTTCGTAGGAAAGAAACTGATTCCAGGAACCGAAGTAGCTTATTTCACACAGTACAGGGTTCAGCAATGAAGATGTTTGTTTTCTAAACAAACTACTTTAGAAATGAGGCGAAACTTGTAAGTTGTACATCTTGTTAGATCACAGAAACAAGGAGAGTTTGATCTTCCTGCAATCAAGGTTTTTCGTAGGAAAGCAACTGACTCCTAGAACCGAACTAGCTTATTTCTCACAATAGTGTTCGACAACGAAGATGTTTGTTTTCTCAAAAAACTACTTTAAAAATGAAGCCAATCTACTAAGTAGTACATCTTTTCAGATTACATTAACAGGGAAAGTTTGAACTTGCTGCACTGAACCTTCTTCGTAGGAAAGCATCAGATTCCTAGAACCCAACTTGCTTATTGCACACAGCAGAGTGTTCGGGAATCAAGATGTTTGTTTTCTAAACAAACTACTTTAGAAATGAGGCGAATCTCCTAACTTGTACATCTTGTTAGATTACACAAACAAGGTAAGTTTGAACTTGCTGCACTCAGCCTTCTCCATAGAAAACACATGATTCGAGAACCGAACTATCTCACTTAACACAGTAGAGTGTTCGGCAATGAAGATGTTTGTTTTCTAATCAAAGTACATTAGAAATGAGGAGACTCTACTAAGCAATACATCTTGTTACATTACATTAACAAGGACAGTTTGAACTTGTTCCACTCAAACATCTTGGTCAAAAGAAACTGATTCTTAGAGGGAAACCAGCCTATTTCACACTGTACCGTGTTCGGCACTGAAGATGTTTGTTTTCTAAACAAAGAACTTTAGAAATGAGGCGAATCTCCTAACTTGTACATATTGTTAGATTACACAAACAAGGTAAGTTTGAACTTGCTGCACTGAACCTTCTTCGTAGCTAAGAAACTGATTCCTAGAACCGAAGTAGCTTATTTCACACAGTACAGGGTTCGGCAATGAAGATGTTTGTTTTCTAAACAAACTCCTGTAGAAATGAGGCCAATCTACTAAGTTGTACATCTTTTTAGATTACATTAACAAGGAAAGTTTGAACTTGCTGCAATCAACCTTCTTCGTGGAAAAGAAACTGATTCCTAGAACCGAACTAGCTTATTTCACACAGTACAGTGTTCGAAAATGAAGATGTTTGTTTTCTCAACAAACTACTTTAGAAATGAGGCGAATCTACTAACTTGTACATCTTGTTAGATTACACGAACAACGTAAGTTTCAACTTGCTGCACTCTTCCTTCTTCGTAGTAAAGAAACTGATTCCTAGAAGCGAACTAGCTTATATCAGAGTCCAGTAATGATCAAAGAAGATGTTTCTGTTCTAAACCAAGTAGTTTAGAAATGAAGAGAAACTTGTAAATTGTACATCTTGTGAGATTACACAAACAAGGAAAGTTAGAACTTGCTGCACTCAACCTTCTTCGGAGGAAAGCAACTGATTCTCAGAACCCACCTAGCTTATTTCACAGAGTGTTCGGCAATGAAGATGTTGGTTTTCTCAACAAACTACTTTAGAAATGAGGAAAATCTACTAAGTAGTACATCTTTTTAAATGACATTAAGAAGGAAAGTTTGAACTTGCTGCACTCAACCATCTCTGTCGAAAAGAAACTGATTGCTGTAACCGACTTAGCTTATTTCACACAGTACAGTGTTCGGCAATGAAGATGTTTGTTTTCTAAACAAACTACTTTAGAAATGAGGCGAAACTTGTAAGTTGTACATCTTGTTAGATCACACAAACAAGGAGAGTTTGAACTTCCTGCAATCAAGGTTCTTCATAGGAAATCAACTGACTCCTATAACCGAACTAGCTTATTTCACACAGTAGTGTTCGGCAATGAAGATGTTTGTTTTCTCAAAAACTACTTTAAAAATGAGGCCAATCTACTAAGTTATACATCTTTTTAGATTACATTAACAAGGAAAGTTTGAACTTGCTGCACTGAACCTTCTTCGTAGGAAAGCATCAGATTCCAAGAACCCAACTTGTTTATTGCACACAGCAGAGTGTTCGGGAATGATGATGTTTGTTTTCTAAACAAACTACTTTAGAAATGAGGCGAATCTCCTAACTTGTACATCTTGTTAGATTACACAAACAAGGTAAGTTTGAACTTGCTGCACTCAACCTTCTCCATAGGAAAGACATGATTCGAGAACCGAACTATCTTACTTAACACAGTAGAGTGTTCGGCAATGAAGATGTTTGTTTTCTAATCAAAGTACATTAGAAATGAGGAGACTCTACTAAGCTTATACATCTTGTTACATTACATTAACAAGGAAAGTTTGAACTTGTTCCACTCAAACATCTTGGTCAAAAGAAACTGATTCTTAGAAACGAAACCAGCCTATTTCACACTGTACCAGTGTTCGGCAATGAAGATGTTTGTTTTCTAAACAAAGAACTTTAGAAATGAGGTGAATCTCCTAACTTGTACATCTTGTTAGATTACACAAACAAGGAAAGTTTGAACTTGCTGCACTCAACCTTCTCCATTGAAAAGAAACTGATTCCTAGAACCGAACTAGCTTATTTCACACAGTACAGTGTTCGGCAATGAAGATGTTTGTTTTCTAAACAAACTACATTAGAAATGAGGCCAATCTACTGCCTTGTACATCTTTTAGATTACATTAACAAGGAAAGTTTGAACTTGCTGCAATCAACCTTCGTTGTGGCAAAGAAACTGATTCCTAGAACCGAATCAGCTTATTTCACACAGTACAGTGTTCGGCAAGAAGATGTTTGTTTTCTCAACAAACTACTTTAGAAATGAGGCGAATCTACTAACTTGTACATCTTGTTAGATTACACCAACAAGGTAAGTTTGAACTTGCTGCACTCTTCCTTCTTCGTAGTAAAGAAACTGATTCCTAGAAGCGAACTAGCTTATATCACAGAGTCCAGTGTTGGGCAATGAAGATGTTTCTGTTCTAAACCAAGTAGTTTAGAAATGAAGAGAAACTTGTAAATTGTACATCTTGTGAGATTACACAAACAAGGAAAGTTAGAACTTGCTGCACTCAACCTTCTTCGGAGGAAAGACAACTGATTCTTAGAACCCACCTAGCTTATTTCACAGAGTACAGTGTTCGGCAATGAAGATGTTGGTTTTCTCAACAAACTACTTTAGAAATGAGGCAAATCTACTAAGTAGTACATCTTTTTAAATAACATTAACAAGGAAAGTTTGAACTTGCTGCACTCAACCATCTTTGTCAAAAAGAAACTGATTGCTATAACCGACTTAGCTTATTTCACACAGTACAGTGTTCGGCAATGAAGATGTTTGTTTTCTAAACAAACTACTTTAGAAATGAGGCCAAACTTGTAAGTTGTACATCTTGTTAGATCACACAAACAAGGAGAGTTTGAACTTCCTGCAATCAAGGTTCTTCGTAGGAAAGCAACTGACTCCTAGAACCGAACTAGCTTATTTCACACAGTAGTGTTCGGCAATGAAGATGTTTGTTTTCTCAAAAAACTACTTTAAAAATGAGGCCAATCTACTAAGTTGTACATCTTTTTAGATTACATTAACAGGAAAGTTTGAACTTGCTGCACTGAACCTTCTTCTTAGGAAAGCATCAGATTCCTAGAACCCAACTTGCTTATTCCACACAGCAGAGTGTTGGGAATGAAGATGTTTGTTTTCTAAACAAACTACTTTAGAAATGAGGCGAATCTCTAACTTGTACATCTTGTTAGATTACACAAACAAGGTAAGTTTGAACTTGCTGCACTCAACCTTCTCCGTAGGAAAGACATGATTGGAGAACCGAACTATCTTACTTAACACAGTAGAGTGTTCGGCAATGAAGATGTTTGTTTTCTAATCAAAGTACATTAGAAATGAGGAGACTCTACTAAGCTATACATCTTGTTACATTACATTAACAAGGAAAGTTTGAACTTGTTCCACTCAAACATCTTGGTCAAAAGAAACTGATTCTTAGAATGAAACCAGCCTATTTCACACTGTACCGTGTTCGGCAATGAAGATGTTTGTTTTCTAAACAAAGAACTTTAGAAATGAGGCGAATCTCCTAACTTGTACATCTTGTTAGATTACACAAACAAGGTAAGTTTGAACTTGCTGCACTCAACCTTCTTCGTAGGAAAGAAACTGATTCCTAGAACCGAAGTAGCTTATTTCACACAGTACAGGGTTCGGCAATGAAGATGTTTGTTTTCTAAACAAACTCCTGTAGAAATGAGGCCAATCTACTAAGTTGTACATCTTTTTAGATTACATTAACAAGGAAAGTTTGAACTTGCTGCAATCAACCTTCTTCGTGGAAAAGAAACTGATTCCTAGAACCGAACTAGCTTATTTCACACAGTACAGTGTTCGGCAATGAAGATGTTTGTTTCCTAAACAAACTCCTGTAGAAACGAGGCCAATCTACTACGTTGTACATCTTTTTAGATTACATTAACAAGGAAAGTTTGAACTTGCTGCAATCAACCTTCGTTGTGGAAAAGAAACTGATTCCTAGAACCGAACTAGCTTATTTCACACAGTACAGTGTTCGGCAATGAAGATGTTGTTTTTTCTCAACAAACTACTTTAGAAATGAGGCGAATCTACTAACTTGTACATCTTGTTAGATTACACCAACAAGGTAAGTTTGAACTTGCTGCACTCTTCCTTCTTCGTAGTAAAGAAACTGATTCCTAGAAGCGAACTAGCTTATATATCAGAGTCCAGTGTTGGGCAATGAAGATGTTTCTGTTCTAAACCAAGTAGTTTAGAAATGAAGAGAAACTTGTAAATTGTACATCTTGTGAGATTACACAAACAAGGAAAGTTAGAACTTGCTGCACTCAACCTTCTTGGAGGAAAGCAACTGATTCTTAGAACCCACCTAGCTTATTTCACAGAGTAGAGTGTTCGGCAATGAAGATGTTGGTTTTCTCAACAAACTACTTTAGAAATGAGGCAAATCTACTAAGTAGTACATCTTTTTAAATAACATTAACAAGGAAAGTTTGAACTTGCTGCACTCAACCATCTTTGTCGAAAAGAAACTGATTGCTATAACCGACTTAGCTTATTTCACACAGTACAGTGTTCGGCAATGAAGATGTTTGTTTTCTAAACAAACTACTTTAGAAATGAGGCGAAACTTGTAAGTTGTACATCTTGTTAGATCACACAAACAAGGAGAGTTTGAACTTCCTGCAATCAAGGTTCTTCGTAGGAAAGCAACTGACTCCTAGAACTGAACTAGCTTATTTCACACAGTAGTGTTCGGCAACGAAGATGTTTGTTTTCTCAAAAAACTACTTTAAAAATGAGGCCAATCTACTAAGTTATACATCGTTTTAGATTACATTAACAGGGAAAGTTTGAACTTGCTGCACTGAACCTTCTTCGTAGGAAAGCATCAGATTCCTAGAACCCAACTTGCTTATTCCACACAGCAGAGTGTTTGGGAATGAAGATGTTTGTTTTCTAAACAAACTACTTTAGAAATGAGGCGAATCTCCTAACTTGTACATCTTGTTAGATTACACAAACAAGGTAAGTTTGAACTTGCTGCACTCAACCTTCTCCGTAGGAAAGACATGATTGGAGAACCGAACTATCTTACTTAACACAGTAGAGTGTTCGGCAATGAAGATGTTTGTTTTCTAATCAAAGTACATTAGAAATGAGGAGACTCTACTAAGCTATACATCTTGTTACATTACATTAACAAGGAAAGTTTGAACTTGTTCCACTCAAACATCTTGGTCAAAAGAAACTGATTCTTAGAACGAAACCAGCCTATTTCACACTGTACCGTGTTAGGCAATGAAGATGTTTGTTTTTAAACAAAGAACTTTAGAAATGAGGTGAATCTACTAAGTTGTACATCTTGTTAGATTACACAAACAAGGTAAGTTTGAACTTGCTGCACTCAACCTTCTTCGTGGAAAAGAAACTGATTCCTAGAACCGAACTAGCTTATTTCACACAGTACAGTGTTCGGCAATGAAGATGTTTGTTTTCTAAACAAACTACTTTAGAAATGAGCAAATCTACTAACTTGTACATCTTGTTAGATTACATTAACAAGGAAAGTTTGAACTTGCTGCAATCAACCTTCTTCGTGGAAAAGAAACTGATTCCTAGAACCGAACTAGCTTATTTCACACAGTACAGTGTTGGGCAATGAAGATGTTTGTTTTCTAAACAAACTACTTTAGAAATGAGGCGAATCTACTAACTTGTACATCTTGTTAGATTACACCAACAAGGTAAGTTTGAACTTGCTGCACTCTTCCTTCTTCGTAGTAAAGAAACTGATTCCTAGAACCGAACTAGCTTATATCACAGAGTCCAGTGTTGGGCAATGAAGATGTTTGTTTTCTAAACCAAGTAGTTTAGAAATGAAGAGAAACTTGTAAATTGTACATCTTGTGAGATTACACAAACAAGGAAAGTTAGAACTTGCTGCACTCAACCTTCTTTGGAGGAAAGACAACTGATTCTTAGAACCCACCTAGCTTATTTCACAGAGTAGAGTGTTGGCAATGAAGATGTTGGTTTTCTCAACAAACTACTTTAGAAATGAGGCAAATCTACTAAGTAGTACATCTTTTTAAATAACATTAACAAGGAAAGTTTGAACTTGCTGCACTCAACCATCTTTGTCGAAAAGTAAAGAAACTGATTGCTATAACCGACTTAGCTTATTTCACACAGTACAGTGTTCGGCAATGAAGATGTTTGTTTTCTAAACAAACTACTTTAGAAATGAGGAGAAACTTGTAAGTTGTACATCTTGTTAGATCACACAAACAAGGAGAGGTTGAACTTCCTGCAATCAAGGTTCTTCGTAGGAAAGCAACTGACTCTTAGAACCGAACTAGCTTATTTCACACAGTAGTGTTTGGCAACGAAGATGTTTGTTTTCTCAAAAAACTACTTTAAAAATGAGGCCAATCTACTAAGTTGTACATCGTTTTAGATTACATTAACAGAGAAAGTTTGAACTTGCTGCACTCAACCTTATTTGTAGGAAAGCATCAGATTCCTAGAACGCAACTAGCTTAATCCACACAGCAGAGTGTTCGGGAATGAAGATGTTTGTTTTCTAAACAAACTACTTTAGAAATGAGGCGAATCTCTAACTTGTACATCTTGTTAGATTACACAAACAAGGTAAGTTTGAACTTGCTGCACTCAACCTTCTCCGTAGGAAAGACATGATTGGAGAACCGAACTATCTTACTTAACACAGTAGAGTTTTCGGCAATGAAGATGTTTGTTTTCTAATCAAAGTACATTAGAAATGAGGAGACTCTACTAAGCTATACATCTTGTTAGATTACATTAACAAGGAAAGTTTGAACTTGTTCCACTCAAACATCTTGGTCAAAAGAAACTGATTCTTAGAATGAAACCAGCCTATTTCACACTGTAGAGTGTTCGGAAATGAAGATGTTTGTTTTCTAAACAAAGAACTTTAGAAATGAGGCGAATCTCTAACTTGTACATCTTGTTAGATTACACAAACAAGGTAAGTTTGAACTTGCTGCACTCAACCTTCTTCGTAGGAAAGAAACTGATTCCTAGAACCGAAGTAGCTTATTTCACACAGTACAGGGTTCGGCAATGAAGATGTTTGTTTTCTAAACAAACTCCTGTAGAAATGAGGCCAATCTACTAAGTTGTACATCTTTTTAGATTACATTAACAAGGAAAGTTTGAACTTGCTGCAATCAACCTTCTTCGTGGAAAAGAAACTGATTCCTAGAACAAAACTAGCTTATTTCACACAGTACAGTGTTCGGCAATGAAGATGTTTGTTTTCTAAACAAACTCCTGTAGAAATGAGGCAAATCTACTAACGTTGTACATCTTTTTAGATTACATTAACAAGGAAAGTTTGAACTTGCTGCAATCAACCTTCTTGTTGTGGAAAAGAAACTGATTCCTAGAACCGAACTAGCTTATTTCACACAGTACAGTGTTTTGGCAATGAAGATGTTTGTTTTCTCAACAAACTACTTTAGAAATGAGGCGAATCTACTAACTTGTACATCTTGTCAGATTACACCAACAAGGTAAGTTTGAACTTGCTGCACTCTTCCTTCTTCGTAGGAAAAGAAACTGATTCCTAGAACCGAACTAGCTTATATCACAGAGTCCAGTGTTGGGCAATGAAGATGTTTCTTTTCTAAACCAAGTAGTTTAGAAATGAAGAGAAACTTGTAAATTGTACATCTTGTGAGATTACACAAACAAGGAAAGTTAGAACTTGCTGCACTCAACCTTCTTGGAGGAAAGCAACTGATTCTTAGAACCCACCTAGCTTATTTCACGAGTAGAGTGTTGGGCAATGAAGATGTTGGTTTTCTCAACAAACTACTTTAGAAATGAGGCAAATCTACTAAGTAGTACATCTTTTTAAATAACATTAACAAGGAAAGTTTGAACTTGCTGCACTCAACCATCTTTGTGGAAAAGAAACTGATTGCTATAACCGACTTAGCTTATTTCACACAGTACAGTGTTCGGCAATGAAGATGTTTGTTTTTCTAAACAAACTACTTTAGAAATGAGGCGAAACTTGTAAGTTGTACATCTTGTTAGATCACACAAACAAGGAGAGTTTGAACTTCCTGCAATCAAGGTTCTTCGTAGGAAAGCAACTGACTCCTAGAACCGAACTAGCTTATTTCACACAGTAGTGTTCGGCAATGAAGATGTTTGTTTCTCAAAAAACTACTTTAAAAATGAGGCCAATCTACTAAGTTGTACATCGTTTTAGATTACATTAACAGGGAAAGTTTGAACTTGCTGCACTGAACCTTCTTCGTAGGAAAGCATCAGATTCCTAGAACCCAACTTGCTTATTCCACACAGCAGAGTGTTCGGGAATGAAGATGTTTGTTTTCTAAACAAACTACTTTAGAAATGAGGCGAATCTCTAACTTGTACATCTTGTTAGATTACACAAACAAGGTAAGTTTGAACTTGCTGCACTCAACCTTCTCCGTAGGAAAGACATGATTGGAGAACCGAACTATCTTACTTAACACAGTAGAGTGTTGGGCAATGAAGATGTTTGTTTTCTAATCAAAGTACATTAGAAATGAGGAGACTCTACTAAGCTATACATCTTGTTACATTACATTAACAAAGGAAAGTTTGAACTTGTTCCACTCAAACATCTTGGTCAAAAGAAACTGATTCTTAGAAACGAAACCAGCCTATTTCACACTGTACCGTGTTAGGCAATGAAGATGTTTGTTTTCTAAACAAAGAACTTTAGAAATGAGGCGAATCTCTAACTTGTACATCTTGTTAGATTACACAAACAAGGTAAGTTTGAACTTGCTGCACTCAACCTTCTTCGTAGGAAAGAAACTGATTCCTAGAACCGAACTAGCTTATTTCACACAGTACAGGGTTCGGCAATGAAGATGTTTGTTTTCTAAACAAACTACTTTAGAAATGAGGCCAATCTACTAAGTTGTACATCTTTTTAGATTACATTAACAAGGAAAGTTTGAACTTGCTGCACTCAACCTTCTTAGTGGAAAAGAAACTGATTCCTAGAACCGAACTAGCTTATTTCACACAGTACAGTGTTGGGCAATGAAGATGTTTTTTTTCTAAACAAACTACTTTAGAAATGAAGAGAATCTACTAACTTGTACATCTTGTTAGATTACACAAACAAGGTAAGTTTGAACTTGCTGCACTCAACCTTCTTCGTGGGAAAGAAACTGATTCTTAGAACCAAACTAGCTTATTTCACACAGTAGAGTGTTCGGCAATGAAGATGTTTGTTTTCTCAACAAACTACTTTAGAAATGAGGCCAATCTACTAAGTTGTACATCTTTTTAAATTACATTAACAAGGAAAGTTTGAACTTGCTGCACTCAACCATCTTTGTGGAAAAGAAACTGATTGCTAGAACCGAATTAGCTTATTTCACACAGTACAGTGTTCGGCAATGAAGATGTTTGTTTTCTCAACAAACTACTTTAGAAATGAGGCGAATCTACTAACTTGTACATCTTGTTAGATTACACCAACAAGGTAAGTTTGAACTTGCTGCACTCAACCTTCTTCATAGTAAAGAAACTGATTCCTAGAACCGAACTAGCTTATATCACAGAGTCCAGTGTTGTGCAATGAAGATGTTTCTTTTCTAAACCAAGTAGTTTAGAAATGAAGAGAAACTTGTAAATTGTACATCTTGTGAGATTACACAAACAAGGAAAGTTAGAACTTGCTGCACTCAACCTTCTTGGATGAAAGCAACTGATTCTTAGAACCCACCTAGCTTATTTCACAGAGTAGAGTGTTCACCAATGAAGATGTTGGTTTTCTCAACAAACTACTTTAGAAATGAGGCAAATCTACTAAGTTGTACATCTTTTTAAATAACATTAACAAGGAAAGTTTGAACTTGCTGCACTCAACCATCTTTGTGTAAAAAGAAACTGATTGCTATAACCGAACTTAGCTTATTTCACACAGTACAGTGTTGGGCAATGAAGATGTTTGTTTTCTAAACAAACTACTTTAGAAATGAGGCGAAATCTTGTAAGTTGTACATCTTGTTAGATTACACAAACAAGGAGAGTTTGAACTTCCTGCAATCAAGGTTCTTCGTAGGAAAGCAGCTGACTCCTAGAACCGAACTACCTTATTTCACACAGTAGTTTTCAGCAATGAAGATGTTTGTTTTCTCAAAAAACTACTTTTAAAATGAGGCCAATCTACTAAGTTATACATCTTTTTAGATTACATTAACAGGGAAAGTTTGAACTTGCTGCACTGAACCTTCTTTCGTAGGAAAGCATCAGATTCCTAGAACCCAACTTGCTTATTCCACACAGCACAGTGTTGGGGAATGAAGATGTTTGTTTTCTAAACAAACTACTTTTGAAATGAAGAATCTCTAACTTGTACATCTTGTGAGATTACACAAACAAGGTAAGTTTGAACTTGCTGCACTCAACCTTCTCCATAGGAAAGACATGATTGGAGAACCGAACTATCTTATTTAACACAGTAGAGTGTTGGGCAATGAAGATGTTTGTTTTCTAATCAAAGTACATTAGAAATGAGGAGACTCTACTAAGCTGTACATCTTTTTAAATTACATTAACAAGGAAAGTTTGAACTTGTTGCACTCAAACATCTTGGTCAAAAGAAACTGATTGCTAGAACAAAACCAGCTTATTTCACACTGTACAGTGTTCGGCAATGAAGATGTTTGTTTTCTAAACAAAGAACTTTAGAAATGAGGAGAATCTACTAACTTGTACATCTTGTTAGATTACACAAACAAGGGTAAGTTTGAACTTGCTGCACTCAACCTTCTTCGTAGGAAAGAAACTGATTCCTAGAACCGAACTAGCTTATTTCACACAGTACAGTGTTCGGCAATGAAGATGTTTGTTTTCTAAACAAACTACTTAGAAATGAGGCCAAATCTACTAAGTTGTACATCTTTTAGATTACATTAACAAGGAAAGTTTGAACTTGCTGCAATCAACCTTCTTCGTGGAAAAGAAACTGATTCCTAGAACCGAACTAGCTTATTTCACACAGTACAGTGTTCGGCAATGAAGATGTTTGTTTTCTAAACAAACTACTTTAGAAATGAGGCGAATCTACTAACTTGTACATCTTGTTAGATTACACAAACAAGGAAAGTTTGAACTTGCTGCACTCAACCTTCTTCGTAGGAAAAGAAACTGATTCCTAGAACCTGAAGTAGCTTATTTCACACAGTACAGAGTTCGGCAATGCAGATGTTTGTTTCCTAAACAAACTCCTGTAGAAATGAGGCCAATCTACTGCGTTGTACATCTTTTTAGATTACATTAACAAGGTAAGTTTGAACTTGCTGCAATCAACCTTCGTAGTGGAAAAGAAACTGATTGCTATAACCAACTTAGCTTATTTCACACAGTACAGTGTTCGGCAATGAAGATGTTTGTTTTCTAAACAAACTACTTTAGAAATGAGGCGAAACTTGTAAGTTGTACATCTTGTTAGATCACACAAACAAGGAGAGTTTGAACTTCCTGCAATCAAGGTTCTTCGTAGGAAAGCAGCTGACTCCTAGAACCGAACTAGCTTATTTCACACAGTAGTGTTCGGCAATGAAGATGTTTGTTTTCTCAAAAAACTACTTTAAAAATGAGGCCAATCTACTAAGTTGTACATCTTTTTAGATTACATTAACAGGAAAGTTTGAACTTGCTGCACTGAACCTTCTTCGTAGGAAAGCATCAGATTCCTAGAACCCAACTTGCTTATTCCACACAGCAGAGTGTTCGGGAATGAAGATGTTTGTTTTCTAAACAAACTACTTTAGAAATGAGGCGAATCTCTAATTTGTACATCTTGTTAGATTACACAAACAAGGTAAGTTTGAACTTGCTGCACTCAACCTTTCTCCGTAGGAAAGACATGATTGGAGAACCGAACTATCTTACTTAACACAGTAGAGTATTGGGCAATGAAGATGTTTGTTTTCTAATCAAAGTACATTAGAAATGAGGAGACTCTACTAAGCTATACATCTTGTTACATTACATTAACAAGGAAAGTTTGAACTTGTTCCACTCAAATATCTTGGTCAAAAGAAACTGAATCTTAGAACGAAACCAGCCTATTTCAACTGTAAGATGTTCTTTAGAAGCAATGAAGATGTTTGTTTTCTAAAAACAAAGAACTTTAGAAATGAGGCTAGAACCAACTGAAGAATTTCACACTAACTTGTACATCTTGTTAGATTACACAACAAGGAAAGTTTGAACTTGCTGCACTCAACCTTCTCCGTGGGAAAGAAATGATTCCTAGAACCAAACTATCTTATTTCACACAGTAGAGTGTTTGGCAATGAAGATGTTGTTTTCTAAACAAACTCCTTTAGAAATGAGGCGAATCTCCTAACTTGTACATCTTGTTAGATTACACAAACAAGGTAAGTTTGAACTTGCTGGCCAATCTAAACAAACTACTTTAGAAATGAGGCAAATCTACGTTGTACATCTTGTTAGATTACATTAACAAGGAAAGTTTGAACTTGCTGCAATCAACCTTCTTCGTGGAAAAGAAACTGATTCCTAGAACTGAACTAGCTTATTTCACACAGTACAGTGTTGGCAATGAAGATGTTTGTTTCCTAAACAAACTCCTTTAGAAACGAGGCCAATCTACTATTTTGTACATCTTTTTAGATTACATTAACAAGGAAAGTTTGAACTTGCTGCAATCAACCTTCGTCGTGGAAAAGAAACTGATTCCTAGAACCGAACTAGCTTATTTCACACAGTACAGTGTTCGGCAATGAAGATGTTTGTTTTCTCAACAAACTACTTTAGAAATGAGGCGAATCTACTAACTTGTACATCTTGTTAGATTACACCAACAAGGTAAGTTTGAACTTGCTGCACTCTTTTCTTCGTAGTAAAGAAACTGATTCCTAGAAGCTAACTAGCTTATTCACAGAGTCCAGTGTTGGGCAATGAAGATGTTTCTTTTCTAAACCAAGTAGTTTAGAAATGAAGAGAAACTAAATTGTACATCTTGTTAGATTACACAAACAAGGAAAGTTAGAACTTGCTGCACTCAACCTTCTTCGGAGGAAAGCAACTGATTCTTAGAACCCACCTAGCTTATTTCACACAGTAGAGTGTTCGGCAATGAAGATGTTTGTTTTCTAAACAAACTACTTTAGAAATGAGGCGAATCTACTAAGTTGTACATCTTGTTAGATTACACAAACAAGGAAAGTTTGAACTTGCTGCACTCAACCTTCTTTGTAGAAAAGAAACTGATTCCTAGAACCACTTAGCTTATTTCACACAGTAGAGTGTTTGGCAATGAAGATGTTTGTTTTCTAAACAAACTCCTTTAGAAATGAGGCCAATCTACTGAGTTGTACATCTTTTTAGATTACATTAACAAGGAAAGTTTGAACTTGCTGCAATCAACCTTCTTCGTGGAAAAGAAACTGATTCCTAGAACAGAACTAGCTTATTTCACACAGTACAGTGTTCGGCAATGAAGATGTTTGTTTTCTAAACAAACTCCTGTAGAAACGAGGCCAATCTACTACGTTGTACATCTTTTTTAGATTACATTAACAAGGAAAGTTTGAACTTGCTGCAATCAACCTTCTTCGTGGAAAAGAAACTGATTCCTAGAACCGAACTAGCTTATTTCACACAGTACAGTGTTCGGCAATGAAGATGTTTGTTTTCTCAACAAACTACTTTAGAAATGAGGCGAATCTACTAACTTGTACATCTTGTTAGATTACACCAACAAGGTAAGTTTGAACTTGCTGCACTCTTCCTTCTTCGTAGTAAAGAAACTGATTCCTAGAAGAGAACTAGATTATATCACAGAGTCCAGTGTTGGGCAATGAAGATGTTTCTGTTCTAAACCAAATAGTTTAGAAATGAAGAGAAACTTGTAAATTGTACATCTTGTGAGATTACACAAACAAGGAAAGTTAGAACTTGCTGCACTCAACCTTCTTCGGAGGAAAGCAACTGATTCTTAGAACCCACCTAGCTTATTTCACAGAGTAGAGTGTTCGGCAATGAAGATGTTGGTTTTCTCAACAAACTACTTTAGAAATGAGGCAAATCTACTAAGTAGTACATCTTTTTAAATAACATTAACAAGGAAAGTTTGAACTTGCTGCACTCAACCATCTTTGTAGAAAAGAAATTGATTGCTATAACCGACTTAGCTTATTTCACACAGTACAGGGTTCGACAATGAAGATGTTTTTTTTGTAAACAAACTCCTGTAGAAATGAGGCCAATCTACTGAGTTGTACATCTTTTTAGATTACATTAACAAGGAAAGTTTGAACTTGCTGCAATCAACCTTCTTCGTGGAAAAGAAACTGATTCCTAGAACCGAACTAGCTTATTTCACACAGTACAGTGTTCGGCAATGAAGATGTTTGTTTCCTAAACAAACTCCTGTAGAAACGAGGCCAATCTACTACGTTGTACATCTTTTTAGATTACATTAACAAGGAAAATTGAACTTGCTGCAATCAACCTTCTTCGTGGAAAAGAAACTGATTCCTAGTACCGAACTAGCTTATTTCACACAGTACAGTGTTCGGCAATGAAGATGTTTGTTTTCTCAACAAACTACTTTAGAAATGAGGCGAATCTACTAACTTGCACATCTTGTTAGATTACACCAACAAGGTAAGTTTGAACTTGCTGCACTCTTCCTTCTTCGTAGTAAAGAAACTGATTCCTAGAAGAGAACTAGATTATATCACAGAGTCCAGTGTTGGGCAATGAAGATGTTTCTGTTCTAAACCAAATAGTTTAGAAATGAAGAGAAACTTGTAAATTGTACATCTTGTGAGATTACACAAACAAGGAAAGTTAGAACTTGCTGCACTCAACCTTCTTCGGAGGAAAGCAACTGATTCTTAGAACCCACCTAGCTTATTTCACAGAGTAGAGTGTTGGCAATGAAGATGATGTTTTCTCAACAAACTACTTTAGAAATGAGGCAAATCTACTAAGTAGTACATCTTTTTAAATAACATTAACAAGGAAAGTTTGAACTTGCTGCACTCAACCATCTTTGTAGAAAAGAAATTGATTGCTATAACCGACTTAGCTTATTTCACACAGTATGGTGTTTGGCAATGAAGATGTTTGTTTTCTAAACAAACTACTTTAGAAATGAGGCGAAACTTGTAAGTTGTACATCTTGTTAGATCACACAAACAAGGAGAGTTTGAACTTCCTGCAATCAAGGTTCTTCGTAGAAAGCAGCTGACTCCTGGAACCGAACTAGCTTATTTCACACAGTAGTGTTCGGCAACGAAGATGTTTGTTTTCTCAAAAAACTACTTTAAAAATGAGGCCAATCTACTAAGTTATACATCGTTTTAGATTACATTAACAGGGAAAGTTTGAACTTGCTGCACTGAACCTTCTTCGTAGGAAAGCATCAGTTTCCTAGAACCCAACTTGCTTATTCCACAAAGCAGAGTGTTCGGGAATGAAGATGTTTGTTTTCTAAACAAACTACTTTAGAAATGTGTGGAATTGCCTAACTTGTACATCTTGTTAGATTACACAAATAAGGTAAGTTAGAACTTGCTGCACTCAACCTTCTGCGTAGGAAAGACATGATTGGAGAACCGAACTATCTTACTTAACACAGTATAGTATTCGGCAATGAAGATATTTGTTTTCTAATCAAAGTACATTAGAAATGAGGAGACTCTACTAAGCTATACATCCTGTTACGTTACAATAAGAAGGAAAGTTTGAACTTGTTCCACTCAAACATCTTGGTCAAAAGAAACTGAATCTTAGAATGAAACCAGCCTATTTCATACTGTACCGTGTTCAGCAATGAAGATGTTTGTTTTCTAAACAAAGAACTTTAGAAATGAGGCGAATCAGCTAACTTTTACATCTTGTTAGATTACACAAACAAGGTAAGTTTGAACTTGCTGCACTCAACCTTCTTCGTAGGAAAGAAACTGATTCCTAGAACCAAAGTATCTTATTTCACAGAGTACAGTGTTCGGCAATGAAGATGTCTGTTTCCTAAACAAACTCTTTTAGAAACGAGGCCAATCTACTACGTAGTACATCTTTTTAGATTACATTAACAAGGAAAATTGAACTTGCTGCAATCAACCTTCTTCGTGGAAAATAAAGTGATTCCTAGAACCGAACTAGCTTATTATAGGCAGTACAGTTTTCGGCAATGAAGATGTTTGTTTCCTAAACAAACTCCTGTAGAAAGGAGGCCAATCTACTACGTTGTACATCTTTTTAGGTTACATTAACAAGGAAAGTTTGAACTTGCTGCAATCAACCTTCGTCGTGGAAAAGAAACTGATTCCTAGAACCGAACTAGCTTATTTCAAACAGAACAGTGCTCGGCAATGAAGATGTTTGTTTTCTCAACAAACTCCTTTAGAAATGAGGCGAATCTACTAACTTGTACATCTTGTCAGATTACACCAACAAGGTAAGTTTGAACTTGCTGCACACTTCCTTCTTCGTAGTAAAGAAACTTATTCCTAGAAGCTAACTAGCTTATATCACAGAGTCCAGTGTTGGGCAATGAAGATGTTTCTGTTCTAAACCAAATAGTTTAGAAATGAAGAGACTTGTAAATTGTACATCTTGTGAGATTACAGAAACAAGGAAAGTTAGAACTTTCTGCACTCAACCTTCTTCGGAGGAAAGCAAGTGATTCTTAGAACCCACCTAGCTTATTTCACAGAGTAGAGTGTTCGGCAATGAAGATGTTGGTTTTCGCAACAAACTACTTTAGAAATGAGGCAAATCTACTAAGTAGTACATCTTTTTAAATAACATTAACAAGGAAAGTTTGAACTTGCTGCACTCAACCATCTTCGTAGAAAAGAAACTGATTGCTATAACCGACTTAGCTTATTTCACACAGTACAGTGTTCAGCAATGAAGATGTTTCTTTTCTCAACAAACTACTTTAGAAATGAGGCGAACCTCCGAACTTGTACATCTTGTTATATTACACAAAAAAGTTAGGTTTGAACTTGCTGCACTCAACCTTCTTCGTAGTTAAGAAACTGATTCCTAGAACCGAAGTAGCTTATTTCACACAGTACAGGGTTCGGCAATGAAGATGTTTGTTTTCTATACAAAATCCTGTAGAAACGAGGCCAATCAACTAACTTGAACATCTTTTTAGATTACATTAACAAGGAAAGTTTGGACTTGTTCCACTCAAACATCTTGGTCAAAAGAAACTGATTCTTAGAACCAAACCAGCCTATTTCACACTGTACCGTATTCGGCAATGAAGATGTTTGTTTTCTAAACAAAGAACTTTAGAATTGAGGCGAATCTCCTAACTTGTACATCTTGTTAGATTACACAAACAAGGTAAGTTTGAACTTGCTGCACTCAACCTTCTTCGTAGGAAAGAAACTGATTCCTAGAACCGAAGTAGCTTATTTCACAAAGTACAGGGTTCGGCAATGAAGATGTTTGTTTTCTAAACAAACTCCTGTAGAAATGAGGCCAATCTACTAAGTTGAGTATCTTTTTAGATTACATTAAGAAGGAAAGTTTAAACTTGCTGCAATCAACCTTCTTCTTGGAGAAGAAACTGATTCCTAGAACCGAACTAGCTTATTTCACGCACTACAGTGTTCGGCAATGAAGATGTTTGTTTCCTAAACAAACTCCTGTAGAAACGAGGCCAATCTACTACGTTGTACATCTTTTTAGATTACATTAACAAGGAAAGATTGAACTTGCTGCAATCAACTTTTGGCGTGGAAAAGAAACTGATTCCTAGAACCGAATTAGTATATTTCACACAGTACAGTGTTCGGCAATGAAGATGTTTCTTTTCTCAAAAAACTACTTTAGAAAGGAGGCGAATCTCCTAACTTTTACATCTTGTTAGATTACACAAACAAGGTAAGTTTTAACTTGCTGCACTCAACCTTCTTCGTAGGAAAGAAACTGATTCCTAGAACCGACGTAGCTTATTTCACACAGTACAGGGTTCGGCAATGAAGATGTTTGTTTTCTATACAAAATCCTGTAGAAATGAGGCCAATCAACTAACTTGAACATCTTTTTAGATTACATTAACAAGGAAAGTTTGGACTTGTTCCACTCAAACATCTTGGTCAAAAGAAACTGATTCTTAGAACCAAACCAGCCTATTTCACACTGTACCGTGTTCGGCAACGAAGAAGTTTGTTTTCTAAACAAAGAACTTTAGAAATGAGGCGAATCTCCTAACTTGTTCATCTTGTTAGATTACACAAACAAGGTAAGTTTGAAGTTGCTGCACTCAACCTTCTTCGTAGGAAAGAAACTGATTCCTAGAACCGAAGTAGCTTATTTCACACAGTACAGGGTTCGGCAATGAAGATGTTTGTTTTCTAAACAAACTCCTGTAGAAATGAGGCCAATCTACTAAGTTGAATATCTTTTTAGATTACATTAAGAAGGAAAGTTTGAACTTGCTGCAATCAACCTCCTTCGTGGAAAAGAAACTGATTCCTAGAACCTAACTAGCTTATTTCACACAGTACAGTGTTCGGCAATGAAGATGTTTGTTTCCTAAAGAAACTCCTGTAGAAACGAGGCAAATCTACTACATTGTACATCTTTTTAGATTACATTAACAAGGAAAGTTTGAACTTGCTGCAATCAACTTTTGGCGTGGAAAAGAAACTGATTCTTGAACCGAATTAGCTTATTTCACACAGTACAGTGTTCGGCAATGAAGATGTTTCTTTTCTCAACAAACTACTTTAGAAATGAGGCGAATCTCTAACTTGTACATCTTGTTAGATTACACAAACAAGGTAAGTTTGAACTTGCTGCACTCAACTTTCTTCGTAGGAAAGAAACTGATTCCTAAAACCAAAGTAGCTTATTTCACACAGTACAGGGTTCGGCAATGAAGATGTTTGTTTTCTCAACAAACTCCTGTAGAAACGAGGCCAATCTACTGAGTTGTACATCTTTTTAGATTACATTAACAAGGAAAGTTTGAACTTGCTGCAATCAACCTACTTCGTGGAAAAGAAACTGATTCCTAGAACCCAACTAGCTTATTTCACACAGTACAGTGTTCGGCAATGAAGATGTTTGTTTCCTAAACAAACTCCTGTAGAAAGGAGGCCATCTACTACTTTGTACAATCTTTTAGATTACATTAACAAGGAAAGTTTGAACTTGCTGCAATCAACCTTCTTCGTGGAAAAGAAAATGATTTCTAGAACCGAACTAGCTTATTTCACACAGTACAGTGTTCGGCAATGAAGATGTTTGTTTTCTAAACAAACTCCTTTAGAAAAGAGGCCAATCTACTACGTTGTACATCCTTTTTAGATTACATTAACAAGGAAAGTTTGAACTTGCTGCAATCAACCTTAGTCGTGGAAAAGACACTGATTCCTAGAACCGACCTAGCTTATTTCACACAGTACAGTGTTCGGCAATGAAGATGTTTGTTTTCTAAACAAACTCCTGTAGAATCGAGGCCAATCTACTATGTTGTATATCTTTTTAGATTACATTAAGAAGGAAAGTTTGAACTTGCTGCAATGAACCTTCGTCGTGGAAAAGAAACTGATTCCTAGAACCGAACTACCTTATTTCACACAGTACAGTGTTCGGTAATGAAGATGTTTGTTTCCTAAAGAAACTCCTGTAGAAATGAGGCCAATCTACTACGTTGTACATCCTTTTAGATTACATTAACAAGGAATGTTTGAACTTGCTGCAATCAATCTTCGTCGTGGAAAAGAAACTGATTCCTAGGACCGAACTAGCTTATTTCACACAGTACAGTGTTCGGCAATGAAGATGTTTGTTTTCTCAACAAACTACTTTAGAAATGAGGCGAATCTCCTAACTTGTACATCTTGTTAGATTACACAAACAAGGTAAATTTGAACTTGCTGCACTCAACCTTCTTCGTAGGAAAGAAACTGATTCCTAGAACCGAAGTAGCTTATTTCACACAGTACAGGGTTCGGCAATGAAGATGTTTGTTTTCTCAAAAAACTCCTGTAGAAATGAGGCCAATCTACTAAGTTGTACATCTTTTTAGATTACATTAACAAGGAAAGTTGGAACTTGCTGCAATCAACCTTCTTCGTGGAAAAGAAACTGATTCCTAGAACCGAACTAGCTTATTTCACACAGAACAGTGCTCGGCAATGAAGATGTTTGTTTTCTCTACAAACTCCTTTAGAAATGAGGCGAATGTACTAACTTGTACATCTTGTCAGATTACACCAACAAGGTAAGTTTGAACTTGCTGCACTCTTCCTTCTTCGTAGTAAAGAAACTGATTCGTAGAAGCTAACTAGCTTATATCACAGAGTCCAGTGTTGGGCAATGAAGATGTTTCTGTTCTAAAACCAAGTAGTTTAGAAATGAAGAGAAACTTGTAAATTGTACATCTTGTGAGATTACAGAAACAAGGAAAGTTAGAACTTGCTGCACTCAACCTTCTTCGGAGGAAAGCAACTGATTCTTAGAACACACCTAGCTTATTTCACAGAGTAGAGTGTTCGGCAATGAAGATGTTGGTTTTCGCAACAAACTACTTTAGAAATGAGGCAAATCTACTAAGTAGTACATCTTTTAAATAACATTTACAAGGAAAGTTTGAACTTGCTACACTCAACCATCTTTGTAGAAAAGAAACTGATTGCTATAACAGACTTAGCTTATTTCACACAGTACAGTGTTCAGCAATGAAGATGTTTGTTTTTCTCAACAAACTACTTTAGAAATGAGGCGAACCTCTAACTTGTACATCTTGTTAGATTACACAAAAAGGTAGGTTTGAACTTGCTGCACTCAACCTTCTTCGTAGGGAAAGAAACTGATTCCTAGAACCAAAGTAGCTTATTTCACACAGTACAGGGTTCGGCAATGAAGATGTTTGTTTTCTATACAAAATCCTGTAGAAATGAGGCCAATCTACTAAGTTGAACATCTTTTTAGATTACATTAACAAGGAAAGTTTGGACTTGCTGCAATCAATCTTCTTCGTGGAAAACAAACTGATTCCTAGAACCGAAATAGCTTATTTCACACAGTACAGTGTTCGGCAATGAAGATGTTTGTTTCCTAAACAAACTCCTGTAGAAACGAGGACAATCTACTACGTTGTACATCCTTTTCAGATTACATTAACAAGGAAAGTTTGAACTTGCTGTAATCAACCTTTTCGTGGAAAAGAAACTGATTCCTAGAACCAAACTAGCTTATTTCACACAGTACAGTGTTAGGCAATGAAGATGTTTGTTTCCTAAACAAACTCCTGTAGAACTGAGGCCAATCTACTACGTTGTACATCTTTTAGATTACATTAACAGGGAAAGTTTGAACTTGCTGCAGTCAAACTTAGTCGTGGAAAAGAAACTGATTCCTAGAACCGAACTAGCTTATTTCACACAGTACAGTGTTCGGCAATGAAGATGTTTGTTTTCTAAACAAACCCTGTAGAAATGAGGCCAATCTACTATGTTGTACATCTTTTTAGATTACATTAACAAGGAAAGTTTGAACTTGCTACAATCAACTTTTTGCGTGGAAAAGAAACTGATTCCTAGAACCGAATTAGCTTATTTCACACAGTACAGTGTTGGGCAATGAAGATGTTTCTTTTCTCAACAAACTACTTTAGAAATGAGGCGAAATCTCGAACTTGTACATCTTGTTAGATTACACAAACAAGGTAAGTTTGAACTTGCTGCACTCAACCTTCTTCGTAGGAAAGAAACTGATTCCTAGAACTGAAGTAGCTTATTTCACACAGTACAGGGTTCGGCAATGAAGATGTTTGTTTTCTATACAAATTCCTGTAGAAATGAGGCCAATCTACTACGTTGTACATCCTTTTAGATTACATTAACAAGGAAAGTTTGAACTTGCTGCAATCAACCTTCTTCGTGGAAAAGAAACTGATTCCTATAACCTAACTAGCTTATTTCACACAGTACAGTGTTCGGCAATGAAGATGTTTGTTTTCTCAACAAACTACTTTAGAAATGAGGCGAATATCTTAACTTGTACATCTTGTTAGATTACACAAACAAGGTAAGTTTGAACTTGCTGCACTCAACCTTCTTCGTGGAAAGAAACTGATTCCTAGAAACGAAGTA
The DNA here is from genome assembly GCA_036365145.1 of Orientallactaga sibirica. Lineage (NCBI taxonomy): Eukaryota > Metazoa > Chordata > Mammalia > Rodentia > Dipodidae > Orientallactaga > Orientallactaga sibirica. Next base: position 67,672 of record JAEOAD010002473.1, read on the forward strand.
GCTTATTTCACACAGCACAGGGTTCGGCAATGAAGATGTTTGTTTTCTAAACAAACTATTGTAGAAATGATGCCAATCTACTAAGTTGAACATCTTTTTAGTTTACATTAACAAGGAAAGTTTGAACTTGCTGCAATCAACCTTCTTCGTGGAAAAGAAACTGATTCCTAGAACCGAACTAGCTTATTTCACACAGTACAGTGTTTGGCAATGAAGATGTTTGTTTTCTCAACAAACTACTTTAGAAATGAGGCGAATCTCTAACTTGTACATCTTGTTAGATTACACAAACAAGGTCAGTTTGAACTTGCTGCACTCAACAGTAGAGTATTCGGCAATGATGATGTTTGTTTTCTAATCAAAGTACATTAGAAATGAGGAGACTCTACTAAGCTGTACATCTTGTTACGTTACATTAACAAGGAAAGTTTGAACTTGTTCCACTCAAACATCTTGGTCAAAAGAAACTGATTCTTAGAAAGAAACCAGCCTATTTCACACTGTACCATGTTCGGCAATGAAGATGTTTCTTTTCTAAACAAAGAACTTTAGAAATGAGGCGAATATACAAACTTGTACATTTTGTCAGATTACACAAACAAGGAAAGTTTGAACTTGCTGTAATCAACCTTTGTCGTGTAAAAGAAACTGGTTCCTAGAACCGAACTATCTTATTTCACACAGTACAGTGTTCGGCATGAAGATGTTTGTTTTCTCAACAAACTACTTTAGAAATGAGGCGAATCTCTAACTTGTACATATTGTTAGATTACACAAACAAGGTAAGTTTGAACTTGCTGCACTCAACATTCTTCACAGGAAAGAAACTGATTCCTAGAACCGAAGTAGCTTATTTCACACAGTACAGGGTTCGGCAATGAAGATGTTTGTTTTCTAAACAAACTCCTGTAGAAATGAGACCAATCTACTAAGTTGAATATCATTTTAGATTACATTAACAAGGAAAGTTTGAACTTGCTGCAATCAACCTTCTTCGTGGAAAAGAAACTGATTCCTAGAACCGAACTAGGTTGTTTCACACAGTACAGTGTTCGGCAATGAAGATGTTTGTTTCTAAACAAACTCCTGTAGAAATGAGGCCAATCTACTACGTTGTACATCCTTTTAGATTACATTAAGAAGGAAAGTTTGAACTTGCTGCAATCAACCTTCTTCGTGGAAAAGAAACTGATTCCTAGAACCGAACTAGCTTATTTCACGCAGTACAGTGTTCGGCAATGAAGATGTTTGTTTTCTAAACAAACTCCTTTAGAAACGAGGCCAATGTACTACGTTGTACATCTTTTAGATTACATTAACAAGGAAAATTGAACTTGCTGCAATCAACCTTCTTCGTGGAAAAGAAACTGATTCCTAGAACTGAACTAGCTTATTTCACACAGAACAGTGTTTGGCAATGAAGATGTTTGTTTTCTCAACAAACTACTGTAGAAATGAGGCGAATCTACTAACTTTTACATCATGTTAGATTACACCAAGAAGGTAAGTTTGAACTTGCTTCACTCTTCCTTCTTCGTAGAAAGAAACTGATTCCCAGAACCGAACTAGCATTTTTCACACAGTACAGTGTTCAGCAATGAAGCTGTTTTTTCCTAAACAAACTCCTGTAGAAACGAGGCCAATCTACTACGTTGTACATCTTTTTACATTACATTAACAAGGAGAGTTTGAACTTGCTGCAATCAACCTTCGTCGTGGAAACGAAACTGATTCCTAGAACCAAACTAGCTTATTTCACGCAGTACAGTGTTAGGCAATGAAGATGTTTCTTTCCTAAACAAACTCCTGTAGCAACGAGGCCAGTCTACTACGTTGTACATCTTTTTAGATTACTTTAACAAGGAAAGTTTCAACTTGCTGAACTCTTCCTTCTTCGTAGTAAAGAAACTGATTCCTAGACGCAAACTACCTTATATCACAGAGTCCAGTGTTGGGCAATGAAGATGTTTCTGTTCTAAACCAAGTAGTTTAGAAATGAAGAGAAACTTGTAAATTGTACATCTTGTGAGATTACACAAACAAGGAAAGTTAGAACTTGCTGCACTCAACCTTCTTCGGAGGAAAGCAACTGATTCTTAGAACCCACCTAGCTTATTTCACAGAGTAGAGTGTTGGCAATGAAGATACTGGTTTTCTCAACAAACTACTTTAGAAATGAGGCAAATCTACTAAGCAGTTCATCTTTTTTAAATAACATTAACAAGGAAAGTTTGAACTTGCTGCACTCAACCATCTTTGTCGAAAGGAAACTGATTGCTATAACTGAACTTAGCTTATTTCACACAGTACAGTGTTCAGCATGAAGATGTTTGTTTTCTCAACAAACTGCTTTAGAAATGAGGCGAATCTCTAACTTGTACATATTGTTAGATTACACAAACAAGGTAAGTTTGAACTTGCTGCACTCAACATTCTTCGCAGGAAAGAAACTGATTCCTAGAACCAAGTAGCTTATTTCACACAGTACAGGGTTCGGCAATGAAGATGTTTGTTTTCTAAACAAACTCCTGTAGAAATGAGACCAATCTACTAAGTAGAATATCATTTTAGATTACATTAACAAGGAAAGTTTGAACTTGCTGCAATCAACCTTCTTCGTGGAAAAGAAACTGATTCCTAGAACCGAACTAGGTTGTTTCACACAGTACAGTGTTCGGCAATGAAGATGTTTGTTTCCTAAACAAACTCCTGTAGAAACGAGGCCAATCTACTACGTTGTACATCTTTTTAGATTACATTAAGAAGGAAAGTTTGAACTTGCTGCAATCAACCTTCGTCGTGGAAAAGAAACTGATTCCTAGAACCGAACTAGCTTATTTCACACAGTACAGTGTTCGGCAATGAAGATGTTTGTTTCTAAACAAACTCCTTTAGAAACGAGGCCAATCTACTACCTTGTACATCTTTTTAGATTACATTAACAAGGAAAATTGAACTTGCTGCAATCAACCTTCTTCGTGGAAAAGAAACTGATTCCTAGAACCGAAACTAGCTTATTTCACACAGAACAGTGTTCGGCAATGAAGATGTTTGTTTTCTCAACAAACTACTGTAGAAATGAGGCGAATCTACTAACTTTTACATCTTGTTAGATTACACCAAGAAGGTAAGTTTGAACTTGCTTCACTCTTCCTTCTTCGTAGGAAAAAACTGATTCCCAGAACCGAACTAGCATTTTTCACACAGTACAGTGTTCAGCAATGAAGCTGTTTTTTCCTAAACAAACTCCTGTAGAAACGAGGCCAATCTACTACGTTGTACATCTTTTTACATTACATTAACAAGGAGAGTTTGAACTTGCTGCAATCAACCTTCGTCGTGGAAAAGAAACTGATTCCTAGAACCAAACTAGCTTATTTCACGCAGTACAGTGTTAGGCAATGAAGATGTTTCTTTCCTAAACAAACTCCTGTAGCAATGAGGCCAGTCTACTACGTTGTACATCTTTTTAGATTACTTTAACAAGGAAAGTTTCAACTTGCTGAACTCTTCCTTCTTCGTAGTAAAGAAACTGATTCCTAGACGCAAACTACCTTATATCACAGAGTCCAGTGTTGGGCAATGAAGATGTTTCTGTTCTAAACCAAGTAGTTTAGAAATGAAGAGAAACTTGTAAATTGTACATCTTGTGAGATTACAAAAACAAGGAAAGTTAGAACTTGCTGCACTCAACCTTCTTGGAGGAAAGCAACTGATTCTTAGAACCCACCTAGCTTATTTCACAGAATAGAGTGTTCGGCAATGAAGATGTTGGTTTTCTCAACAAACTACTTTAGAAATGAGGCAAATCTACTAAGCAGTTCATCTTTTTTAAATAACATTAACAAGGAAAGTTTGAACTTGCTGCACTCAACCATCTTTGTCGAAAGGAAACTGATTGCTATAACCGACTTAGCTTATTTCACACAGTACAGTGTTCGGCAATGAACATATTTGTTTTCTAAACAAACTACATTAGAAATGAGGCGAAACTTGTAAGTTGTACATCTTGTTAGATCACACAAACAAAGAGAGTTTGAACTTCCTGCAATCAAGTTTCTTTTGTAGGAAAGCAGCTGACTCCTAGAACCGAACTAGCTTATTTCACACAGTAGTTTTCGGCAACGAAGATGTTTGTTTTCTCAAAAAACTACTTTAAAAATGAGGCCAATCTACTAAGTTATACATCGTTTAAGATTACATTAACAGGGAAAGTTTGAACTTGCTGCACTGAACCTTCTTCGTAGGAAAGCATCAGATTCCTAGAACCCAACTTGCTTATTCCACACAGCAGAGTGTTGGGAATGAAGATGTTTGTTTTCTAAACAAACTACTTTAGAAATGAGGCGAATCTCTAACTTGTACATCTTGTTGATTACACAAACAAACAAGGTAAGTTTGAACTTGCTGCACTCAACCTTCTCCGTAGGAAAGACATGATTGGAGAACCGAACTATCTTACTTAACACAGTAGAGTGTTCGGCAATGAAGATGTTTGTTTTCTAATCAAAGTACATTATAAATGAGGAGACTCTACTAAGCTATACATCTTGTTACGTTACATTAACAAGGAAAGTTTGAACTTGTTCCACTCAAACATCTTGTTCAAAAGAATCTCATTCTTAGAAACGAAACCAGCCGATTTCACACTGTACCAGTTTCGGCAATGAAGATGTTTGTTTTCTAAACAAACTACTTTAGAAATGAGGCGAAACTTGTAAGTTGTACATCTTGTTAGATCACACAAACAAGGAGAGTTTGAACTTCCTGCAATCAAGGTTCTTCGTAGGAAAGCAGCTGACTCCTACAACCGAACTATCTTATTTCACACAGTAGTGTTCGGTAACGAAGATGTTTGTTTTCTCAAAAACTACTTTAAAAATGAGGCCAATCTACTAAGTTATACATCGTTTTAGATTACATTAACGGGGAAAGTTTGAACTTGCTGCACTGAACCTTCTTCGTAGGAAAGCATCAGATTCCTAGAACCCAACTTGCTTATTCCACACAGCAGAGTGTTTGGGAATGAAGATTTTGTTTTCTAAACAAACTACTTTAGAAATGAGGCGAATCTCTAACTTGTACATCTTGTTAGATTACACAAACAATGTAAGTTTGAGCTTGCTGCACTCAACCCTCTCCGTAGGAAAGACATGATTGGAGAACCGAACTATCTTACTTAAGACAGTAGAGTGTTCGGCAATGAAGATGTTTGTTTTCTAATCAAAGTACATTAGAAATGAGGAGACTCTACTAAGCTATACATCTTGTTACGTTACATTAACAAGGAAAGTTTGAACTTGTTCCACTCAAACATCTTGGTCAAAAGAAACTGATTCTTAGAACGAAACCAGCCTATTTCACACTGTACCGTGTTCGGCGATGAAGATGTTTGTTTTCTAAACAAAGAACTTTAGAAATGAGGCGAATCTCCTAACTTGTACATCTTGTTAGATTACACAAACAAGGTAAGTTTGAACTTGCTGCACTCAACCTTCTTCGTAGGAAGGAAACTGATTCCTAGAACCGAAGTAGCTTATTTCACACAGTACATGGTTCGGCAATGTTGCAGACAGCTTCAGGTTCGCTGACATGAACTTCCAGACCAGGCACAGTTATGGAGGAAGGGATATTATTTATTGAAGCTTATAGATCCAGGGAAGTTCCATAATGGCAAGAGAACAGCTTGCCCTTCACAGGACCACGCAAGAGAGAGAAAAGCCAACCAGCCACCACAGCACACAGAGCAAAACTACAGCCAAAGGTCACACAGCACACTTCAGGAACTCCTGCTAGGCACATTTGCATATCTTTACAATGGAATCTCAAACCATCACCACACCTTAAGACTGGCCCCAGTGACCTTGCTTCTAGCAAGGTGATTGCAGGTGCAAACTATAAATAATAAAACACTGAATATATTGGGGACATATGTTCAAACTCCACATTCCGCCCCTGTCCCCCCCAATATATTTATCTCCTGGCCCCCAATAGATTTATAACTATCACACATTGTAAATTGTACTCAGTCCAATTTCAAAGGTTCTCACAGTCTTGATCAACTTAAGATAGTGAGTCCTGTAAAATCAAACAAGTTAAATACTTTCAACATGTAAAGGCACAGAGTAAACATTGTAACTGGTATGAGGCATAGTAAGGAGAGATTAGAACAATGCAAACTCAACCACCATTAGCAGTCATCAAACTTCTGCAGTTCAAGTTCAATATAACCAGAGACTGACAGTCTCCAGGTTTTCCAAATCCGCCCCTCCAGCTGGGCAGAGTCGCCAGGAAAACTTTCATCCCATGCCAACACTGTACTCCATGGTAGCCCTTTTGCACAGTCCTGGTATATCCAAAACATCTTCAGGTCTCCATGCAAACCACGGTCCATCTACCAAAAGGCTCTTCCAGCCTATTCCTGAGGGTCTTCATGCCCTGCCTCATGCCGCATCTCAGCAGCGGCTCCTGGAACCGTGAGCAACTCATGACCATTCTATGCATTTTCATATTTCCAAAACTAATACCAGGTGTGCAGGACACAGCCATATTCTTAATCCAGGGACAAAATAAATCATAGCCTTGAAAAGCAGGTTCCTTCTCCAGTCAACTCTTTCCAAGAGTTTGCATTGTTAACAGTCTTTCCTCAGGCATCCTCTCCATTGTTTTAATGTAAATCAAGTCAGGCCACCTTCCTTCCACCTTCCTTAAGATTCCTAATGCGTTGACAATAGCAGCCTCAGTAACCTAAAACCAGTCTCAGTGCCTCTACTTAACTTGCTTCAGGTTTTCCAACTTAAAATCTTAAAATCTCAGTCCAATATCTTTAGCCAAGCACATCAGTCCATTACAAATTTAAGCTTGATCAAACTTTCTGGGCCTGGATAGCAGAACGTAGCCATCCCTTATGCCAGTAGCCCAGTTCCAACAAAGTCCTCTGCAGTCTTTCCTTCCCCTTAGGAAGCTGACAAGCCAAGCCTCGAAGTTCAATACAGTCTGTACTTAGCATTCTCAAACTCTCATCAGAATAGTCCATAAAACTTGGCTTACCACTCCAGAAGGCACCTTCAGTTGCAAGCACCAAGTCCATGCCCATTCCTCCAAAACAAAGGTTCCAAAAGACGAATATCCACGCGGTCAGGTTCATCTCACCCCACACTCCTCAGTACCACTTTACTGTTGCAGACAGCTTCAGGTTCGCTGAGATGAACTTCCAGACCAGGCACAGTTATGGAGGAAGGGATATTATTTATTGAAGCTTATAGATCCAGGGAAGTTCCATAATGGCAAGAGAAACAGCTTGCCCTTCACAGGACCACGCAAGAGAGAAAAGCCAACCAGCCACCACAGCACACAGAGCATAACTACAGCCAAAAGTTCACACAGCACACTTCAGGAACTCCTGCTAGGCACATTTGCATATCTTTACAATGGAATCTCAAACCATCACCACACCTTAAGACCGGCCCCAGTGACCTTGCCTCTAGCAAGGTGATTGCAGATGCAAACTATAAAATAATAAAACACTGAATATATTGGGGACATATATTCAAACTACCACAGGCAATGAAGATGTTTGTTTTCTAAACAAACTCCTGTAGAAATGAGGCCAATCTACTAAGTTGTACATCTTTTTAGATTACATTAACAAGGAAAGTTTGAACTTGCTGCAATCAACCTTCTTCGTGGAAAAGAAACTGATTCCTAGAACCGAACTAGCTTATTTCATGCAGTACAGTGTTCGGCAATGAAGATGTTTGTTTCTAAACAAACTCCTGTAGAAACGTGGCCAATCTACTATGTTGTACATCTTCTTAGATTACGTTGACAAGGAAAGTTTGAACTTGCTGCAATCAACCTTCTTCGGGAAAAGAAACTGATTCCTAGAACCGAACTAGCTTATTTCACGCAGTACAGTGTTCGGCAATGAAGATGTTTGTTTTCTAAACAAACTCCTGTAGAAACGTGGCCAATCTACTACGTTGTACATCTTTTCAGATTACATTGAAAAGGAAAGTTTGAACTTGCTGTAATCAACCTTCGTCGTGGAAAAGAAACTGATTCCTAGAACCGAACTAGCTTATTTCACACAGTACAGTGTTCGGCAATGAAGATGTTTGTTTTCTCAACAAACTACTTTAGAAATGAGGCGAATCTACTAACTTGTACATCTTGGTAGATTACACCAACAAGGTAAGTTTGAACTTGCTGCACTCTTCCTTCTTCGTAGTAAAGAAACTGATTCCTAGAAGCGAACTACCTTATATCACAGAGTCCAGTGTTGGGCAATGAAGATGTTTCTGTTCTAAACCAAGTAGTTTAGAAATGAAGAGAAACTTGTAAATTGTACATCTTGTGAGATTACACAAACAAGGAAAGTTAGAACATGCTGCACTCAACCTTCTTCGGAGGAAAGCAACTGATTCTTAGAACCCACCTAGCTTATTTCACAGAGTAGAGTGTTCGGCAATGAAGATGTTGGTTTCCTCAACAAACTACTTTAGAAATGAGGCAAATCTACTAAGTAGTACATCTTTTTAAACAACATTAACAAGGAAAGTTTGAACTTGCTGCACTCAACCATCTTTGTCGAAAAGAAACTGATTGCTATAAACGACTTAGCTTATTTCACACAGTACAGTGTTCGGCAATGAAGATGTTTGTATTCTAAACAAACTACTTTAGAAATGAGGCGAAACTTGTAAGTTGTACATTTTGTTAGATCACACAAACAAGGAGAGTTTGAACTTCCTGTAATCAAGGTTCTTCGGAGGAAAGCAGCTGACTCCTAGAACCGAACTAGCTTATTTCACACAGGAGTGTTCGGCAACGAGGATGTTTGTTTTCTCAAAAAACTACTTTAAAAATGAGGCCAATCTACTAAGTTATACATCGTTTAAGATTACATTAACAGGGAAAGTTTGAACTTGCTGCACTGAACCTTCTTCGTAGGAAAGCATCAGATTCCTAGAACCCAACTTGCTTATTCCACACAGCAGAGTGTTCGGGAATGAAGATGTTTGTTTTCTAAACAAACTACTTTAGAAATGAGGCTAATCTCCTAACTTGTACATCATGTTAGATTACACAAACAAGGTAAGTTTGAACTTGCTGCACTCAACCTTCTCCATAGGAAAGACATGATTGGAGAACCGAACTATCTTACTTAATACAGTAGAGTATTCGGCAATGAAGATGTTTGTTTTCTAATCAAAGTACATTAGAAATGAGGAGACTCTACTAAGCTATACATCTTGTTACGTTACATTAACAAGGAAAGTTTGAACTTGTTCCACTCAAACATCTTGGTCAAAAGAAACTGATTCTTAGAAACGAAACCAGCCTATTTCACACTGTACCGTGTTCGGCAATGAGGATGTTTGTTTTCTGAACAAAGAACTTTTGAAAGGAGTTGAATCTCTAACTTGTACATCTTGTTACATTACACAAACAAGGTAAGTTTGGACTTGCTGCACTCAACCTTCTTTGTAGGACAGAAACTGATTCCTAGAACTGAAGTAGCTTATTTCACACAGTACAGTGTTCGGAAATGAAGATGTTTGTTTTCTCAACAAACTACTTTACAAATGAGGCGAATCTCTAACTTGTACATCTTGTTAGATTACACAAACAAGGTAAGTTTGAACTTGCTGCACTCAACCTTCTTCGTAGGGAAAGAATCTGATTTCTAGAACCGAAGTAGCTTATTTCACAAAGTACAGGGTTGGCAATGAAGATTTTGTTTTCTAAACAAACTCCTGTAGAAATGAGGCCAATCTACTGAGTTGTACATCTTTTTAGATTACATTAACAAGGAAAGTTTGAACTTGTTCCACTCAAACATCTTGGTCAAAAGAAACTGATTCTTAGAACAGAAACCAGCCTATTTCACACTATTCCGTGTTTGGAAATGAAGATGTTTGTTTTCTAAACAAAGAACTTTAGAAATGAGGCGAATCTCTAACTTGTACATCTTGTTAGATTACACAAACAAGGTAAGTTTGAACTTGCTGCACTCAACCTTCTTCGTAGGAAAGAAACTGATTCCTAGAAATGAAGTAGCTTATTTCACACAGTACAGGGTTGGCAATGAAGATGTTTGTTTTCTAAACAAACTCCTGTAGAAATGAGGCCAATCTACTGCGTTGTACATCTTTTTAGATTACATTAACAAGGAAAGTTTGAACTTGCTGCAATCAACCTTCTTCGTGGAAAAGAAACTGATTCCTAGAACCAAACTAGCTCATTTCACACAGTACAGTGTTCGGCAATGAAGATGTTTGTTTCCTAAACAAACTACTTTAGAAATGAGGCGAATCTCCTCACTTATACATCTTGTTAGATTACACAAACAAGGTAAGTTTGCACTTGCTACACTCAACCTTCTTCGTAGGAAAGAAACTGATTCCTAGAACGGAAGTAGCTTATTTCACACAGTACAGGGTTTGGCAATGAAGATATTTGTTTTCTAAACAAACTGCTGTAGAAATGAGGCCAATCTACTAAGTTGTACATCTTTTTAGATTACATTAACAAGGAAAGTTTGAACTTGCTGCAATCAACCTTCTTGGTGGAAAAGAAACTGATTCTTAGAACCGAACTAGCTTATTTCACACAGTACAGTGTTAAATCAATGAAGATGTTTGTTTTCTAAACAAACTCCTGTAAAAATGAGGCCAATCTACTACGTTGTACATCTTTTTAGATTACATTAACAAGGAAAGTTTGAACTTGCTGCACTCTTCCTTCTTCGTAGTAAAGAAAACTGATTCCTAGAAGCGAACTAGCTTATATCACAGAGTCCAGTGTTGGGCAATGAAGATGTTTCTGTTCTAAACCAAGTAGTTTAGAAATGAAGAGAAACTTGTAAATTGTATATCTTGTGAGATTACACAAACAAGGAAAGTTAGAACTTGCTGCACTCAACCTTCTTCGGAGGAAAGCAACTGAATCTTAGAACCCACCTAGCTTATTTCACACAGTAGAGTGTTGGGCAATGAAGATGTTGGTTTTCTCAACAAACTACTTTAGAAATGAGCCAAATCTACTAAGTAGTACATCTTTTTAAATAACATTAACAAGGAAAGTTTGAACTTGCTGCACTCAACCATCTTTGTCGAAAAGAAACTGATTGCTATAACCGACTTAGCTTATTTCACACAGTACAGTGTTCGGCAATGAAGATGTTTGTTTTCTAAACAAACTACTTTAGAAATGAAGAAACTTGTAAGTTGTACATCTTGTTCAGATCCCACAAACAAGGAGAGTTTGAACTTCCTACAATCAAGGTTCTTCGTAGGAAAGCAGCTGACTCCTAGAACCGAACTAGCTTATTTCACACAGTAGTGTTCGGCAATGAAGATGTTTGTTTTTCTCAAAAACTACTGTAAAAATGAGGCCAATCTACTAAGTTGTACATCGTTTTAGATTACATTAACAGGAATGTTTGAACTTGCTGCACTGAACCTTCTTCGTAGGAAAGCATCAGATTCCTAGAACCCAACTTGCTTATTCCACACAGCAGAGTGTTGGGAATGAAGATGTTTGTTTTCTCAACAAACTACTTTAGAAATGAGGCGAATCTCTACCTTGTACATCTTGTTAGATTACACAAACAAGGTAAGTTTGAACTTGCTGCACTCAACCTTCTCCGCATGGGAAAGACATGATTGGAGAACCAAACTATCTTATTTAACACAGTAGAGTGTTCGGCAATGAAGATGTTTGTTTTCTAATCAAAGTACATTAGAAATGAGGAGACTCTACTAAGCTATATATCTTGTTACATTACATTAACAAGGAAAGTTTGAACTTGTTCCACTCAAACATCTTGGTCAAAAGAAACTGATTCTTAGAACCGAAACCAGCCTATTTCACACTGTACCATGTTTGGCAATGAAGATGTTTGTTTTCTAAACAAAGAACTTTAGAAATGAGGGGAATCTTCTAACTTGTACATCTTGTTAGATTACACAAACAAGGTAAGTTTGAACTTGCTGCACTCAACCTTCTTCATAGGAAAGAAACTGATTCCTAGAAATGAAGTAGCTTATTTCACACAGTACAGGGTTTGGCAATGAAGATGTTTGTTTCCTAAACAAACTCCTGTAGAAAGGAGGCCAATCTACTATGTTGTACATCTTTTTAGATTACATTAACAAGGAAAGTTTGAACTTGCTGCAATCAACCTTCTTCGTGGAAAAGAAACTGATTCCTAGAACCAAACTAGCTTATTTCACACAGTACAGTGTTTGGCAATGAAGATGTTTGTTTTCTCAACAAACTACTTTAGAAATGAGGCAAATCTACTAACTTGTACATCTTGTTAGATTACACAAACAAGGTAAGTTTGAACTTGCTGCACTCAACCTTCTTCATAGTAAAGAAACTGATTCCTAGAACCGAAGTAGCTTATTTCACACAGTACAGTGTTGGGCAATGAAGATGTTTTTTTCTAAACAAACTAGTTTAGAAATCAAGCCAATCTTTTAAGTTGTACATCTTGTTAGATTACATTAACAAAAAGGAAAGCTTAAACTTCTTGGTGAAACTGCACTAGAACCAAGCTTATTTCAGTTCAGTGTTAGGCAAAAGATGTAAACAAACTTTGTATAAATGTCACCCAATCTATATTCAGTGTTTTAGATTACAGTAACAAAAAGTTTGCATCTGCAATCACCTTCTTCGTAGTAAAGAAACTGATTCCTAGAACCAAACTAGCTTATTTCACTGGGGCTGGTCTAAAAGGTGTGGTGATGGTTTGAGATTCCAATGAAAATGTGCAGCAAGGAGTTCTGAAGTGTTCTAAAACAAAGTAGTTTAGAAATGAAGAGTGGCTTGTAAATTGTCTATCTTGTGAGATTACACAAACAAGGAAAGTTAGAACTTGCTGCACTCAACCTTCTTCGGAGGAAAGCAACTGATTCTTAGAACCCACCTAGCTTATTTCACACAGTAGAGTGTTGGGCAATGAAGATGTTGGTTTTCTCAACAAACTACTTTAGAAATGAGCCAAATCTACTAAGTAGTACATCTTTTTAAATAACATTAACAAGGAAAGTTTGAACTTGCTGCACTCAACCATCTTTTGTCAAAAAGAAACTGATTGCTATAACCGACTTAGCTTATTTCACACAGTACAGTGTTCGGCAATGAAGATGTTTGTTTTCTAAACAAACTACTTTAGAAATGAGGCGAAACTTGTAAGTTGTACATCTTGTTAGATCACACAAACAAGGAGAGTTTGAACTTCCTGCAATCAAGGTTCTTCGTAGGAAAGCAACTGACTCCTAGAACCGAACTAGCTTATTTCACACAGTAGTGTTCGGCAATGAAGATGTTTGTTTTCTCAAAAAACTACTTTAAAAATGAGGCCAATCTACTAAGTTGTACATCTTTTTAGATTACATTAACAGGGAAAGTTTGAACTTGCTGCACTGAACCTTCTTCGTAGGAAAGCATCAGATTCCTAGAACCCAACTTGCTTATTCCACACAGCAGAGTGTTGGGAATGAAGATGTTTGTTTTCTAAACAAACTACTTTAGAAAAAATGAGGCGAATCTCCTACCTTGTACATCTTGTTAGATTACACAAACAAGGTAAGTTTGAACTTGCTGCACTCAACCTTCTAGTAGGAAAGACATGATTGGAGAACCAAACTATCTTATTTAACACAGTAGAGTGTTCTGCAATGAAGATGTTTGTTTTCTAATCAAAGTACATTAGAAATGAGGAGACTCTACTAAGCTATACATCTTGTTACATTACATTAACAAGGAAAGTTTGAACTTGTTCCACTCAAACATCTTGGTCAAAAGAAACTGATTCTTAGAACTAAACCAGCCTATTTCACACTGTACCATTTTTCAGCAATGAAGATGTTTGTTTTTTCTAAAAAAAGAACTTTAGAAATGAGGCCTGCACTCAATCTTCATAGGAAAGAAACTCTTGTGCATCTTGTTAGATTACACAAACAAGGTAAGTTTGAACTTGCTGCATTCAACCTTCTTCATAGGAAAGAAACTGATTCCTAGAACTTAATCGTGGAAAACAAGCTTATTTCACACAGTACAGGGTTTGGCAATGAAGATGTTTGTTTCTAAACAAACTCCTGTAGAAACGAGGCCAATCTACTAACTGGTACATCTTTTTAGATTACATTAACAAGGAAAGTTTGAACTTGCTGCAATCAACCTTAATCGTGGAAAGAAACTGATTCCTAGAACCGAACTAGCTTATTTCACACAGTACAGTGTTTGGCAATGAAGATGTTTGTTTTCTCAACAAACTACTTTAGAAATGAGGCAAATCTACTAACTTGTACATCTTGTTAGATTACACCAACAAGGTAAGTTTTAACTTGCTGCACTCTTCCTTCTTCATAGTAAAGAAACTGATTCCTAGACGCGAAGTAGCTTATATCACAGAGTCCAGTGTTGGGCAATGAAGATGTTTCTGTTCTAAACCAAGTAGTTTGGAAATCAAGAGAAGCTTTTAAATTGTACATCTTGTGAGATTACACAAAAAGGAAAGTTAGAACTTGCTGCACTCAACCTTCTTCGTAGGAAAGTGTGGTAGTTTGAATATATGTCACCCAATATATTCAGTGTTTTATTAGTAATAGTTTGCATCTGCAATCACCTTGCTAGACGCAATGTCACTGGGGGCTGGTCTTAAGGTGTGGTGATGGTTTGAGATTCCATTGTAAAGATATGCAAATGTGCCTAGCAGGAGTTCCTGAAGTGTGCTGTGTGACCTTTTGGCGGTAGTTTTGCTCTGTTTGCTGTGGTGGCTGGTTGGCTTTTGTCTCTGCTTTGCCCTGTGGACAGCAGACCGCTTCTCTTGCCATTATGGTACTTCCCCTGGATCTGTAAGCTTCAATAAATAATATCCCTTCCTCCATAACTGTGCCTGGTCTGGAAGTTCAGCTCAGCGAACCTGAAGCTCTCTGCAACAGAAAGCAACTGATTCTCAGAACCCACGTAGCTTATTTCACAGAGTAGAGTGTTCGGCAATGAAGATGTTGGTTTTTCTCAACAAACTACTTTAGAAATGAGGCACATCTACTAAGTAGTACATCTTTTTAAATAACATTAACAAGGAAAGTTTGAACTTCCTGCACTCAACCATCTTTGTCAAAAAGAATCTGATTGCTTTAACCGACTTAGCTTATTTCACACAGTACAGTGTTCGGCAATGAAGATGTTTGTTTTCTAAACAAACTACTTTAGAAAGTGAGGCGAAACTTGTAAGTTGTACATCTTGTTAGATCACACAAACAAGGAGAGTTTGAACTTCCTGCAATCAAGGTTCTTCGTAGGAAAGCAACTGACTCCTAGAACCGAACTAGCTTATTTCACACAGTAGTGTTCGGCAAGGAAGATGTTTCTTTTCTCAAAAAACTACTTTAAAAATGAGGCCAATCTACTAACTTGTACATCATTTTATAATACATTAACAGGGAAAGTTTGAACTTGCTGCACTGAACCTTCTTCGTAGGAAAGCATCAGATTCCTAGAACCCAACTTGGTTAGTGCACACAGCAGAGTGTTCGGGAATGAAGATGTTTGTTTTCTAAACAAACTACTTTAGAAATGAGGCGAATCTCTAACTTGTACATCTTGTTCGATTACACAACCAAGGTAAGTTAGAACTTGCTGCACTCAACCTTCTGCGTAGGAAAGACATGATTCGAGAACTGAACTATCTTACTTAACACAGTAGAGTGTTCTGCAGTGAAGATGTTTGTTTTCTAATCAAAGTACATTAGAAATGAGGAGACTCTACTAAGCTATACATCTTGTTACATTACATTAACAAGCAAAAGTTTGAACTTGTTCCACTCAAACATCGTGGTCAAAAGAAACTGATTCTTAGAACTAAACCAGCCTATTTCACACTGTACCGTGTTCAGCAATGAAGATGTTTGTTTTCTAAACAAAGAACTTTAGAAATGGGGCAAAATTCCTAACTTGTGCATCTTGTTAGATTACACAAACAAGGTAAGTTTGAACTTGCTGCACTCAACCTTCTTCATAGGAAAGAAACTGATTCCTAGAACCAAGTATCTTATTTCACACAGTACAGGGTTCGGCAATGAAGATGTTTGTTTTCTACACCAACTCCTGTAGAAATGAGGCCAATCTACTAAGTTGTACATCTTTTTAGATTACATTTACGAGGAAAGTTTGAACTTGCTGCAATCAACCTTAATCGTGGAAAACAAACTGATTCCTAGAACCGAACTAGCTTATTTCACACAGTACAGTGTTAGGCAATGAAGATGTTTGTTTCTAAACAAACTCCTGTAGAAACGAGGCCAATCTACTACTTTGTACATCTTTTTTAGATTACATTAACAAGGAAAGTTTGAACTTGCTGCAATCAACCTACGTCCTGGAAAAGAAACTGATTCCTAGAACCGATGAAGCTTATTTCACACAGTAAAGTGTTCGGCAATGAAGATGTTTGTTTTCTCAACAAACTACTTTAGAATTGAGGCGAATCTACTAACTTGTACATCTTGTTAGATTACACCAACAAGGTAAGTTTTAACTTGCTGCACTCTTCCTTCTTCATAGTAAAGAAACTGATTCCTAGACAAGTAGCTTATATCACAGAGTCCAGTGTTGGGCAATGAAGATGTTTCTGTTCTAAACCAAGTAGTTTGGAAATCAAGAGAAGCTTTCAAATTGTACATCTTGTGAGATTACACAAACAAGGAAAGTTAGAACTTGCTGCACTCAACCTTCTTCGTAGGAAAGTGTGGTAGTTTAAATATATGTCACCCAATATATTCAGTGTTTTATTAGTAATAGTTTGCATCTGCAATCACCTTGCTAGACGCAATGTCACTGGGGCTGGTCTTAAGGTGTGGTGATGGTTTGAGATTCCATTGTAAAGATATGCAAATGTGCCTAGCAGGAGTTCCTGAAGTGTGCTGTGTGACCTTTTGGCGGTAGTTTTGCTCTGTTTGCTGTGGTGGCTGGTTGGCTTTTTGTCTCTGCTTTGCCCTGTGGACAGCAGACCGCTTCTCTTGCCATTATGGTACTTCCCCTGGATCTGTAAGCTTCAATAAATAATATCCCTTCCTCCATAACTGTGCCTGGTCTGGAAGTTCAGCTCTTGAACCTGAAGCTCTCTGCAACAGAAAGCAACTGATTCTCAGAACCCACGTAGCTTATTTCACAGAGTAGAGTGTTCGGCAATGAAGATGTTGGTTTTCTCAACAAACTACTTTAGAAATGAGGCACATCTACTAAGTAGTACATCTTTTTAAATAACATTAACAAGGAAAGTTTGAACTTCCTGCACTCAACCATCTTTGTCAAAAAGAATCTGATTGCTTTAACCGACTTAGCTTATTTCACACAGTACAGTGTTCGGCAATGAAGATGTTTGTTTTCTAAACAAACTACTTTAGAAGTGAGGCGAAACTTGTAAGTTGTACATCTTGTTAGATCACACAAACAAGGAGAGTTTGAACTTCCTGCAATCAAGGTTCTTCGTAGGAAAGCAACTGACTCCTAGAACCGAACTAGCTTATTTCACACAGTAGTGTTCGCAAGGAAGATGTTTCTTTTCTCAAAAAACTACTTTAAAAATGAGGCCAATCTACTAACTTGTACATCATTTTATAATACATTAACAGGGAAAGTTTGAACTTGCTGCACTGAACCTTCTTCGTAGGAAAGCATCAGATTCCTAGAACCCAACTTGGTTAGTGCACACAGCAGAGTGTTCGGGAATGAAGATGTTTGTTTTCTAAACAAACTACTTTAGAAATGAGGCGAATCTCTCTAACTTGTACATCTTGTTCGATTACACAACCAAGGTAAGTTAGAACTTGCTGCACTCAACCTTCTCCGTAGGAAAGACATGATTCGAGAACTGAACTATCTTACTTAACACAGTAGAGTGTTCTGCAGTGAAGATGTTTGTTTTCTAATCAAAGTACATTAGAAATGAGGAGACTCTACTAAGCTATACATCTTGTTACATTACATTAACAAGCAAAGTTTGAACTTGTTCCACTCAAACATCGTGGTCAAAAGAAACTGATTCTTAGAACTAAACCAGCCTATTTCACACTGTACCGTGTTCAGCAATGAAGATGTTTGTTTTCTAAACAAAGAACTTTAGAAATGGGGCAAAATTCTAACTTGTGCATCTTGTTAGATTACACAAACAAGGTAAGTTTGAACTTGCTGCACTCAACCTTCTTCATAGGAAAGAAACTGATTCCTAGAACCGAAGTATCTTATTTCACACAGTACAGGGTTCGGCAATGAAGATGTTTGTTTTCTACACCAACTCCTGTAGAAATGAGGCCAATCTACTAAGTTGTACATCTTTTTAGATTACATTTACGAGGAAAGTTTGAACTTGCTGCAATCAACCTTAATCGTGGAAAACAAACTGATTCCTAGAACCGAACTAGCTTATTTCACACAGTACAGTGTTCGGCAATGAAGATGTTTGTTTCCTAAACAAACTCCTGTAGAAACGAGGCCAATCTACTACTTTGTACATCTTTTTAGATTACATTAACAAGGAAAGTTTGAACTTGCTGCAATCAACCTACGTCCTGGAAAAGAAACTGATTCCTAGAACCGATGAAGCTTATTTCACACAGTAAAGTGTTCGGCAATGAAGATGTTTGTTTTCTCAACAAACTACTTTAGAATTGAGGCGAATCTACTAACTTGTACATCTTGTTAGATTACACCAACAAGGTAAGTTTTAACTTGCTGCACTCTTCCTTCTTCATAGTAAAGAAACTGATTCCTAGACGCCTAAGTAGCTTATATCACAGAGTCCAGTGTTGGGCAATGAAGATGTTTCTGTTCTAAACCAAGTAGTTTGGAAATCAAGAGAAGCTTTCAAATTGTACATCTTGTGAGATTACACAAACAAGGAAAGTTAGAACTTGCTGCACTCAACCTTCTTCGTAGGAAAGTGTGGTAGTTTAAATATATGTCACCCAATATATTCAGTGTTTTATTAGTAATAGTTTGCATCTGCAATCACCTTGCTAGACGCAATGTCACTGGGGCTGGTCTTAAGGTGTGGTGATGGTTTGAGATTCCATTGTAAAGATATGCAAATGTGCCTAGCAGGAGTTCCTGAAGTGTGCTGTGTGACCTTTGGCGGTAGTTTTGCTCTGTTTGCTGTGGTGGCTGGTTGGCTTTTGTCTCTGCTTTGCCCTGTGGACAGCAGACCGCTTCTCTTGCCATTATGGTACTTCCCCTGGATCTGTAAGCTTCAATAAATAATATCCCTTCCTCCATAACTGTGCCTGGTCTGGAAGTTCAGCTCAGCGAACCTGAAGCTCTCTGCAACAGAAAGCAACTGATTCTCAGAACCCACGTAGCTTATTTCACAGAGTAGAGTGTTCGGCAATGAAGATGTTGGTTTTCTCAACAAACTACTTTAGAAATGAGGCACATCTACTAAGTAGTACATCTTTTTAAATAACATTAACAAGGAAAGTTTGAACTTCCTGCACTCAACCATCTTTGTCAAAAAGAATCTGATTGCTTTAACCGACTTAGCTTATTTCACACAGTACAGTGTTCGGCAATGAAGATGTTTGTTTTCTAAACAAACTACTTTAGAAGTGAGGCGAAACTTGTAAGTTGTACATCTTGTTAGATCACACAAACAAGGAGAGTTTGAACTTCCTGCAATCAAGGTTCTTCGTAGGAAAGCAACTGACTCCTAGAACCGAACTAGCTTATTTCACACAGTAGTGTTCGGCAAGGAAGATGTTTCTTTTCTCAAAAACTACTTTAAAAATGAGGCCAATCTACTAACTTGTACATCATTTTATAATACATTAACAGGGAAAGTTTGAACTTGCTGCACTGAACCTTCTTCGTAGGAAAGCATCAGATTCCTAGAACCCAACTTCGTTAGTGCACACAGCAGAGTGTTCGGGAATGAAGATGTTTGTTTTCTAAACAAACTACTTTAGAAATGAGGCGAATCTCTAACTTGTACATCTTGTTCGATTACACAACCAAGGTAAGTTTGAACTTGCTGCACTCAACCTTCTCCGTAGGAAAGACATGATTCGAGAACTGAACTATCTTACTTAACACAGTAGAGTGTTCTGCAGTGAAGATGTTTGTTTTCTAATCAAAGTACATTAGAAATGAGGAGACTCTACTAAGCTATACATCTTGTTACATTACATTAACAAGCAAAGTTTGAACTTGTTCCACTCAAACATCGTGGTCAAAAGAAACTTATTCTTAGAACTAAACCAGCCTATTTCACACTGTACCGTGTTCAGCAATGAAGATGTTTGTTTTCTAGACAAAGAACTTTAGAAATGGGGCAAAATTCCTAACTTGTGCATCTTGTTAGATTACACAAACAAGGTAAGTTTGAACTTGCTGCACTCAACCTTCTTCATAGGAAAGAAACTGATTCCTAGAACCGAAGTATCTTATTTCACACAGTACAGGGTTCGGCAATGAAGATGTTTGTTTTCTACACCAACTCCTGTAGAAATGAGGCCAATCTACTAAGTTGTACATCTTTTTAGATTACATTTACGAGGAAAGTTTGAACTTGCTGCAATCAACCTTAATCGTGGAAAACAAACTGATTCCTAGAACCGAACTAGCTTATTTCACACAGTACAGTGTTCGGCAATGAAGATGTTTGTTTCCTAAACAAACTCCTGTAGAAACGAGGCCAATCTACTACTTTGTACATCTTTTTAGATTACATTAACAAGGAAAGTTTGAACTTGCTGCAATCAACCTACGTCCTGAAAAGAAACTGATTCCTAGAACCGATGAAGCTTATTTCACACAGTAAAGTGTTCGGCAATGAAGATGTTTGTTTTCTCAACAAACTACTTTAGAATTGAGGCGAATCTACTAACTTGTACATCTTGTTAGATTACACCAACAAGGTAAGTTTTAACTTGCTGCACTCTTCCTTCTTCATAGTAAAGAAACTGATTCCTAGACGCGAAGTAGCTTATATCACAGAGTCCAGTGTTGGGCAATGAAGATGTTTCTGTTCTAAACCAAGTAGTTTGGAAATCAAGAGAAGCTTTCAAATTGTACATCTTGTGAGATTACACAAACAAGGAAAGTTAGAACTTGCTGCACTCAACCTTCTTCGTAGGAAAGTGTGGTAGTTTAAATATATGTCACCCAATATATTCAGTGTTTTATTAGTAATAGTTTGCATCTGCAATCACCTTGCTAGACGCAATGTCACTGGGGGCTGGTCTTAAGGTGTGGTGATGGTTTGAGATTCCATTGTAAAGATATGCAAATGTGCCTAGCAGGAGTTCCTGAAGTGTGCTGTGTGACCTTTTGGCGGTAGTTTTGCTCTGTTTGCTGTGGTGGCTGGTTGGCTTTTGTCTCTGCTTTGCCCTGTGGACAGCAGACCGCTTCTCTTGCCATTATGGTACTTCCCTGGATCTGTAAGCTTCAATAAATAATATCCCTTCCTCCATAACTGTGCCTGGTCTGGAAGTTCAGCTCAGCGAACCTGAAGCTCTCTGCAACAGAAAGCAACTGATTCTCAGAACCCACGTAGCTTATTTCACAGAGTAGAGTGTTCGGCAATGAAGATGTTGGTTTTCTCAACAAACTACTTTAGAAATGAGGCACATCTACTAAGTAGTACATCTTTTTAAATAACATTAACAAGGAAAGTTTGAACTTCCTGCACTCAACCATCTTTTTGTCAAAAAGAATCTGATTGCTTTAACCGACTTAGCTTATTTCACACAGTACAGTGTTCGGCAATGAAGATGTTTGTTTTCTAAACAAACTACTTTAGAAGTGAGGCGAAACTTGTAAGTTGTACATCTTGTTAGATCACACAAACAAGGAGAGTTTGAACTTCCTGCAATCAAGGTTCTTCGTAGGAAAGCAACTGACTCCTAGAACCGAACTAGCTTATTTCACACAGTAGTGTTCGGCAAGGAAGATGTTTCTTTTCTCAAAAAACTACTTTAAAAATGAGGCCAATCTACTAACTTGTACATCATTTTATAATACATTAACAGGGAAAGTTTGAACTTGCTGCACTGAACCTTCTTCGTAGGAAAGCATCAGATTCCTAGAACCCAACTTGGTTAGTGCACACAGCAGAGTGTTCGGGAATGAAGATGTTTGTTTTCTAAACAAACTACTTTAGAAATGAGGCGAATCTCCTAACTTGTACATCTTGTTCGATTACACAACCAAGGTAAGTTAGAACTTGCTGCACTCAACCTTCTGCGTAGGAAAGACATGATTCGAGAACTGAACTATCTTACTTAACACAGTAGAGTGTTCTGCAGTGAAGATGTTTGTTTTCTAATCAAAGTACATTAGAAATGAGGAGACTCTACTAAGCTATACATCTTGTTACATTACATTAACAAGCAAAGTTTGAACTTGTTCCACTCAAACATCGTGGTCAAAAGAAACTGATTCTTAGAACTAAACCAGCCTATTTCACACTGTACCGTGTTCAGCAATGAAGATGTTTGTTTTCTAAACAAAGAACTTTAGAAATGGGGCAAAATTCTAACTTGTGCATCTTGTTAGATTACACAAACAAGGTAAGTTTGAACTTGCTGCACTCAACCTTCTTCATAGGAAAGAAACTGATTCCTAGAACCAAGTATCTTATTTCACACAGTACAGGGTTCGGCAATGAAGATGTTTGTTTTCTACACCAACTCCTGTAGAAATGAGGCCAATCTACTAAGTTGTACATCTTTTTAGATTACATTTACGAGGAAAGTTTGAACTTGCTGCAATCAACCTTAATCGTGGAAAACAAACTGATTCCTAGAACCGAACTAGCTTATTTCACACAGTACAGTGTTCGGCAATGAAGATGTTTGTTTCCTAAACAAACTCCTGTAGAAACGAGGCCAATCTACTACTTTGTACATCTTTTAGATTACATTAACAAGGAAAGTTTGAACTTGCTGCAATCAACCTACGTCCTGGAAAAGAAACTGATTCCTAGAACCGATGAAGCTTATTTCACACAGTAAAGTGTTCGGCAATGAAGATGTTTGTTTTCTCAACAAACTACTTTAGAATTGAGGCGAATCTACTAACTTGTACATCTTGTTAGATTACACCAACAAGGTAAGTTTTAACTTGCTGCACTCTTCCTTCTTCATAGTAAAGAAACTGATTCCTAGACGAAGTAGCTTATATCACAGAGTCCAGTGTTGGGCAATGAAGATGTTTCTGTTCTAAACCAAGTAGTTTGGAAATCAAGAGAAGCTTTCAAATTGTACATCTTGTGAGATTACACAAACAAGGAAAGTTAGAACTTGCTGCACTCAACCTTCTTCGTAGGAAAGTGTGGTAGTTTAAATATATGTCACCCAATATATTCAGTGTTTTATTAGTAATAGTTTGCATCTGCAATCACCTTGCTAGACGCAATGTCACTGGGGCTGGTCTTAAGGTGTGGTGATGGTTTGAGATTCCATTGTAAAGATATGCAAATGTGCCTAGCAGGAGTTCCTGAAGTGTGCTGTGTGACCTTTTGGCGGTAGTTTTGCTCTGTTTGCTGTGGTGGCTGGTTGGCTTTTGTCTCTGCTTTGCCCTGTGGACAGCAGACCGCTTCTCTTGCCATTATGGTACTTCCCTGGATCTGTAAGCTTCAATAAATAATATCCCTTCCTCCATAACTGTGCCTGGTCTGGAAGTTCAGCTCAGCGAACCTGAAGCTCTCTGCAACAGAAAGCAACTGATTCTCAGAACCCACGTAGCTTATTTCACAGAGTAGAGTGTTCGGCAATGAAGATGTTGGTTTTCTCAACAAACTACTTTAGAAATGAGGCACATCTACTAAGTAGTACATCTTTTTAAATAACATTAACAAGGAAAGTTTGAACTTCCTGCACTCAACCATCTTTGTCGAAAAGAATCTGATTGCTTTAACCGACTTAGCTTATTTCACACAGTACAGTGTTCGGCAATGAAGATGTTTGTTTTCTAAACAAACTACTTTAGAAGTGAGGCGAAACTTGTAAGTTGTACATCTTGTTAGATCACACAAACAAGGAGAGTTTGAACTTCCTGCAATCAAGGTTCTTCGTAGGGAAAGCAACTGACTCATAGAACCGAACTAGCTTATTTAACACAGTAGTGTTCGGCAACGAAGATGTTTCTTTTCTCAAAAAACTACTTTAAAAATGAGGCCAATCTACTATTTTGTACATCATTTTATAATACATTAACAGGGAAAGTTTGAACTTGCTGCACTGAACCTTCTTCGTAGGAAAGCATCAGATTCCTAGAACCCAACTTCGTTAGTGCACACAGCAGAGTGTTCGGGAATGAAGATGTTTGTTTTCTAAACAAACTACTTTAGAAATGAGGCGAATCTCCTAACTTGTACATCTTGTTCGATTACACAACCAAGGTAAGTTTGAACTTGCTGCACTCAACCTTCTCCGTAGGAAAGACATGATTCGAGAACTGAACTATCTTACTTAACACAGTAGAGTGTTCTGCAGTGAAGATGTTTGTTTTCTAATCAAAGTACATTAGAAATGAGGAGACTCTACTAAGCTATACATCTTGTTACATTACATTAACAAGCAAAGTTTGAACTTGTTCCACTCAAACATCGTGGTCAAAAGAAACTTATTCTTAGAACTAAACCAGCCTATTTCACACTGTACCGTGTTCAGCAATGAAGATGTTTGTTTTCTAGACAAAGAACTTTAGAAATGGGGCAAAATTCTAACTTGTGCATCTTGTTAGATTACACAAACAAGGTAAGTTTGAACTTGCTGCACTCAACCTTCTTCATAGGAAAGAAACTGATTCCTAGAACCGAAGTATCTTATTTCACACAGTACAGGGTTCGGCAATGAAGATGTTTGTTTTCTACACCAACTCCTGTAGAAATGAGGCCAATCTACTAAGTTGTACATCTTTTTAGATTACATTTACGAGGAAAGTTTGAACTTGCTGCAATCAACCTTAATCGTGGAAAAGAAACTGATTCCTAGAACCGAACTAGCTTATTTCACACAGTACAGTGTTTGGCAATGAAGATGTTTGTTTCCTAAACAAACTCCTGTAGAAACGAGGCCAATCTACTACTTTGTACATCTTTTTAGATTACATTAACAAGGAAAGTTTGAACTTGCTGCAATCAACCTTCGTCCTGGAAAAGAAACTGATTCCTAGAACCGATGTAGCTTATTTCACACAGTACAGTGTTCGGCAATGAAGATGTTTGTTTTCTCAACAAACTACTTTAGAAATGAGGCGAATCTACTAACTTGTACATCTTGTTAGATTACACCAACAAGGTAAGTTTTAACTTGCTGAATTCTTCCTTCTTCATAGTAAAGAAACTGATTCCTAGACGCGAACTAGCTTATATCACAGAGTCCAGTGTTGGGCAATGAAGATGTTTCTGTTCTAAACCAAGTAGTTTGGAAATGAAGAGAAACTTGTAAATTGTACATCTTGTGAGATTACACAAACAAGGAAAGTTAGAACTTGCTGCACTCAACCTTCTTCGTAGGAAAGTGTGGTAGTTTGAATATATGTCAACCAATATATTCAGTGTTTTATTAGTAATAGTTTGCATCTGCAATCACCTTGCTAGACGCAATGTCACTGGGGCTGGTCTTTAAGGTGTGGTGATGGTTTGAGATTCCATTGTAAAGATATGCAAATGTGCCTAGCAGGAGTTCCTGAAGTGTACTGTGTGACCTTTTGGCGGTAGTTTTGCTCTGTTTGCTGTGGTGGCTGGTTGGCTTTTCTCTCTCTGCTTGGCCCTGTGGAGAGCAGGCCGCTTCTCTTGCCATTATGGAACTTCCCCTGGATCTGTAAGCTTCAATAAATAATATCCTTCCTCCATAACTGTGCCTGGTCTGGAAGTTCAGCTCAGCGAACCTGAAGCTGTCTGCAACAGTAAAGTGGTACCGAGGAGTGTGGGGTGAGATGAACCTGACCTTGTGGATATTCGTCTTTTGGAACCTTTGTTTTGGGGGAATGGGCACGGACTTGGTGCTTGCAACTGAAGGTGCCTTCTGGAGTGGTAAGCCAAGTTTTATGGACTATTCTGATAAGAGTTTGAGAATGCTAAGTGCAGATAGTACTGAACTTCGAGGCTTGGCTTATGAGATTTCTAAGGGGAAGGAAAGACTGCAGAGGACTTTGTTGGAACTGGGCTACTGGCATAAGGGATGGCTACGTTCTGCTATCCAGGCCCAGAAAGTTTGATCAAGGTTAAATTTGTAATGGACTGATGTACTTGGCTAAAGATATCGGACTGAGATTTTAAGATTTTAAGTTGGAAAACCTCAAGCAAGTTAAAAGTAGAGGCATTGAAACTGGTTTAGCTGCTATTGTCAATACATTACCAATCTTAAGGAAGGTGGAAGGAAGATGGCCTGACAAATTTACATTCAAAACAATGGAGAGGATGCCTGAGGAAAGACTGTTAAAAATGCAAATTCTTTGGAAAGAGTTGACTGGAGAAGGAACCTGCTTTTCAAGGCTATGGTTTATTTTGTCCCTGGATTTAGAATATGTCTGTGTCCTGCACACCTGGTATTAGTTTTGGAAATATGAAAATGCATGGAGTGGTCATGAGTTGCACACAGTTCCAGGAGCCGCTGCTGAGATGCGGCATCAGGCAGGGCATGAAGACACTCAGGAAGAGGCTGGAAGAGCCTTTGGAAGATGGCCCGTGGTTTGCATGGAGACCTGAAGATGTTTTGGATATACCAGGACTGTGCAAAAGGGCTACCATGGAGTGCAGTGTTGGCATGTTATGAAAGTTGTCCCTGGTGACTCCGCCCAGCTGGAGGGTAGGATTTGGAAAACCTGGAGACTGTTGGTCTCTGGTTATATTGAACTTGAACTGCAGAAGTTTGATGACGGCTGATGGTGGTTGAATTTGCATTGTTCTAGTCTTTCCTTGCTATGCCTTATACCAGTTAAAAATGTTTACTCTGTGCCTTTATATGTTGAAAGTATTTAACTTGTTTGATCTTACAGGACTCACTATCTTAAGTTGATCAAGACTGTGAGAACCTTTGAAATTAGACTGAGTACAATTTACAATGTGTGATAGTTCTAAATCTATTGGGGACCAGGAGCAAAATATATTGCGGGCCAGGGGCGGAATGTGGTAGTTTGAATATATGTCTCCCAATATATTCAGTGTTTTATTAGTAATAGTTTGCATCTGCAATCACCTTGCTAGAGGCAATGTCACTGGGGGCTGGTCTTAAGGTGTGGTGATGGTTTGAGATTCCATTGTAAAGATATGCAAATGTGCCTAGCAGGAGTTCCTGAAGGGTGCTGTGTGACCTTTTGGCGGTAGTTTTGCTGTGTTTGCTGTGGTGGCTGGTTGGCTTTTCTCTCTCTGCTTGGCCCTGTGGAGAGCAGGCCGCTTCTCTTGCCATTATGGAACTTCCCCTAGATCTGTAAGCTTCAATAAATAATATCCCTTCCTCCATAACTGTGCCTGGTCTGGAAGTTAAGCTCAGCGAACCTGAAGCTCTCTGCAACAGAAAGCAACTGATTCTCAGAACCCACCTTGCTTATTTCACAGAGTAGAGTGTTCGGCAATGAAGATGTTGGTTTTCTCAACAAACTACTTTAGAAATGAGGCACATCTACTAAGTAGTACATCTTTTAAATAACATTAACAAGGAAAGTTTGAACTTGCTGCACTCAACCATCTTTGTCGAAAAGAAACTGATTGCTTTAACCGACTTAGCTTATTTCACACAGTACAGTGTTCGGCAATGAAGATGTTTGTTTTCTAAACAAACTACTTTAGAAATGGGGCGAAACTTGTAAGTTGTACATCTTGTTAGATCACACAAACAAGGAGTGTTTGAACTTCCTGCAATCAAGGTTCTTCGTAGGAAAGCAACTGACTCCTAGAACCAAACTAGCTTATTTCACACAGTAGTGTTCGGCAACGAAGATGTTTGTTTTCGCAGAAAACTACTTTAAAAATGAGGCCAATCTACTAAGCTGTACATCGTTTTAGATTACATTAACAGGGAAAGTTTGAACTTGCTGCACTGAACCTTCTTCGTAGGAAAGCATCAGATTCCTAGAACCCAACTTGCTTATTGCACACAGCAGAGTATTCGGGAATGAAGATGTTTGTTTTCTAAACAAACTACTTTAGAAATGCGGCGAATATCCTAACTTGTACATCTGGTTAGATTACACAAACAAGGTAAGTTTGAACTTGCTGCACTCAACCTTCTCCGCAGGAAAGAAATGATTCGAGAACCGAACTATCTTACTTAACGCAGTAGAGTGTTCTGCAATGAAGATGTTTGTTTTCTAATCAAAGTACATTAGAAATGAGGAGACTCTACTAAGCTATACATCTTGTTACATTACATTAACAAGCAAAGTTTGAACTTGTTCCACTCAAACATCTTGGTCAAAAGAAACTGATCCTTAGAACGAAACCAGCCTATTTCACACTGTACAGTGTTCGGCAATGAAGATGTTTGTTTTCTAAACAAAGAACTTTAGAAATGAGGCGAATCTCTAACTTGTACATCTTGTTAGATTACACAAACACGGTAAGTTTGAACTTGCTGCACTCAACCTTCTTCTCAGAGGAAAGAAACTGATTCCTAGAACCAAGTAGCTTATTTCACACAGTACAGGGTTGGCAATGAAGATGTTTGTTTTCTAAACAAACTACTTTAGAAATGAGGCAAAACCTGTAAGTTCTACATCTTCTTAGATCACAGAAACAAAGAGAGTTTGAACTTCCTGCAATGAAGGTTCTTCGTAGGAAAGCAACTGATTCCTAGAACCGAACTACCTTATTTCACACTGTAGTGTTCGACAACGAAGATGTTTGTTTTCTCAAAAAACTACATTATAAATGAAGCCAATCTAATAAGTAGTACATCTTTTTAGATTACATTAACAGGGAAAGTTTGAACTTGCTGCACTGAACCTTCTCGTAGGAAAGCATCAGATTCCTAGAACCCAACTTGCTTATTGCACACAGCAGAGTGTTCGGGAATCAAGATGTTTGTTTTCTAAACAAACTACTTTAGAAATGAGGCGAATCTCCTAAATTGTACATCTTGTTAGATTACACAAACAAGGTAAGTTTGAACTTGCTGCACTCAACCTTCTCGGTAGGAAAGACATGATTCGAGAACCGAACTATCTTACTTAACACAGTAGAGTGTTTGGGAATGAAGGTGTTTGTTTTCTAATCAAAGTACATTAGAAATGAGGAGACTCTACTAAGCTATCCATCTTGTTACATTACATTAACAAGGAAAGTTTGAACTTTTTCCACTCAAACATCTTGGTCAAAAGAAACTGATTCTTAGAGGGAAACCAGCCTATTTAACACTGTACCATTTTCGGCACTGAAGATGTTTGTTTTCTAAACAGAGAACGTTAGAAATGAGACGAATCATCTAACTTGTACATCTTGTTAGATTACACAAACAAGGTAAGTTTGAACTTGCTGCACTCAACCTTCTTCGTAGGAAAGAAACTGATTCCTAGAACCGAAGTAGCTTATTTCACACAGTACAGGGTTCGGCAATGAAGATGTTTGTCTTCTAAACAAACTCCTGTAGAAATGAGGCCAATCTACTAAGTTGTACACCTTTTTAGATTACATTAACAAGGAAAGTTTGAACTTGCTGCAATCAACCTTCTTCGTGGAAAAGAAACTGATACCTAGAACCTAACTTCCTTATTTCACACAGTACAGATTTCGGCAATGAAGATGTTTGTTTCTAAACAAACTCCTGTAGAAACGAGGCCAATCTACTATGTTGTACATCCTTTTAGGTTACATTAATAGGAAAGTTTGAACTTGCTGCAATCAACCTTCGTCGTGGAAAAGAAACTGATTCCTAGAACCGAACTAGCTTATTTCACACAGTACAGTGTATGGCAATGAAGATGTTTGTTTTCTCAACAAACTACTTTAGAAATGACTTGAATGTCCTAACTTGTACATCTTGTTAGATTACACAAACAACGTAAGTTTGATCTTGCTGCACTCAACCTTCTTCGTAGGAAAGAAACTGATTCCTAGAACCGAAGTAGCTTATTTCACACAGTACAGGGTTCGCAATGAAGATGTTTGTTTTCTAAAAAAAACCCTGTAGAAATGAGGCCAATCTACTAAGTTGTATATCTTTTTAGATTACATTAACAAGGAAAGTTTGAACTTGCTGCAATAAACCTTCTTCCTGGAAAAGAAACTGATTCCTAAAACCGAAGTAGCTTATTTCACACAGTACAGTGTTCAGCAATGAGGATGTTTGTTTCTAAACAAACTCCTGTAGAAACGAGGCCAATCTACTACATTGTGCATCCTTTTAGATTACATTAACAAGGAAAGCTTGAACTTGCTGCAATCAACCTTCGTCGTGGAAAAGAAACTGATTCCTAGAACCGAAGTAGCTTATTTCACAGTACAGTGTTCGGCAATGAAGATGTTTTTTTCTCAACAAACTACTTTAGAAATGAGGCGAATCTCCTAACTTGTACATCTTGTTAGATTACACAAACAAGGTAAGTTTGAACTTGCTGCACTCAACTTTCTTCAGTAGGAAAGAAACTGATTCCTAGAATCAAGTAGCTTATTTCACACAGTACAGTGTTCGCAATGAAGATGTTTGTTTTCTCAACAAACTACTTTAGAAATGAGGCGAATCTCTTAACTTGTACATCTTGTTAGATTACACAAACAAGGTAAGTTTGAACTTGCTGCACTCAACCTTCTTCGTAGGAAAGAAACTGATTCCTAGAATCGAAGTAGCTTATTTCACACAGTACAGGGTTCGGCAATGAAGATGTTTGTTTTCTAAACAAACTCCTGTAGAAATGAGGCCAATCTACTAAGTTGGACATCTTTTAGATTACATTAACAAGGAAAGTTTGAACTTGGTGCAATCAACCTGCTTCGTGGAAAGAACCTGATTCCTAGAACCGAACTAGCTTATTTCACACAGTACAGTGTTCGGCAATGAGGATGTTTGTTTCCTAAACAAACTCCTGTAGAAACGAGGCCACTCTACTACGTTGTATATCCTTTTAGATTACATTAACAAAGGAAAGTTTGAACTTGCTGCAATCAACCTTCGTCGTGGAAATGAAACTGATTCCTAGAACCAAGTAGCTTATTTCACAGTACAGTGTTCGGCAATGAAGATGTTTTTTTTTTCTCAACAAACTACTTTAGAAATGAGGCGAATCTCCTAACTTGTACATCTTGTTAGATTACACAAACAAGGTAAGTTTGAACTTGCTGCATTCAACTTTCTTCAGTAGGAAAGAAACTGATTCCTAGAACCGAAGTAGCTCATTTCACACAGTACCGGGTTCGGCAATGAAGATGTTTGTTTTCTAAAAAACTCCTGTAGAAATGAGTCCAATCTACTAAGTTGTACATCTTTTTAGATTACATTAAAAAGGAAAGTTTGAACTTGCTGCACTCAACCTTCTTCGTAGGAAAGAAACTGATTCCTAGAACCGAAGTAGCTTATTTCACACAGTACAGTGTTCGGCAATAAAGATGTTTGTTTCTTAAACAAACTCCTGTAGAAACGAGCCCAGTCTACTACGTTGTACATCTTTTAGATTACATTAACAAGGAAAGTTTGAACTTGCTGCATTCAACCTTCTTCGTGGAAAAGAAACTGATTCCCAGAACCGAACTAGCTTATTTCACACAGTACAGTGTTCGGCAATGAAGTTGTTTGTTTCCTAAACAAACTCCTGTAGAAACGAGGCCAATCTACTACGTTGTACATCTTTTTAGTTTACATTAACAAGGAAAGTTTGAACTTGCTGCAATCAACCTTCGTCGTGTAAAAGAAACTGATTCCTACAACCGAACTAGCTTATTTCACACAGTACAGTGTTCGAAATGAAGAAGTTTGTTTTCTCAACAAACTGCTTTAGAAATGAGGCGATTCTTCTAACGTGTACATCTTGTTAGATTACACCAACAAGGTAAGTATGAACTTACTGCATTCTTCCTTCTTCGTAGTAAAGAAACTGATTCCTAGAAGCGAACTAGCTTATATCAGAGTCCAGTGTTGGGCAATGAAGTTGTTTCTTTTCTAAACCAAGTAGTTTAGAAATCAAGAGAAACTTGTAAATTGTACATCTTGTGAGATTACACAAACAAGGAAAGTTAGAACTTGCTGCACTCAACTTTCTTCGGAGGAAAGCAACTGATTCTTAGAACCCACCTAGCTTATTTCACAGAGTGTTCGGCAATGAAGATGTTCGTTTTTTCAACAAACGACTTTAGAAATGAGGGACATCTACTAAGTAGTACATCTTTTTAAATAACATTAACAAGGAAAGTTTGAACTTGCTGCACTCAACCATCTTTGTTGAAAAGAAACTGATTGCTATAACCGACTTACTTTATTTCTCACAGTACAGTGTTCGGCAATGAAGATGTTTGTTTTGAAACAAACTACTTTAGAAATGAGGCAAAACTTGTAAGTTGTACATCTTGTTAGATCACAGAAACAAGGAGGGTTTGAACTTCCTGCAATCAAGTTTCTTCGTAGGTAAGCAACTAACTCCTAGAACCCAATTAGCTTATTTCACACAGTAGTGTTCGCAACGAAGATGTTTGTTTTCTCAAAAAACTACTTTAAAA
Source organism: Orientallactaga sibirica (assembly GCA_036365145.1). Lineage (NCBI taxonomy): Eukaryota > Metazoa > Chordata > Mammalia > Rodentia > Dipodidae > Orientallactaga > Orientallactaga sibirica. The sequence goes on from JAEOAD010002473.1 coordinate 100,331, forward strand.
ATGAGGCCAATCTATTAAGTTGTACATCGTTTTAGATTACATAAATGGGAAAGTTTGAACTTGCTGCACTGAACCTATTTCGTAGGAAAGCATCAGATTCCTAGAACCCAACTTGCTTATTCCACACAGCAGAGTGTTAGGGAATGAAGATGTTTGTTTTCTAAACAAACTACTTTAGAAATGAGGTGAATCTCCTAACTTGTACATCTTGTTAGATTACACAAAAAAGGTAAGTTTGCCCTTGCTGCACTCAACCTTCTCCGTAGGAAAGACATGATTTGAGAACCGAACTATTTTACTTAACACAGTACAGTGTTCGCAATGAAATTGTTTGTTTTCTAATCAAAGTACATTAGAAATGAGGAGACTCTACTAAGCTATACATCTTGTTACATTACATTAACAAGGAAAGTTTGAACTTGTTCCACTCAAACATCTTGGTCAAAAGAAACTGATTATTAGAACGAAACCAGCCTATTTCACACTGTACAGGGTTCGGCAATGAAGATGTTTGTTTTCTAAACAAAGAACTTTCAAATGACGAACCTCTAACTTGTACATATTGTTAGATTGCACAAACAAGGTACGTTTGAATGGAAGAAACTGATTCCTAGAACAAGTAACTTATTTCACACAGTACTTGTTTGGCAAGAATTTTTGTTTTTCTAAACAAACTCCTGTAGAATTGAGGCCAATCTACTAAGTTGTATATCTTTTAGACACATTAACACTTGCTGCAATCATGTTTCTTTTGAAAGAAACTGATTCCTGAATTGAACAGTACACTCTCCTTTACAAATATTACTTCTACACCAACAAGGTGTTTGAAATAAAAGAAACTGATTCCTTTCCTCAATGTTTGTTTTTTCTAAACTATTTAGAAATGAAAGAAACTTGTGTATCTTGTTAGATTACACAAACAAGAGGAAAGTTAGAACTTGCTACTTCCTGATTACAGAGTAGGAAAGAAAAATGATTCCCAGAAAGAACTAATTTCACACAGTACAGGGTTTTTTGTTTTGAAGAGAAACTGCTGCAATTGAGGCCAATCTACTAAGTTGTATATCTTTTTAGATGACATTAACAAATGAAGTTTGAACTTGCTTGCAATCAACCTTCAGTGAATAGAAACTGATTCCTAGATGCTTTCAACAGTGTTTCAATGAAGATGTTTGTTTTCTAAACAAACTATTTTAGAAATGAGGAGAATCTTAAAATTACATTATTTAGAAAGTTTGAACTTTACATCTTGAAAATGAAGTACCGGGTTCGCAATGAAGATGTTTGTTTTTTGAGGGCGAACCTACTTTTACATATTGTTAGAACAAACAAGGAACGTTTTTTACAAACTGATTCCTAGGCAAGCTTAACTTGTACATCTTCTTAGATTACACCAACAAGGTAAGTTTGAACTTGCTGCACTCTTCCTTCTTCGTAGTAAAGAAACTGATTCCTAGAAGCTTAACTAGCTTATATCAGAGTCCACTTTGGCAATGAAGATGTTTCTGTTCTAAACCAAGTAGTTTAGAAATGAAGAGAAACTTGTAAATTGTACATCCTGTGAGATTACACAAACAAGGAAAGTTAGAACTTGCTGCACTGAACCTTCTTCGTAGGAAAGCATCAGATTCCTAATACCCAACTTGCTTATTGCACACAGCAGAGTGTTCGGGAATGAAGGTGTTTGTTTTCTAAACAAACTACTTTAGAAATGAGGCGAATATCCTAACTTGTACATCTTGTTAGTTTACACAAACAAGGTAAGTTTGAACTTGCTGCACTCAACCCTCTCTGTAGGAAAGACATGATTGTAGAACCAAACTATCTTACTTAACACAGCAGTGTGTTTGGCAATGAAGATGTTTGTTTTCTAATCAAAGTACATTAGAAATGAGGAGACTCTACTAAGCTTTACATCTTGTTACATTACATTAACAAGGTAAGTTTGAACTTCTTCCACTCAAACATCTTGGTCAAAAGAAACTGAGTCTTAGAACAAAACCAGCCTAATTCACACTGTACCGTGTTCGGCAATGAATATGTTTGTTTTCTAAACAAAGAACTTTAGAAATGAGGTGAATCTCCTAACTTGTACATCTTGTTAGATTACACAAACAAGGTAAGTTTGAACTTGCTGCACTTAACCTTCTCCGTAGGAAAGACATGAGAACTATCTTACTTAACACAGTAGAGTGATCGGCAATGAAGATGTTTATTTTCTAATCAAAGTACATTAGAAATGAGGAGACTCTACTAAGCTTTACATCTTGTTACATTACATTAACAAGGTAAGTTTGAACTTCTTCCACTCAAACATCTTGGTCAAAAGAAACTGAGTCTTAGAACGAAACCAGCCTATTTCACACTGTACCGTGTTGGCAATGAATATGTTTGTTTTCTAAACAAAAACTTTAGAAATGAGGCGAATCTCTAACTTGTACATCTTGTCAGATTACACAAACAAGGTAAGTTTGAACTTGCTGCACTTAACCTTCTCCGTAGGAAAGACATGAGAACTATCTTACTTAACACAGTAGAGTGATCGGCAATGAAGATGTTTATTTTCTAATCAAAGTACATTAGAAATGAGGAGACTCTACTAAGCTTTACATCTTGTTACATTACATTAACAAGGTAAGTTTGAACTTCTTCCACTCAAACATCTTGGTCAAAAGAAACTGAGTCTTAGAACGAAACCAGCCTATTTCACACTGTACCGTGTTTGGCAATGAATATGTTTGTTTTCTAAACAAAAAACTTTAGAAATGAGGCGAATCTCCTAACTTGTACATCTTGTCAGATTACACAAACAAGGTAAGTTTGAACTTGCTGCACTCAACTTTCTTCGTAGGAAAGAAACTGATTCCTAGAACCGAAGTAGCTTACTTCATACTGTACAGGGTTTGGCAATGAAGATGTTTGCTTTCTAAACAAACTCCTGTAGAAATGAGGCCAATATACTAAGTTGTACATCTTTTTAGATTACATTAACAAGGAAAGTTTGAACTTGCTGCAATCATCCTTCTTTGTGGAAAAGAAACTGATTCCTAGAATCGAACTAGCTTATTTCACACAGTACAGTGTTCGGCAATGAAGATGTTTGTTTCCTAAACAAACTCCTGTAGAAACGAGGCCAATCTACTGTGTTGTACATCTTTTTAGATTACATTAACAAGGAAAGTTTGAACTTGCTGCAATCATCCTTCTTTGTGGAAAAGAAACTGATTCCTAGAATCGAACTAGCTTATTTCACACAGTACAGTGTTCGGCAATGAAGATGTTTGTTTCCTAAACAAACTCCTGTAGAAACGAGGCCAATCTACTGTGTTGTACATCTTTTTAGATTACATTAACAAGGAAAGTTTGAACTTGCTGCAATAAACCTTCCTCGTCGAAAAGAAACTGATTCCTAGAACCGAACTAGCTTATTTCACACAGTACAGTGTTCGGCAATGAAGATGTTTGTTTTCTAAAAAAAGACTACTTTAGAAATGAGGCGAATCTACTAACTTGTACAACTTGTTAGATTACACCAACAACTTAAGTTTGAACTTGCTGCACTCTTCCTTCTTCGTAGTAACGAAACTGATTCCTAGAAGTGAACTAGCTTATATCACAGAGTCCAGTGTTGGGCAATGAAGATGTTTCTGTTCTAAACCAATTAGTTTAGAAATGAAGACAAACTTGTAAATTGTACATCTTGTGAGATTACACAAACAAGGAAAGTTGGAACTTGCTGCACTCAACCATCTTTGTCGAAAAGAAAATGATTGCTATAACCGACTTAGCTTTTTGACACAGTACAGTGTTCGGCAATGAAGATGTTTGTTTTCTAAACAAACTACTTTAGAAATGAGGCGAAACTTGTAAGTTGTACATCTTGTTAGATCACACAAACAAGGAGAGTTTGAACTTCCTGCAATCAAGGTTCTTCGAAGGAAAGCAACTGACTCCTAGAACCCAACTAGCTTTTTCACACAGTAGTGTTCGGCAACGAAGATGTTTGTTGACTCAAAAAACTACTTTAAAAATGAGGCCAATATACTAAGTTGTACATGATTTTAGATTACATTAACAGGGAAAATTTGAACTTGCTGCACTGAACCTTCTTCGTAGGAAAGCATCAGATTCCTAGAACCCAACTTGCTTATTGCATACAGCAGAGTGTTCGGGAATGAAGATGTGTGTTTTCTAAACAAACTACTTTAGAAATCAGGCGAATCTCCTAACTTGTACATCTTGTTAGATTACACAAAAAAGGTATGTTTGAACTTGCTGCACTCAACCTTCTCCGTATGAAAGACATGATTGGAGAACCGAACTATCTTACTTAACACAGTAGAGTGTTCGGCAATGAAAATGTTTGTTTTCTGATCAAAGTACATTAGAAATGAGGAGACTCTACTAAGCTATACATCTTGTTACATTACATTAACGAGGAAAGTTTGAACTTGTTCCACTCAAACATCTTGGTCAAAAGAAACTGATTCTTAGAACGAAACCAGCGTATTTTACATTGTACCATGTTTGGCAATGAAGATGTTTGTTTTCGAAACAAAGAACCTTAGAAATGAGGCGAATCTTCTAACTTATACATCTTGTTAGATTACACAAACAAGGTAAGTTTGAAGTTCGTGCACTCAATCTTTTTCGTAGGAAAGAAACTGATTCCTAGAACCGAAGTAGCCTATTTCACACAGTACACGGTTCGGCAATGAAGATGTTTGTTTTCTTAACAGACTACTTTAGAAATGAGGCGAAACTTGTAAGTTGTACATCTTTTTAGATCACACAAACAAGGAGAGTTTGAACTTTCTGCAATCAAGGTTCTTCGTAGGAAAGCAACTGACTCCTAGAACCGAACTAGCTTATTTCACACAGTAGTGTTTGGCAACGAATATGTTTGTTTTCTCAAATAACTTCTTTAAAAATGAGGCCAATCTACTAAGTTGTACATCTTTTTTCATTACATTAACAGGGAAAGTTTGAACTTGCTGCACTGAACCTTCTTCGTAGGAAAGCATCAGATTCCTAGAACCCAACTTGCTTATTCCACACAGCAGAGTGTTCGGGAATGAAGATGTTTGTTTTCTGAACAAACTACTTTACAAATGAGGCGAATCTCCTAACTTGTACATATTGTTAGATTACACAAACAAGGTAAGTTTGAACTTGCTGCACTCAACCTTATCTGTAGGAAAGACATGATTGGAGAACCGAACTATCTTACTTAACACAGTAGAGTGTTCGGCAATGAAGATGTTTGTTTTCTAATCAAAGTACATTAGAAATGAGGAGACTCTACTAAGCTATACATCTTGTTACATTACATTAACAAGGAAAGTTTGAACTTGTTCCACTAAACATCTTGGTCAAAAGAAACTGATTCTTAGAACGAAACCAGCCTATTTCACACTGTACCATGTTCGGCAATGAAGATGTTTGTTTTCTAAACAAAGAACTTTAGAAATGAGGCGAATCTCCTAACTTTTGCATCTTGTTAGATTACCCAACCAAGGTAAGATTGAACTTGCTGCACTCAACCTTTTTCGTAGGAAAGAAACTGATTCCTAGAACCGAAGTATCTTATTTCACACAGTACAGGGTTCGGCAATGAAGATGTTTGTTTTCTAAACAAACTCCTGTAGAAATGAGGCCAATATACTAAGTTGTACATCTTTTTAGATTACATTAACAAGGAAAGTTTGAACTTGCTGCAATCAACCTTCATCGTGGAAAAGAAACTGATTCCTAGAACCGAACTAGCTTATTTCACACAGTATAGTGTTCGGCAATGAAGAAGTTTGTTTCCTAAACAAACTCATGTAGAAACGAGGCCAATCTACTACGTTGTACATCTTTTTAGATTACATTAACAAGGAAAGTTTGAACTTGCTGCAATCAACCTTCGTCGTGGAAAAGAAACTGATTCCTGCGAACAGCTTATTTCACACAGTACAGTGTTCGACAATGAAGATGTTTGTTTTCTCAACAAACTTCTTTAGAAATGAGGCGAATCTACTAACTTGTACATCTTGTTAGATTACACCAACAAGGTAAGTTTGAACTTGCTGCACTCTTCCTTCTTCGTAGTAAAGAAACTGATTCCTAGACGAACTTGCTTATATCACAGAGTCCAGTATTGGGCAATGAAGATGTTTCTGTTCTAAACAAGTAGTTTGAAATACTTGTTATGTACATCCAAACAAGTTAGAATATTCGTAGGAAAGTGTGTAGTTTATATATGTCACCCCCATATATTCAGTGTTTGCATCTGCAATCACCTTGCTAGAGGCAATGTCACTGGGGGCTGGTCTTAAGGTGTGGTGATGGTTTGAGATTCCATTGTAAAGATATGCAAATGTGCCTAGCAGGAGTTCTGAAGTGTGCTGTGTGACCTTTTGGCTGTAGTTTTGCTCTGTTTGTGCTGGATGCTGGTTGGTTTTTTCTCTCTGCTTGGCCCTTTGGAGAGCAGGCTGCTTCTCTTGCCATTATGGAACTTCCCTGGATCTGTAAGCTTCAATAAATAATATCCCTTCCTCCATAACTGTGCCTGGTCTGGAAGTTCATCTCAGCGAACCTGAAGCTGTCTGCAACAGTAAAGTGGTACCGAGGAGTGTGGGGTGAGATGAACCTGACCTTGTGGATATTCGTCTTTTGGAACCTTTGTTTTGGGGAATGGGCATGGACTTGGTGCTTGCAACTGAAGGTGCCTTCTGGAGTGGTAAGCCAAGTTTTATGGACTATTCTGATGAGAGTTTGAGAATGCTAAGTGCAGATAGTACTGAACTTCGAGGCTTGGCTTATGAGGTTTCTAAGGGAAGGAAAGACTGCAGAGACTTTGTTGGAACTGGGCTACTGGCATAAGGGATGGCTACGTTCTGCTATCCAGGCCCAGAAAGTTTGATCAAGGTTAAATTTGTAATGGACTGATGTGCTTGGCTAAAGATATCGGACTGAGATTTTAAGATTTTAAGTTGGAAAACCTCAAGCAAGTTAAAATTAGAGGCATTGAGACTGGTTTTAGGTTACTGGAGCTATTGTCAATACATTAGCAATCTTAAGGAAGGTGGAAGGAAGATGGCCTGACAAATTTACATTAAAACAATGGAGAGGATGCCTGAGGAAAGACTGTTAAAATGCAAATTCTTTGGAAAGAGTTGACTGGAGAAGGAACCTGCTTTTCAAGGCTATGGTTTATTTTGTCCCTGGATTTAGAATATGGCTGTGTCCTGCACACCTGGTATTAGTTTTGGAAATATGAAAAATGCATGGAGTGGTCATGAGTTGCACACAGTTCCAGGAGCCGCTGCTGAGATGTGGCATCAGGCAGGGCATGAAGACCCTCAGGAATAGGCTGGAAGAGCCTTTGGAAGATGGACCGTGGTTTGCATGGAGACCTGAAGATGTTTTGGATATACCAGGACTGTGCAAAGGGCTACCATGGAGTGCAGTGTTGGCATGTTATGAAAGTTTTCCTGGTGACTCTGCCCAGCTGGAGGGAAGGATTTGGAAAACCTGGAGACTGTTAGTCTCTGGTTATATTGAACTTGAACTGCAGAAGTTTGATGACGGCTGATGGTGGTTGAATTTGCATTGTTCTAGTCTTTCCTTGTTATGCCTTATACCAGTTAAAAATGTTTACTCTGTGCCTTTACATGTTGAAAGTATTTAACTTGTTTGATCTTACAGGACTCACTATCTTAAGTTGATCAAGACTGTGAGAACCTTTGAAATTAGACTGAGTACAATTTACAATGTGTGATAGTTCTAAATCTATTGGGGACCAGGAGCTAAATATATTGGGGGCCAGGGGCAGAATGTGGTAGTTTGAATATATGTCCCCAATATATTCAGTGTTTTATTAGTAATAGTTTGCATCTGCAATCACCTTGCTAGAGGCAATGTCACTGGGGGCTGGTCTTAAGGTGTGGTGATGGTTTGAGATTCCATTGTAAAGATATGCAAATGTGCCTAGCAGGAGTTCCTGAAGTGTGCTGTGTGACCTTTTGGCTGTAGTTTTTTTCTGTTTGCTGTGGTGGCTGGTTGGTTTTTCTCTCTCTGCTTGGCCTGTGGAGAGCAGGGACTTGGTGCTTGCAACTGAAGGTGCCTTCTGGAGTGGTAAGCCAAGTTTTATGGAGTATTCTGATGAGAGTTTGAGAATGCTAAGTGCAGATAGTACTGAACTTCGAGGCTTGGCTTATGAGGTTTCTAAGGGGAAGGAAAGACTGCAGGAGACTTTGTTGGAACTGGGCTACTGGCATAAGGGATGGCTACTTTAGAAATGAGGCGAATCTCCTAACTTGTACATCTTTTTAGATTACACAAACAAGGTAAGTTTGAACTTGCTGCACTCAGCCTTCTCAGTAGAAAAGACATGATTGGAGAACCGAACTATCTTACTTAACACAGTAGAGTGTTCGGCAATGAAGATGTTTGTTTTCTAATCAAAGTACATTAGAAATGAGGAGACTCTACTAAGCTATACATCTTGTTACATTACATTTACAAGGACAGTTTGAACTTGTTCCACTCAAACATCTTGGTCAAAAGAAACTGATTCTTAGAGGGAAACCAGCCTATTTCACACTGTACCGTGTTCAGCACTGAAGATGTTTGTTTTCTAAACAAAGAACTTTAGAAATGAGGCAAATCTCTAACTTGTACATATTCTTAGATTACACAAACAAGGTAACCTTGAACTTGCTGCACTCAACCTTCTTCGTAGGAAAGAAACTGATTCCTAGAACCGAAGTAGCTTATTTCACACAGTACAGGGTTGAGCAATGAAGATGTTTGTTTTCTAAACAAACTCCTGTAGAAATGAGGCCAATCTACTAAGTTGTACATCTTTTTAGATGACATTAACAAGGAAAGTTGGAACTTGCTGCAATCAACCTTCTTCGTGGAAAAGAAACTGATTCCTAGAACTGAACTAGTTTATTTCACACAGTATAGTGTTCGGCAATGAAGATGTTTGTTTCCTAAGCAAACTCTTGTAGAAACGAGGCCAATCTACTACGTTGTACATCCTTTTTAGATTACATTAACAAGGAAAGTTTGAACTTGCTGCAATCAACCTTCGTCGTGGAAAAGAAACTGATTCCTAGAACCAAACTAGCTTATTTGACACAGTACAGTGTTCGGCAATGAAGATGTTTGTTTTTTCAACAAACTACTTTAGAAATGAGGCGAATCTCTTAACCTGCACATCTTGTTAGATTACACAAACAAGGTAAGTTTGAACTTGGTGTACTCAACCTTCTTCGTAGGAAAGAAACTGATTCCTAGAAGTGAACTAGCTTATATCACACAGTACAGGGTTCAGCAATGAAGATGTTTGTTTCCTAAACAAAATCCTGTAGAAATGAGGCCAATCTACTAAGTTGTACATCTTTTTAGATTACATTAACAAAGAAAGTTTGAACTTGCTGCAATCAACCTTCTTCGTGGAAAAGAAACTGATTCCTAGAACCGAACTAGCTTATTCCACGCAGTACAGTATTCGGCAATGAAGATGTTTGTTTCGTAAACAAACTCCTATAGAAACGAGGCCAACATACTATGTTGTACATCTTTTTAGATTACATTAACAAGGAAAGTTTGAACTTGCTGCAATCAACCTTCGTCGTGGAAAAGAAACTGATTCCTAGAACCGAACTAGCTTATTTCACACAGTACAGTGTTCGGCAATGAAGATGTTGTTTTCTCAACAAACTACTTTAGAAATGAGGGAATCTAGTAACTTGTACATCTTTTAGATTACACCAACAAGGTAAGGTTGAACTAGCTGCACTCTTCCTTCTTCGTAGTAAAGAAACTGATTCCTAGAAGCGTACAAGCTTATTTCACACAGTACAGTGTTCGGCAATGAAGATGTTTGTTTTCTCAACAAACTACTTTAGAATTGAGGCTTGAATCTCTAACTTGGACATCTTGTTAGATTACAGAAACAAGGTAAGTTTGAACTTGCTGCACTAAATCTTCTTCGTAGGAAAGAAACTGATTCCTAGAACCGAAGTAGCTTATTTCACACAGTACAGGGTTGGCAATGAAGATGTTTGTTTTCTAAACAAACTCCTGTAGAAATGAGGCCAATCTACTAAGTTGTACATCTTTTTAGATTACATTAACAAGGAAAGTTTGAAATTGCTGCAATCAACCTTCTTCTTGGAAAAGAAACTGATTCCTAGAACTGAACTAGTTTATTTCACGCAGTACAGTGTTGGGCAATGAAGATGTTTGTTTCCTAAACAAACTCCTGTCGAAACGAGGACAATCTACTACGTTGTACATCTTTTTAGATTACATTAACAAGGAAAGTTTGAACTTGCTGCAATCAACCTTCGTTGTGGAAAAGAAACTGATTCCTAGAACCGAACTAGCTTATTTCACACAGTACAGTGTTCGGCAATGAAGATGTTTGTTTTCTCAACAAACTACTTTAGAAATGAGGCGAATCTACTAACTTGTACATCTTGTTAGATTACACCAACAAGGTAAGTTTGAACTTGCTGCACTCTTCCTTCTTCGTAGTAAAGAAACTGATTCCTAGAAGCGAACTAACTTATATCACAGAGTCCAGTGTTGGGCAATGAAGATGTTTCTGTTCCAAACCAAGTACTTTAGAAATGAAGAGAAACTTGTAAATTGTACATCTTGTGAGATTATACAAACAAGGAAATTTAGAACTTGCTGCACTCAACCTTCTTCGGAGGAAAGCAACTGATTCTTAGAACCCACCGACCTTATTTCACAGAGTAGAGTGTTCGGCAATGAAGATGTTGATTTTCTCAACAAACTACTTTAGTAATGCGGCAAATCTACTAAGTAGTATGTCTTTTTAAATAACATTAACAAGGAAAGTTTGAACTTGCTGCACTCAACCATCTTTGTCGAAAAGAAACTGATTGCTATAACCGACTTAGCTTATTTCACACAGTACAGTGTTCGGCAATGAAGATGTTTGTTTTCTAAACAAACTACTTTAGAAATGAGGCAGAAACTTGTAAGTTGTACATCTTGTTAGATCACACAAACAAGGAGAGTTTGAACTTCCTGCAATCAAGGTTCTTCGTAGGGAAAGCAACTGACTCCTAGAACCGAATTAGCTTATTTCACACAGTAGTGTTCAGCAACGAAGATGTTTGTTTTCTCAAAAAACTACTTTAAAAATGAGGCCAATCTACTAAGTTATATACCGTTTTAGATTACATTAACAGGAAAAGTTTGAACTTGCTGCACTGAACCTTCTTCGTAGGAAAGCATCAGATTCCTAGAACCCAACTATCTTATTCCACACAGCAGAATGTTCGGGAATGAAGATGTTTGTTTTCTAAACAAACTACTTTAGAAATGAGGCGAATCTCTAACTTGTACATCTTGTTATACAAACAAGGTAAGTTTGAACTTGCTGCACTCAACCTTTTCCGTAGGAAAGACATGATTGGAGAACCGAACTATCTTACTTAACACAGTATAGTGTTCGGCAATGAAGATGTTTGTTTTCTAATCAAATTATATTAGAAATGAGGAGACTCTACTAAGCTATAGATCTTGTTACGTTACATTAACAAGGAAAGTCTGAACTTGTTCGACTCAAACATCTTAGTCAAAAGAAACTGATTCTTAGAACAGAAACCAGCCTATTTCACACTGTACCGTGTTGGAAATGAAGATGTTTATTTTCTAAACAAAGAAATTTAGAAATGAGATGAATCTCTAACTTGTACATCTTGTTAGATTACACAAACAAGGTAAGTTTGAATTTGCTGCACTCAACCTTCTTCGTAGGAAAAAAACTGATTCCTAGAACCGTAGTTGCTTATTTCACACAGTACAGGTTTCGGCAATGAAGATGTTTGTTTTCTAAACAAACTCCTATAGAAATGAGGCCAATCTACTAAGTTGTACATCTTTTTAGATTACATTAACAAGGAAAGTTTGAACTTGCTGCAATCAACCTTCTTCGTGGAAAAGAAACTGATTCCTAGAAATGAACTAGTTTATTTCACGCAGTACAGTGTTGGGCAATGAAGATGTTTGTTTCCTAAACAAACTCCTGTAGAAACGAGGCCAATCAACTACGTTGGTACATCTTTTAGATTACATTAACAAGGAAAGTTTGAACTTGCTGCAATCAACCTTCGTCGTGGAAAAGAAACTGATTCCTAGAACCGAACGAGCTTATTTCACACAGTACAGTGTTGGCAATGAAGATGTTTGTTTTCTAAACAAACTCCTTTAGAAATGAGGCCAATATACTACGTTGTACATCCTTTTTAGATTACATTAAGAAGGAAAGTTTGAACTTGCTGCAATCAACCTTCTTCGTGGAAAGAAAATGATTCCTAGAACCCGAACTAGCTTATTTCACACAGTACAGTGTCCGGCAATGAAGATGTTTGTTTTCTCAACAAACTACTTTAGAAATGAGGCGAAATTCTAGCTTGTACATCTTGTTAGATTACACAAACAAGGTAAGTTTGAACTTGCTGCACTCAACCTTCTTCGTAGGAAAGAAGCTGATTCTAGAAATGAAGTAGCTTATTTCACACAGTAGAGGTGTTCGGAAATGGCGATGTTTGTTTTCTAAACAAACTGCTGTAGAAATGAGGCCAATCTACTAAGTTGTACATCTTTTAGATTACATTAACAAGGAAAGTTTGAACTTGCTGCAATCAACCATCTTCGTGGAAAAGAAAGTGATTCCTAGAACCGAACTAGCTTATTTGACACAGTACAGTGTTCCGCAATGAAGATGTTTGTTTCCTAAACAAACTCCTGTAGAAACAAGGCTAATCTACTATGTTGTACATCCTTATAGATTACATTAACAAGGAAAGTTTGAATTTGCTGCACTCTTCCTTCTTCGTAGTAAAGAAACTGATTCCTAGAAGCGAACTTAGCTTATTATCACAGAGTCAAGGTTGGGCAATGAAGATGTTTCTGTTCTAAACCAAGTAGTTTAGAAATGAAGAGAAACTTGTAAATTGTACACCTTGTGAGATTACACAAACAAGAAAGTTAGAACTTGCTGCACTCCATCTTCTTCGGAGGAAAGCAAGTGATTCTTATAACCCACCTAGCTTATTTCACAGAGTAGTGTTCGGCAATGAAGATGTTGGTTTTCTCAACAAACTACTTTAGAAATGAGGCAAATCTACTAAGTACATCTTTTTAAATAACATTAACAAGGAAGGTTTGAACTTGCTGCACTCAACCATCTTTTTGAAAAGAAACTGATTGCTATATCCGACATAGCTTATTTCACACAGTACAGTGTTCGGCAATGAAGATGTTTGTTTTCTAAACAAAGAACTCTAGAAATGAGGCGAAACTTGTAAGTTGTACATCTCGTTAGATCACACAAACATGGAGAGTTTGAACTTCCTGCAATCAAGGTTCTTTGTAGGAAAGCAGCTGACTCCTACAACCGAACTAGCTTATTTCACACAGTACAGGGTTCGGCAATGAAGATGTTTGTTTTCTAAACAAACTCCTGTAGAAATGAGGCCAATATACTAAGTTGTACATCCTTTTAGGTTACATTAACAAGGAAAGTTTGAACTTGCTGCAATCAACCTTCTCCGTAGGAAAGACATGATTGGAGAACCGAACTATCTTACTTAACACAGTAGAGTATTCGGCAATGAAGATGTCTGTTTTCTAATTAAAAAGTACATTAGAAATGAGGCGACTCTACTATGCTATACATCTTGTTCCGTTACATTAACAAGGAAAGTTTGAACTTGTTCCACTCAAACATCTTGGTCAAAAGAAAATGATTCTTAGAACGAAACCAGCCTATTTCACACTGTACCATATTCGGCAATGAAGATGTTTGTTTTCTAAACAAAGAACTTTAGAAATGAGGCGAGATCTCTAACTTGTACATCTTGTTAGATTACACAAAGAAGGTAAGTTTGAACTTGCTGCACTCAACCTTCTTCGTTAGAAAGAAACTGATTCCTAGAACCAGAAGTTGCTTATTTCACACAGTACAGGGTTAGGCAATGAAGATGTTTGTTTTCTAAATAAACTCCTGTAGAAATGAGGCCAATCTACTAATTTAAACATCTTTTTAGATTACATTAACAAGGAAAGTTTGAACTTGCTGCAATCAACCTTCTTCGTGACAATTAAACTGATTCCTAGAACCGAACTAGCTTATTTCACACAGTACAGTTTTTCGGCAATGAAGATGTTTGTTTCCTAAACAAACTCCTGTAGAAACGTGGACAATCTTCAACGTTGGACATCGTTTTAGATTACAGTAACAAGAAAGTTTAAACTTGCTGCAATCAACCATCGTCGTGGAAAAGAAACTGATTCCTAGAACCGAAGTAGTTTATTTCACACAGTACAGTTTTCGGCAATGAAGATGTTTGTTTTCTCAACAAACTACTTTAGAAATGAGGCGAATCTACTACCTTGTACATATTGGTAGATTCCACCAACGAGGTAAGTTTGAACTTGCTGCACTCTTCCTTCTTCGTAGTAAAGAACCTGATTCCTAGAAGTCAACTAGCTTATATCACAGAGTCCAGTGTTGGGCAATGAAGATGTTTCTGTTCTAAACCAAGTAGTTTAGAAATGAAGAGAAACTTGTAAATTGTACATCTTTTGAGATTACACAAACAAGGAAAGTTAGAACTTGCTGCACTCAACCTTCTTGGAGGAAAGCAACTGATTCTTAGAACCCACCTAGCTTATTTCACAGAGTAGAGTGTTCGGCAATGAAGGTGTTGGTTTTCTCAACAAACTACTTACAAATGAGGCATATCTACTAAGTAGTACATCTTTTTAAATAACATTAACAAGGAAAGTTTGAACTTGCTGCACTCAACCATCTTTGTGGAAAGAAACTGATTGCTATAACTGACTTAGCTTATTTCACACAGTACAGTGTTAGGCAATGAAGATGTTTTGTTTTTAAACAAACTACTTTAGAAATGAGGCGAAACTTGTAAGTTGTACATCTTGTTAGATCACACAAACAAGGAGAGTTTGAACTTTCTGCAATCAAGTTTCTTCGTAGGAAAGCAGCTGACTGCTAGAACCGAACTAGCTTATTTCACACAGTAGTGTTCGGCAACGATGATGTTTGTTTTCTCAAAAACTACTTTAAAAATGAGGCCAATCTACTAATTTATACATCGTTTTAGATTACATTAACAGGGAAAGTTTGAACTTGCTGCACTGAACCTTCTTCGTAGAAAAGCATCAGATTCCTAGAACCCAACTTGCTTATTCCACACAGCAGAGTGTTGGGAATGGAGATGTTTGTTTTCTAAACAAACTACTTTAGAAATGAGGCGAATCTCTAACTTGTACATCTTGTTACATTACACAAACAAGGTAAGTTTGAACTTGCTGCACTCAACCTTCTCTGTAGGAAAGACATGATTGGAGAACCGAACTATCTTACTTAACACAGTAGAGTGTTCGGCAATGAAGATGTTTTTTTCTAATCAAAGTACATTAGAAATGAGGAGACTCTACTAAGCTATACATGTTGTTACGTTACATAAACAAGGAAAGTTTGAACTTGTTCCACTCAAACATCTTGGTCAAAAGAAACTGATTCTTAGAACGAAACCAGCCTATTTCACACTGTACCGTGTTCGGCAATGAAGATGTTTGTTTTCTAAACAAAGAACTTTAGAAATGAGGCGAATCTCTAACTTGTACATCTTGTTAGATTACACAAAGAAGGTAAGTTTGAACTTGCTGCACTCTTCCTTCTTGTAGTAAAGAAACTGATTCCTAGAACCGAACTAGCTTATATCACAGAGTCCAGTGTTGGGCAATGAAGATGTTTCTGTTCTAAACCAAGTAGTTTAGAAATGAAGAGAAACTTGTAAATTGTACATCTTGTGAGATTACACAAACAAGGAAAGTTAGAACTTGCTGCACTCAACCTTCTTCGGAGGAAAGCAACTGATTCTGAGAACCCACCTAGCTTATTTCACAGAGTAGAGTGTTCGGCAATGAAGATGTTGGTTTTCTCAACAAACTACTTTAGAAATGAGACAAATCTACTAAGTAGTACATCTTTTTAAATAACATTAACGAGGAAAGTTTGAACTTGCTGCACTCAACCATCTTTGTCGAAAAGAAACTGATTGGTATAACCGACTTAGCTTATTTCACACAGTACAGTGTTCGGCAATGAAGATGTTTGTTTTCTAAACAAACTATTTTAGAAATGAGAGAAACTTGTAAGTTTTACATCTTGTTAGATCACACAAACAAGGAGAGTTTGAACTTCCTGCAATCAAGGTTCTTCGTAGGAAAGCAGCTGACTCCTAGAACCTAACTAGCTTATTTCACACAGTAGTGTTAAAGCAATGAAGATGTTTGTTTTCTAAAAAACTACTTTAAAAATGAGGCCAATCTACTAAGTTATACATCTGTTTAGATTACATTAACAGGAAAGTTTAAACTTGCTGCACTCAACCTTCTTCGTAGGAAAGCATCAGATTCCTAGAACCCAACTTGCTTATTCCACACAGCAGAGTGTTGGGAATGAAGATGTTTGTTTTCTAAACAAACTACTTTAGAAATGAGGCGAATCTCTAACTTGTATATCCTGTTAGATTACACAAACAAGGTAAGTTTGAACTTACTGCACTCAACCTTCTCCGTAGGAAAGACATGATTCGAGAACCGAACTAGCTTACTTAACACAGTAGAGTGTTCGGCAATGAAGATGTTTGTTTTCTAATCAAAGTACATTAGAAATGAGGAGACTCTACTAAGCTAAACATCTTGTTACATTCCATTAACAAGGAAAGTTTTAACGTGTTCCACTCAAACATCTTTGTCAAAAGAAACTGATTCTTAGAACGAAACCAGCCTATTTCACACTGTACTGTGTTCGGCAATGAAGATGTTTGTTTTCTAAACAAAGAACTTTAGAAAGTGTTGCGACCGCCTCGACCAACAAGGTAGTCACAACGCTCGGACTCTTCTTTCAACAGTTTATTCAGGAACCTTGAACAATCTTCTGACCCGGGGAAAAGCCCACCCAAAACTTAAGAAGCCTTTGAACAGCCAACCCTGGTAAGCCACGTGGTGAATGCAGATAGGTCCACATATGCGGAAGGAAGCCTAGATCACTGCCGAAGCCAAATAAGGACTTAATTATCCAGGAGAGCATTTGTCATCGGGAAGGCGGAAGGCAGAAGCCAGCGCCATCTTTAAGCTCACAGCTCTCTACAGTTCCCCCTTTTTTGTTTAAAACACGCAAAGCAACAGGCAAGGGTAGAGGTCTGACCTCCAGTAACTCTTAAAATAGGCGTAGAACCGTCTTGCATCTTTTCCCTGGAGGTGGGACCATGGATGCCAACCCACATGCAATCAGACTTGCCCTTCAGAGAGTCTTTCACAGCTAACTCTCCCTGCAGTGCTTTGCCTCGCAGCCTGTGCCTGGTGTTTACGTTTTTATGGCGGCTAACCATGCCTGGGGAGATTGACCTGCCTCAATAGCCGAGAAGGCCTGGACGATCATGACTGCATTCCGTTTTTGTGTTACTCTGATCTTACATAGACACCACAAGCAAACCAAGGAGAACAGTAACAGAAGGCCTGCTAAAGCCCCCATGCCCCCCCACTCCTTCAGATGATTCATAGCAGAGATCAGCCAAGATGACAATCCGGATGCAAAAAGAGAGGTCCATGCGGGTAGAATTCACATTAACTATGGCCAGCTTCAATTCTTTTAAGGTATCTTCAAATTCAAGCGACCAATTCTGTAATAGAAAACTAGACAAAGATCTGGATAAAAACCTGTATTGGATAGCCTGTCTGTTGATTTGTAAAGCGTCCTTGAACCAAGAGCATGTCCCTGTCCCAGGTCGGGTTACCTGCGGCCTGATTAGCAGCAGCCTCTTCATTAGCATACTCAATTAAGAACGCTTTCCAGTCTAAATATTGGCCTGGACTCAGGCAGGCGCGCGCTAACCCTGACCAGTCACTAGGTGTCATACAGTGTCTTTGCAATGCTTCCACTTGAGCCACGGTAAAGGAGGCTGTAATCCCATAAGTTCTCACGGATTCAGCTAAAGACTTAACTACGTTAAAGTCTAGTGGCTCCTCATATCTATTCCCTTGTTGATCCTGAAATACTGGGTAGGCTAACTGTAACTCCGTCCTCACCGCTTTCCAGACTTCCGGACAAAAAGAACGCACCGTGCCGCTACCCCGTCCCTCTGGGTAAAGGGGGAGCCGGATGGCATAACTTTGCATTGAGACGTTCCGCAGCAGTCTCTGCTTCCGGGATCCCCCCCCTCTCTCTTTTTCTCTCTTTTTCTTAATTGTGATCTTTCCATTTGTTCTATGAGAGCACTTCAGCTCATTCAGAGCCAAAAAAAAATTGGGTGCAGTGAGAAGCGCCCATGGCTAAACTTGCAAGAGATTCTTTTAAAACTTTTACTGCAGCTCATTCAGAGCCAAAAAAATTGGGTGCGAGTGAGAAGCGCCCATGGCTAAACAAAAAATTGGGTGCTGTTTTTCTCCCTTTTTCTTAATTTTGATCTTTCCATTTGTTCTATGAGAGCACTTCAGCTCATTCAGAGCCAAAAAAATTGCATGTGAGTGAGAAGCGCCCATGGCTAAACGTGCAAAGATTCTTTTAAAACTTTTACTGCAGCTCATTTAGAGCCAAAAAATTGGGTGCAGTGAGAAGAGCACATGGATAAACTTGCAAAAGACTCTTTTAAAACTTTTACTGCAGCTCATTGAGAGCCAAAAAAAATGGGTGCAAGTGAGAAGCGCCCATGGCTAAACTTGCAAAAGATTCTTTAAAAACTTTTACTGCAGCTCATTCAGAGCCAAAAAAATTGGGTGAGAGTGTGAAGCGCCCATGGCTAAACTTGCAAAAAATTCTTTTAAAACTTTTACTTTCTGTTTGATACGTAGTGAAACCCTTCCTGCTCCTTCTTTGTCTACCGAGAGGAGCAAAATACCCGCTTTTGTCGTGGATTCCCACCTTACCTGGGAACTTACCAGTTCACTGCCCTGACTGCAAAAAGTTCTGAGTCCCTCTCGAGTGAGTTCCCCGTACGGGCCACCACTTGTCGCAACCGCCTCAACCAGGAAGGAAGGTTTTAGCGCTCAGACTCTTCTTTCAACAGTTTATTCAGGAACCTTGAACAATCTTCTGACCGGGAAAAACCCACCTGAAACTTAAGAACCCTTTGAACAGCCAACCCTGGTAAGCCACGTGGTGAATGCAGATAGGTCCACGTATGCGGAAGCAAGCCTAGATCACGGCCCAAGCCAAATAAGGACTTAATTATCCAGGAGAGCACTTGCCATCGGGAAGGCGGAAGGCAGAAGCCAGCGCCATCTTTAAGGTGCGGCACCTCGCAGCTCTCTACAAGAAATGAGGCCAATCTCCTAACTTGTACATCTTGTTAGATTACACAAACAAGGTATGTTTGAACTTGCTGCACTCAACCTTCTTCGTAGGAAAGAAACTGATTCCTAGAACCGAAGTAGCTTATATAACACAGTACAGGGTTCGGCAATGAAGATGTTTGTTTTCTAAACAAACTCCTGTAGAAATGAGGCCAATCTACTAAGTTGTACATGTTTTTAGATTACATTAACAAGGAAAGTTTGAACTTGCTGCAATCAATCTTCTTCGTGGAAAAGAAACTGATTTCTAGAACCGAACTAGCTTATTTCACACAGTACAGTGCTCGGCAATGAAGATGTTTGTTTCCTAAACAAAATCCTGTAGAAATGAGGCCATTCTACTGCGTTGTACATCTGTTTAGATTACATTAACAAGGAAACTTTGAAGTTGCTGCAATCAACCTTCGTCGTGGAAAAGAAACTAATTCCTAGAACCGAACTAGCTTATTTCACACAGTACAGTGTTAGCAATGAAGATGTTTGTTTTCTCAACAAACTACTTTAGAAATGAGGTGAATCTACTAACTTGTACATCTTGTTAGATTACACCAACAAGGTAAGTTTGAACTTGCTGCACTCTTCCTTCTTAGTAGTAAAGAAACTGATTCCTAGAGGCGGAACTCAAGCTTATATCACAGATTCCAGTGTTGGGCAATGAAGATGTTTCTGTTCTAAACCAAGTAGTTTAGAAATGAAGAGAAACTTGTAAATTGTACATCTTGTGAGATTACACAAACAAGGAAAGTTAGAACTTGCTGCACTCAACCTTCTTCGGAGGAAAGCAACTGATTCTTAGAACCCACCCAGCTTATTTCACAGAGTAGAGTGTTGGGCAATGAAGATGTTGGTTTTTCTCAACAAACTACTTTAGAAATGAGGCACATCTACTAAGTAGTACATCTTTTAAAATAACATTAACAAGGAAAGTTTGAACTTGCTGCACTCAACCATCTTTGTCAAAAAAGAAACTGATTGCTATAACCGATTTAGCTTATTTCACACAGTACAGTGTTCGGCAATGAAGATGTTTGTTTTCTAAACAAACTACTTTAGAAATGAGGCAAAACTTGAAGTTGTACATCTTTTTAGATCACACAAACAAGGAGAGTTTGAACTTCCTGCAATCAAGGTTCTTCGTAGGGAAAGCAACTGACTCCTAGAACAGAAACTAGCTTATTTCACACAGTAGTGTTCGGCAATGAAGAAGATGTTTGTTTTCTCAAAAACTACTTTAAAAATGAGGCCAATCTAATAAATTGTACATCTTTTTAGATTACATTAACAGGGAAAGTTTGAACTTGCTGCACTGAACCTTCTTCGTAGGAAAGCATCAGATTCCTAGAACCCAACTTGCTTATTGCACACAGCAGAGTGTTGGGAATGAAGATGTTTGTTTTCTAAACAAACTACTTTAGAAATGAGGCGAATCTCATAACTTGTATATCTTGTTAGATTACACAAACAAGGTAAGTTTGAACTTGCTGCACTCAACCTTCTCCGTAGGAAAGACATGATTGGAGAACCGAACCATCTTACATAACACAGTAGAGTGTTCGGCAATGAAGATGTTTGTTTTCTAATCAAAGTACATATGAAATGAGGAGACTCTACTAAGCTATACATCTGGTTACATTACATTAACAAGGAAAGTTTGAACATGTTCCACTCAAACATCTTGGTCAAAGGAAACTGATTCTTAGAACGAAACCAGCCTATTTCACACTGTACCGTGTTCGGCAATGAAGATGTTTGTTTTCTAAACAAAGAACTTTAGAAATGAGGCGAATCTCCTAACTTCTACATCTTCTTAGATTACACAAACAAGGTAAGTTTGAACTTGCTGCACTCAACCTTCTTCGTAGGAAAGAAACTGATGCCTAGAACCAAAGTACCTTATTTCACACAACACAGGGTTCGGCAATGAAGATGTTTGTTTTCTAAACAAACTCCTGTAGAAATGAGGCCAATCTACTAAGTTGTACATCTTTTTAGATTACATTAACAAGGAAAGTTTGAACTTGCTGCAACAAACCTTCTTCGGGGAAAAGAAACTGATTCCTAGAACCGAACTAGCTTATTTCACACAGTACAGTGTTCGGCAATGAAGATGTTTGTTTTCTCAACAAACTCCTTTGAAATGAGGCGAATCTACTAACTGGTACATCTTGATAGATTACACCAACAAGGTAACTTTGAACTTTCTGCACTCTTCCTTCTTCGTAGTAAAGAAACTGATTCCTAGACGCGAACTAGCTTATATCACAGAGTGCAGTGTTGGGAAATGAAGATGTTTCTGGTCTAAACCAAGTAGTTTAGAAATGAAGAGAAACTTGTAAATTGTACATCTTGTGAGACTACACAAACAAGGAAAGTTAGAACTTGCTGCACTCAACCTTCTTTGTAGGAAAGCAACTGATTCTTAGAACCCACCCAGCTTATATCACAGAGTAGAGTGTTCGGCAATGAAGATGTTGGTTTTCTCAACAAACTACTTTAGAAATGAGGCACATCTACTAAGTAGTACATCTTTTGAAATAACATTAACAAGGAAAGTTTGAACTTGCTGCACTCAACCTTCTTTGTCGAAAAGAAACTGATTGCTATAACCGACTTAACTTATTTCACACAGTACAGTATTCGGCAATGAAGATGTTTGTTTTCTAAACAAACTACTTTAGAAATGAGGCGAAACTTGTAAGTTGTACATCTTGTTAGATCCCACAAACAAGGAGAGTTTGAACTTCCTGCAATCAAGGTTCTTCGTAGGAAAGCAACTGACTCCTAGAACCGAACTAGCTTATTTCACACAGTAGTGTTCGGCAACGAACATGTTTGTTTTCTAAAAAAACTACTTTAAAAATGAGGCCAATCTACTAAGTATTACATCACTTTAGATTACATTAACAGGGAAAGTTTGAACTTGCTGCACTGAACCTTCTTCGTATGAAAGCATCAGATTCCTAGAACCCAACTTGCTTATTCCACACAGCAGAGTGTTCTGGAATGAAGATGTTTGTTTTCTCAACAAACTACTTTAGAAATGAGGCGAATCTCCTAACTTGTACATCTTGTTAGATTACACAAACAAGGTAAGTTTGAACTTGCTGCGCTCAACCTTCTCCATAGGAAAGACATGATTGGAGAAACAAACTATCTTACTTAACACAGTAGAGTGTTCGGCAATGAAGATGTTTGTTTTCTCCACAAACTACTTTAGAAATGAGGCAAATATCCTAAGTAGTACATCTTTTTAAATAACATTAACAAGGAAAGTTTGAACTTGCTGTACTCAACCATCTTTGTTGAGAAGAAACTGATTGCTATAACCGACTTAGCTTATTTCACACAGTACAGTGTTCGGCAATGAAGATGTTTGGTTTCTAAACAAACTACTTTAGAAATGAGGCGAAACTTGTAAGTTCTACATCTTGTTAGATCACACAAACAAGGAGAGTTTGAACTTCCTGGAATCAAGGTTCTTCGTAGAGGAAAGCAACTGACTCCTAGAACCGAACTAGCTTATTTCACACAGTAGTGTTCGGCAATGAAGATGTTTGTTTCTAAACAAACTCCTGTGGAAACGAGGCCAATCTACTACGTTGTATATCTTTTTAGATTACATTAACAAGGAAACTTTGAACTTGCTGCAATCAACCTTCGTCGTGGAAAGAAACTGATTCCTAGAACCGAACTAGCATATTTCACACAGTACAGTGTTCGGCAAGGAAGATGTTTGTTTTCTCAACAAACTACTTTAGAAATGAGCCGAATCTACTAACTTCTCCATCTTGTTAGCTTACACCAACAAGGTAAGTTTGAACTTGCTGCACTCTTCCTTCTTCGTAGTAAAGAAACTGATTCCTAGAAGCGAACTAGCTTATATCACAGAGTCCACTGTTGGGCAATGAAGATGTTTCTGTTCTAAACCAAGTAGTTTAGAAATGAAGAGAAACTTGTAAATTGTACATCTTGTGAGATTACACAAACAAGGAAAGTTAGAACTTGCTGCACTCAACCTTGTTCATAGGAATGCAACTGATTCTTAGAACCCACCTAGCTTATTTCACAGAGTAGAGTGTTGGCAATGAAGATGTGGGTTTTCTCAAAAAACTACTTTAAAAATGAGGCCAATCTACTAAGGTATACATTTTTTTAGATTACATTAACAGGAAAGTTTGAACTTGCTGCACTGAACCTTCTTCGTAGGAAAGCATCAGATTCCTAGAACCCAACTTGCTTATTCCACACAGTAGAGTGTTAGCTAATGAAGATGTTTGTTTTCTAAACAAACTACTTTAGAAATGAGGCGAATCTCTAACTTGTACATCTTGTTAGATTACACAAACAAGGTAAGTTTCAACTTGCTGCATTCAACCTTCTCCGTAGGAAACACATGATTGGAGAACCGAACTATCTTACTTAACACAGTAGAGTGTTCGGCAATGAATATGTTTGTTTTCTAATCAAAGTACTTTAGAAATGAGGAGACTCTACTAAGCTATACATCTTGTTACATTACATTAACAAGGAAAGTTTGAACTTGTTCCACTCAAACATCTTGGTCAAAAGAAACTGATTCTTAGAACGAAACCAGCCTATTTCACACTGTACCATGTTCGGCAATGAAGATGTTTGTTTTCTAAACAAAGAACTTTAGAAATGAGGCGAATCTCCTAACTTGTACATCTTGTTAGATTACACAAACAAGGTAAGTTTGAACTTGCTGCACTCAACCTTGTTCGTAGGAAAGAAACTGATTCCTAGAACCGAAGTAGCTTCTTTCACACAGTACAGTGTTCGGCAATGAAGATGTTTGTTTCGTAAACAAATTCCTGTAGAAACGAGGCCAATCTACTACGTTGTACATCTTTTTAGATTACATTAACAAGGAAAGTTTGAACTTGCTGCAATCAACCTTCGTCGTGGAAAAGAAACTGATTTCTAGAACGGAACTAGCTTATTTCACACAGTACAGTGTTCGGCAATGAAGATGTTTGTTTTCTCAACAAACTACTTTAGAAATGAGGCGAATCTACTAACTTGTACATCTTGTTAGATTACACCAACAAGGTCAGTTTGAACTTGCTGCAATCTTCCTTCTTCGTAGTAAAGAAACTGATTCCTAGAAGCGAACTAGCTTATATCACAGAGTCCAGTGCTGGGCAATGAAGACGTTTCTGTTCTAAACCAAGTAGTTTAGAAATGAAGAGAAACTGGTAAATTGTACATCTTGTGAGATTACACAAACAAGGAAAGTTAGAACTTGCTGCACTCAACTTTCTTAGGAGGAAAGCAACTGATTCTTAGAACCCACCTAGCTTATTTCACAGAGTAGAGTGTTGGCAATGAAGATATTGGTTTTCTCAACAAACTACTTTAGAAATGAGGCAAATCTACTAAGTAGTACATCTTTTTAAATAACATTAACAAGGAAAGTTGGAACTTGCTGCACTCAACCATCTTTGTCGAAAAGAAAATGATTGCTATAACCGACTTAGCTTTTTGACACAGTACAGTGTTCGGCAATGAAGATGTTTGTTTTCTAAACAAACTACTTTAGAAATGAGGCGAAACTTGTAAGTTGTACATCTTGTTAGATCACACAAACAAGGAGAGTTTGAACTTCCTGCAATCAAGTTTCTTCGGAGGAATGCAGCTGACTCCTAGAACCGAACTAGCTTATTTCACACAGTAGTGTTCGGCAACGAAGATGTTTGTTTTCTCAAAAAACTACTTTAAAAATGAGGCCATTCTACTAAGTTATACATCTTTTTAGATTACATTAACAGGGAAAGTTTGAACTTGCTGCACTGAACCTTCTTCGTAGGAAAGCATCAGATTCCTAGAACCCAACTTGCTTATTCCACACAGCAGAGTGTTCGGGAATGAAGATGTTTGTTTTCTAAACAAACTAGTTTAGAAATGAGGCGAATCTCCTACCTTGTACATATTTTTAGATTACACAAACAAGGTAAGTTTGAACTTGGTGCACTCAACCTTCTCCGTAGGAAAGACATGATTGGAGAACCGAACTATCTTACTTAACACAGTAGAGTGTTCGGCAATGAAGATGTTTGTTTTCTAATCAAAGTACATTAGAAATGAGGAGACTCCACTAAGCTATACATTTTGTTACGTTACATTAACAAGGAAAGTTTGAACTTGTTCCACTCAAACATCTTGGTCAAAAGAAACTGATTCTTAGAATGAAACCAGCCTATTTCACACTGTACCGTGTTCGGCAATGAAGATGTTTGTTTTCTAAACAAAGAACTTTAGAAATGAGCCGAATCTCTAACTTGTACATCTTGTTAGATTACACAAACAAGGTAAGTTTGGACTTGCTGCACTCAACCTTCTTTGTAGGAAAGAAACTGATTCCTAGAACCGAAGTAGCGCATTTCACACAGTACAGGGTTCGGCAATGAAGATGTTTGTTTCCTAAACAAACTCCTGTAGAAATGAGGCCAATCTACTACGTTGTACATCCTTTTTAGATTACATTAAAAAGGAAAGTTTGAACTTGCTGCAATCAACCTTCGTCGTGGAAAAGAAATTGATTCCTAGAACCTAACTAGCTTCTTTCACACAGTACAGTGTTCGACAATGAAGATGTTTGTTTTCTCAACAAACTACTTGAGAAATGAGGCGAATCTACTAACTTGTACATCTTTTTAGATTACACCAACAAGGTAAGTTTGAACTTGCTGCACTCTTCCTTCTTCGTAGAAAGGAAACTGATTCCTAGAAGCGAACTAGCTTATATCACAGAGTCCAGCGTTGGGCAATGAAGATGTTTCTGTTCTAAACCAAGTAGTATAGAAATGAAGAGAAACTTGTAAATTGTACATCTTGTGAGATTACACAAACAAGGAAAGTTAGAACTTGCTGCACTCAACCTTCTTCCGAGGAAAGCAACTGATTCTTAGAACCACCTAGCTTATTTCACAGAGTAGAGTGTTCGGCAATGAAGATGTTTGTTTTCTCAACAAACTACTTTAGAAATGAGGCGAATGTATTAACTTGTAAATCTTGTTAGATTACACAAACAAGGTAAGTTTGAACTTGCTGCACTCAACCTTCTTCGTAGGAAAGAAACTGATTCCTGGAACCGAAGTAGCTTATTTCACACAGTACAGGGTTTGGCAATGAAGATGTTTGTATTCTAAACAAACTCCTATAGAAATGAGGCCAATCTTCTACGTTGTACATACTTTTAGATTACATTAACAAGGAAAGTTTGAACTTGCTGCAATCAACCTTCTTCGAGGAAAAGAAACTGATTCCTAGAACCGAACTAGCTTATTTCACACAGTCCAGTGTTCGGCAATGAAGATGTTTGTTTTCTCAACAAACTACTTTAGAAATGAGGCGAATCTCCTAACTTGTACATCTTGTTAGATTACACAAACAAGGTAAGTTTGAACTTGCTGCACTCAACCTTCTTCGTAGGAAAGAAACTGATTCCTAGAACCGAAGTAGCTTATTTCACACAGTACAGGGTTCGGCAATGAAGATGCTTGTTTTCTAAACAAACTCCTGTAGAAATGAGTCCAGTCTACTAAGTTGTACATCTTTTTAGATGACATTAACAAGGAAAGTTTGAACTTCCTGCAATCAACCTGCTTTGTGGAAAAGAAACTGATTCCTAAAACTGAACTAGCTTATTTCATGCAGTACAGTGTTCGGCAATGAAGATGTTTGTTTCCTAAACAAACTCCTGTAGAAATGAGGCCAATCTACTACGTTGTACATCTTTTTAGATTACATTAACAAGGAAAGTTTGAACTTGCTGCAATCAACCTTCGTCGTGGAAAAGAAACTGATTCCTAGAACCGAACTAACTTTTTTCACACAGTACAGTGTTCGGCAATGAAGATGTTTGTTTTCTCAACAAACTACTTTAGAAATGAGACGAATCTACTAACTTGTACATCTTGTTAGATTACACCAACAAGGTAAGTTTGAACTTGCTGCACTCTTCCTTCTTCGTAGTAAAGAAACTGATTCCTAGAAGCGAACTAGCTTATATCACAGAGTCCAGTGTTGGGCAATGAAGATGTTTCTGTTCTAAACCAAGTAGTTTAGAAATGAAGAGAAACTTGTAAATTGTACATCTTGTGAGATTACACAAACAAGGAAAGTTAGAACTTGCTGCACTCAACCTTCTTCGGAGGAAAGCAACTGATTCTTAGAACCCACCTAGCTTATTTCACAGAGTAGAGTGTTCGGCAATGAAGATGTTTGTTTTCTCAACAAACTACTTTAGAAATGAGGCAAATCTACTAAGTAGTACATCTTTTTAAATAACATTAACAAGGAAAGTTGAACTTGCTGCACTCAACAATCTTTGTCGAAAAGAAACTGAGAGCTATAACCGACTTAGCTTATTTCACACTGTACAGTGTTCAGCAATGAAGATGTTTGTTTTCTAAACAAACTACTTTAGAAATGAGTCGAAACTTGTAAGTTGTACATCTTATTAGATCACAAAAACTAGGAGAGTTTGAACTTCCTGCAATCAAGGTTCTTCATAGGAAAGCAGCTGACTCCTAGAACCGAACTAGCTTATTTCACACAGTACTGTTCGGGAATGAAGATGTTTGTTTTCTCAAAAACTACTTTAAAAATGAGGCCAATCTACTAAGTTATACATCGTTTTAGATTACATTAACAGGGAAAGTTTGAACTTGCTGCACTGAACCTTCTTGTAGGAAAGCACAAGATTCCTAGAACCCAACTTGCTTATTCCACACAGCAGAGTGTTCGGGAATGAAGATGTTTGTTTTCTAAACAAACTACTTTAGAAATGAGGCAAATCTTCTAACTTGTACATCTTGTTAGATTACACAAACAAGGTAATTTTGAACTTGCTGCACTCAACCTTCTCCATAGGAAAGACATGATTGGAGAACCGAACTATCTTATTTAACACAGTAGAGTGTTCGGCAATGAAGATGTTTGTTTTCTAATCAAAGTACATTAGAAATGAGGAGACTCTACTAAGTTATACATCTTGTTAGATTACATTAACAAGGAAAGTTTGAACTTGTTCCACTCAAACATCTTGGTCAAAAGAAACTGATTGTTAAAACGAAACCAGCCTATTTCACACTGTACTGTGTTCGGCAAATGAAGATGTTTGTTTTCTAAACAAAGAACTTTAGAAATGAGGCGAATCTCCTATCTTGTACATCTTGTTAGATTACACAAACAAGGTAAGTTTGAACTTGCTGCACTCAACCTTCTTCGTAGGAAAGAAACTGATTCCTAGAACCTAAGTAGCTTATTTCACACAGTACAGGGTTCGGCAATGAAGATGTTTGTTTTCTAAACAAACTCCTGTAGAAATGAGGCCAATCTACTAAGTTGAACATCTTTTTAGATAACATTAACAAGGAAAGTTTGAACTTGCTGCAATCAACCTTCTTCGTGGAAAAGAAACTGATTCCTGGAAACGAGCTAGCTTATTTCACACAGTACAGTGTTCAGCAATGAAGATGTTTGTTTTCTCAACAAACTACTTTAGAAATGAGGCGAATCTCTAACTTGTACATCTTGTTAGATTACACCAACAAGGTAAGTTTGAACTTGCTGCACTCAACCTTCTTTGTAGGAAAGAAACTGATTCCTAGAACAGAAGTAGCTTATTTCACACAGTACAGGGTTCGGCAATGAAGATGTTTGTTTTCTAAACAAACTCCTGTAGAAATGAGGCCAATCTACTAAGTTGTACATCTTTTTAGATTACATTAACAAGGAAAGTTTGAACTTGCTGCACTCAACCTTCTCCGTAGGAAAGACATGATTGGAGAACCGAAGTATCTTATTTAACACAGTAGAGTATTCGCAATGAAGATGTTTGTTTTCTAATCAAAGTACATTAGAAATGAGGAGACTCTACTAAGCTATACATCTTGTTAGATTACATTAACAAGGAAAGTTTGAACTTGTGCACTCAAACATCTTTGTCAAAAGAAACTTATTCTTAGAACGAAACCAGCCTTATTTCACACAGTACAGTGTTAGGCAATGAAGATGTTTGTTTTCTCAAGAAAGAACTTTAGAAATGAGGCGAATCTACTAACTTGTACATCTTGTTAGATTACACAAACAAGGTAAGTTTGAACTTGCTGCACTCAACCTTCTTTGTAGGAAAGAAACTGATTCCTAGAACCGAATTAGCTTATTTCACACAGTACAGTGTTTGGAAATGAAGATGTTTGTTTTCTCAACAAAGAACTTTAGAAATGAGGCGAATCTACTAACTTGTACATCTTGTTAGATTACACAAACAAGGAAAGTTTGAACTTGCTGCACTCAACCTTCTTCGTAGAAAGGAAACTGAGTCCTAGAACCGAATTAACTTATTTCACACAGTACAGTGTTCGGTACTGAAGATGTTTGTTTTCTAAAGAAACTACATTAGAAATGAGGTGAATCTACTAATTTGTACATCTTGTTAGATTACACAAACTGGCAAAGTTTGAACTTGCTGCACTCAACCTTCTTTGTAGGAAAGCAAATGATTCCTAGAACCGAATTAGCTTATTTCACAAAGTACAACGTTTGGCAATGAAGATGTTTGTTTTCTCAACAAACTACTTTAGAAATGAGGCGAATCTACTAACTTGTACATCTTGTTCGGATTACATTAACAAGGAAAGTTTGACTTGCTGCACTCAACCTTCTTTGTAGGAAAGCAAGTGATTCCTAGAACCGAACTAGTTTATTTCACACAGTACAGTGTTCGGCAATGAAGATGTTTGTTTTCTAAACAAACTACTTTAGAAATGAGGGGAATCTACTAGGTTGTACATCTTTTTAGATTACATTAACAGGAAAGTTTGAACTTGCTGCACTCAACCTTCTTTGTAGGAAAGCAACTGATTACTAGAACTAAATTAAGCTTATTTCACACAGTACAAGTGTTCAGTAATGAAGATGTTTGTTTTCTAAAGAAACTACTTTAGAAATGAGGCGAATCTACTAACTTGTACATCTTGTTAGATTACACAAACTAGGAAAGTTTCAACTTGCTGCACTCAACCTTCTTTGTAGAAAGGAAACTGATTCCTAGAACTGAATTAGCTTATTTCACACAGTACAATGTTGGCAATGAAGATGTTTGTTTTCTCAAGAAACTACTTTAGAAATGAGGCGAACCTACTAACTTGTACATCTTGTTAGATTACACAAACTAGGAAAGTTTGAACTTGCTGCACTCAACCTTCTTTGTAGGAAAGCAAGTGATTCCTAGAACCGAATTAGCTTATTTCACACAGTACAATGTTTGGCAATGAAGATGTTTGTTTTCTCAAGAAACTACTTTAGAAATGAGGCGAATCTACTAACTTGTACATCTTGTTAGATTACACAAACTAGGAAAGTTTGAACTTGCTGCACTCAACCTTCTTTGTAGGAAAGCAAGTGATTCCTAGAACCGAATTAGCTTATTTCACACAGTACAATGTTCGCAATGAAGATGTTTGTTTTCTCAAGAAACTACTTTAGAAATGAGGCGAATCTACTAACTTGTACATCTTGTTAGATTACACAAACTAGGAAAGTTTGAACTTGCTGCACTCAACCTTCTTTGTAGGAAAGCAAGTGATTCCTAGAACCGAATTAGCTTATTTCACACAGTACAATGTTCGGCAATGAAGATGTTTGTTTTCTCAAGAAACTACTTTAGAAATGAGGTGAATCTACTAACTTGTACATCTTGTTAGATTACACAAACTAGGAAAGTTTGAACTTGCTGCACTCAACCTTCTTTGTAGGAAAGCAAGTGATTCCTAGAACCGAATTAGCTTATTTCACACAGTACAATGTTCGGCAATGAAGATGTTTGTTTTCTCAAGAAACTACTTTAGAAATGAGGCGAATCTACTAACTTGTACATCTTGTTAGATTACACAAACTAGGAAAGTTTGAACTTGCTGCACTCAACCTTCTTTGTAGGAAAGCAAGTGATTCCTAGAACCGAATTAGCTTATTTCACACAGTACAATGTTCGGCAATGAAGATGTTTGTTTTCTCAAGAAACTACTTTAGAAATGAGGCGAATCTACTAACTTGTACATCTTGTTAGATTACACAAACTAGGAAAGTTTGAACTTGCTGCACTCAACCTTCTTTGTAGGAAAGCAAGTGATTCCTAGAACCGAATTAGCTTATTTCACACAGTACAATGTTTGGCAATGAAGATGTTTGTTTTCTCAAGAAACTACTTTAGAAATGAGGCGAATCTACTAACTTGTACATCTTGTTAGATTACACAAACTAGGAAAGTTTGAACTTGCTGCACTCAACCTTCTTTGTAGGAAAGCAAGTGATTCCTAGAACTGAATTAGCTTATTTCACACAGTACAATGTTCAGCAATGAAGATGTTTGTTTTCTCAAGAAACTACTTTAGAAATGAGGTGAATCTACTAACTTGTACATCTTGTTAGATTACACAAACTAGGAAAGTTTGAACTTGCTGCACTCAACCTTCTTTGTAGGAAAGCAAGTGATTCCTAGAACCGAATTAGCTTATTTCACACAGTACAATGTTCGGCAATGAAGATGTTTGTTTTCTCAAGAAACTACTTTAGAAATGAGGCGAATCTACTAACTTGTACATCTTGTTAGATTACACAAACTAGGAAAGTTTGAACTTGCTGCACTCAACCTTCTTTGTAGGAAAGCAAGTGATTCCTAGAACCGAATTAGCTTATTTCACACAGTACAATGTTTGGCAATGAAGATGTTTGTTTTCTCAAGAAACTACTTTAGAAATGAGGCGAATCTACTAACTTGTACATCTTGTTAGATTACACAAACTAGGAAAGTTTGAACTTGCTGCACTCAACCTTCTTTGTAGGAAAGCAAGTGATTCCTAGACCCAAATTAGCTTATTTCACACAGTACAATGTTCGGCAATGAAGATGTTTGTTTTCTAAAGAAACTACTTTAGAAATGAGGCGAATCTACTAACTTGTACATCTTGTTAGATTACACAAACTAGGAAAGTTTGAACTTGCTGCACTCAACCTTCTTTGTAGGAAAGCAAGTGATTCCTAGAACTAAATTAGCTTATTTCACACAGTACAATGTTCAGCAATGAAGATGTTTGTTTTCTCAAGAAACTACTTTAGAAATGAGGCGAATCTACTAACTTTACATCTTGTTAGATTACACAAACTAGGAAAGTTTGAACTTGCTGCACTCAACCTTCTTTGTAGGAAAGCAAGTGATTCCTAGAACCGAATTAGCTTATTTCACACAGTACAATGTTCGGCAATGAAGATGTTTGTTTTCTCAAGAAACTACTTTAGAAATGAGGCGAATCTACTAACTTGTACATCTTGTTAGATTACACAAACTAGGAAAGTTTGAACTTGCTGCACTCAACCTTCTTTGTAGGAAAGCAAGTGATTCCTAGAACCGAATTAGCTTATTTCACACAGTACAATGTTCGGCAATGAAGATGTTTGTTTTCTCAAGAAACTACTTTAGAAATGAGGCGAATCTACTAACTTGTACATCTTGTTAGATTACACAAACTAGGAAAGTTTGAACTTGCTGCACTCAACCTTCTTTGTAGGAAAGCAAGTGATTCCTAGAACCGAATTAGCTTATTTCACACAGTACAATGTTCGGCAATGAAGATGTTTGTTTCTCAAGAAACTACTTTAGAAATGAGGCGAATCTACTAACTTGTACATCTTGTTAGATTACACAAACTAGGAAAGTTTGAACTTGCTGCACTCAACCTTCTTTGTAGGAAAGCAAGTGATTCCTAGAACCTAATTAGCTTATTTCACACAGTACAATGTTCGGCAATGAAGATGTTTGTTTTCTCAAGAAACTACTTTAGAAATGAGGCGAATCTACTAACTTGTACATCTTGTTAGATTACACAAACTAGGAAAGTTTGAACTTGCTGCACTCAACCTTCTTTGTAGGAAAGCAAGTGATTCCTAGAACCGAATTAGCTTATTTCACACAGTACAATGTTCGGCAATGAAGATGTTTGTTTTCTCAAGAAACTACTTTAGAAATGAGGCGAATCTACTAACTTGTACATCTTGTTAGATTACACAAACTAGGAAAGTTTGAACTTGCTGCACTCAACCTTCTTTGTAGGAAAGCAAGTGATTCCTAGAACCGAATTAGCTATTTCACACAGTACAATGTTCGGCAATGAAGATGTTTGTTTTCTCAAGAAACTACTTTAGAAATGAGGCGAATCTACTAACTTGTACATCTTGTTAGATTACACAAACTAGGAAAGTTTGAACTTGCTGCACTCAACCTTCTTTGTAGGAAAGCAAGTGATTCCTAGAACCGAATTAGCTTATTTCACACAGTACAATGTTCGGCAATGAAGATGTTTTTTTTTCAAGAAACTACTTTTTAGAAATGAGGCGAATCTACTAACTTGTACATCTTGTTAGATTACACAAACTAGGAAAGTTTGAACTTGCTGCACTCAACCTTCTTTGTAGGAAAGCAAGTGATTCCTAGAACCGAATTAGCTTATTTCACACAGTACAATGTTCGGCAATGAAGATGTTTGTTTTCTCAAGAAACTACTTTAGAAATGAGGCGAATCTACTAACTTGTACATCTTGTTAGATTACACAAACTAGGAAAGTTTGAACTTGCTGCACTCAACTTTTTTTGTAGGAAAGCAAGTGATTCCTAGAACCGAATTAGCTTATTTCACACAGTACAATGTTCGGCAATGAAGATGTTTGTTTTCAAGAAACTACTTTAGAAATGAGGCGAATCTACTAACTTGTACATCTTGTTAGATTACACAAACTAGGAAAGTTTGAACTTGCTGCACTCAACCTTCTTTGTAGGAAAGCAAGTGATTCCTAGAACCGAATTAGCTTATTTCACACAGTACAATGTTCGGCAATGAAGATGTTTGTTTTCTCAAGAAACTACTTTAGAAATGAGGCGAATCTACTAACTTGTACATCTTGTTAGATTACACAAACTAGGAAAGTTTGAACTTGCTGCACTCAACCTTCTTTGTAGGAAAGCAAGTGATTCCTAGAACCGAATTAGCTTTATTTCACACAGTACAATGTTCGGCAATGAAGATGTTTGTTTTCTCAAGAAACTACTTTAGAAATGAGGCGAATCTACTAACTTGTACATCTTGTTAGATTACACAAACTAGGAAAGTTTGAACTTGCTGCACTCAACCTTCTTTGTAGGAAAGCAAGTGATTCCTAGAACCGAATTAGCTTATTTCACACAGTACAATGTTCGGCAATGAAGATGTTTGTTTTCTCAAGAAACTACTTTAGAAATGAGGCGAATCTACTAACTTGTACATCTTGTTAGATTACACAAACTAGGAAAGTTTGAACTTGCTGCACTCAACCTTCTTTGTAGGAAAGCAAGTGATTCCTAGAACCGAATTAGCTTATTTCACACAGTACAATGTTCGGCAATGAAGATGTTTGTTTTCTCAAGAAACTACTTTAGAAATGAGGCGAATCTACTAACTTGTACATCTTGTTAGATTACACAAACTAGGAAAGTTTGAACTTGCTGCACTCAACCTTCTTTGTAGGAAAGCAAGTGATTCCTAGAACCTAATTAGCTTATTTCACACAGTACAATGTTCGGCAATGAAGATGTTTGTTTTCTCAAGAAACTACTTTTTAAATGAGGCGAATCTACTAACTTGTACATCTTGTTAGATTACACAAACTAGGAAAGTTTGAACTTGCTGCACTCAACCTTCTTTGTAGGAAAGCAAGTGATTCCTAGAACCGAATTAGCTTATTTCACACAGTACAATGTTCGGCAATGAAGATGTTTGTTTTCTCAAGAAACTACTTTAGAAATGAGGCGAATCTACTAACTTGTACATCTTGTTAGATTACACAAACTAGGAAAGTTTGAACTTGCTGCACTCAACCTTCTTTGTAGGAAAGCAAGTGATTCCTAGAACCGAATTAGCTTATTTCACACAGTACAATGTTCGGCAATGAAGATGTTTGTTTTCTCAAGAAACTACTTTAGAAATGAGGCGAATCTACTAACTTGTACATCTTGTTAGATTACACAAACTAGGAAAGTTTGAACTTGCTGCACTCAACCTTCTTTGTAGGAAAGCAAGTGATTCCTAGAACCGAATTAGCTTTATTTTCACACAGTACAATGTTCGGCAATGAAGATGTTTGTTTTCTCAAGAAACTACTTTAGAAATGAGGCGAATCTACTAACTTGTACATCTTGTTAGATTACACAAACTAGGAAAGTTTGAACTTGCTGCACTCAACCTTCTTTGTAGGAAAGCAAGTGATTCCTAGAACCGAATTAGCTTATTTCACACAGTACAATGTTCGGCAATGAAGATGTTTGTTTTCTCAAGAAACTACTTTAGAAATGAGGCGAATCTACTAACTTGTACATCTTGTTAGATTACACAAACTAGGAAAGTTTGAACTTGCTGCACTCAACCTTCTTTGTAGGAAAGCAAGTGATTCCTAGAACCGAATTAGCTTATTTCACACAGTACAATGTTCGGCAATGAAGATGTTTTTTTTCTCAAGAAACTACTTTAGAAATGAGCGAATCTACTAACTTGTACATCTTGTTAGATTACACAAACTAGGAAAGTTTGAACTTGCTGCACTCAACCTTCTTTGTAGGAAAGCAAGTGATTCCTAGAACCGAATTAGCTTATTTCACACAGTACAATGTTCGGCAATGAAGATGTTTGTTTTCTCAAGAAACTACTTTAGAAATGAGGCGAATCTACTAACTTGTACATCTTGTTAGATTACACAAACTAGGAAAGTTTGAACTTGCTGCACTCAACCTTCTTTGTAGGAAAGCAAGTGATTCCTAGAACCGAATTAGCTTATTTCACACAGTACAATGTTCGGCAATGAAGATGTTTGTTTTCTCAAGAAACTACTTTAGAAATGAGGCGAATCTACTAACTTGTACATCTTGTTAGATTACACAAACTAGGAAAGTTTGAACTTGCTGCACTCAACCTTCTTTGTAGGAAAGCAAGTGATTCCTAGAACCGAATTAGCTTATTTCACACAGTACAATGTTCGGCAATGAAGATGTTTGTTTTCTCAAGAAACTACTTTAGAAATGAGGCGAATCTACTAACTTGTACATCTTGTTAGATTACACAAACTAGGAAAGTTTGAACTTGCTGCACTCAACCTTCTTTGTAGGAAAGCAAGTGATTCCTAGAACCGAATTAGCTTATTTCACACAGTACAATGTTCGGCAATGAAGATGTTTGTTTTCTCAAGAAACTACTTTAGAAATGAGGCGAATCTACTAACTTGTACATCTTGTTAGATTACACAAACTAGGAAAGTTTGAACTTGCTGCACTCAACCTTCTTTGTAGGAAAGCAAGTGATTCCTAGAACCGAATTAGCTTATTTCACACAGTACAATGTTCGCAATGAAGATGTTTGTTTTTCAAGAAACTACTTTAGAAATGAGGCGAATCTACTAACTTGTACATCTTGTTAGATTACACAAACTAGGAAAGTTTGAACTTGCTGCACTCAACCTTCTTTGTAGGAAAGCAAGTGATTCCTAGAACCGAATTAGCTTATTTCACACAGTACAATGTTCGGCAATGAAGATGTTTGTTTTCTCAAGAAACTACTTTAGAAATGAGGCGAATCTACTAACTTGTACATCTTGTTAGATTACACAAACTAGGAAAGTTTGAACTTGCTGCACTCAACCTTCTTTGTAGGAAAGCAAGTGATTCCTAGAACCGAATTAGCTTATTTCACACAGTACAATGTTCGCAATGAAGATGTTTGTTTTTCAAGAAACTACTTTAGAAATGAGGCGAATCTACTAACTTGTACATCTTGTTAGATTACACAAACTAGGAAAGTTTGAACTTGCTGCACTCAACCTTCTTTTTGTAGGAAAGCAAGTGATTCCTAGAACCGAATTAGCTTATTTCACACAGTACAATGTTCGGCAATGAAGATGTTTGTTTTCTCAAGAAACTACTTTAGAAATGAGGCGAATCTACTAACTTGTACATCTTGTTAGATTACACAAACTAGGAAAGTTTGAACTTGCTGCACTCAACCTTCTTTGTAGGAAAGCAAGTGATTCCTAGAACCGAATTAGCTTATTTCACACAGTACAATGTTCGGCAATGAAGATGTTTGTTTTCTCAAGAAACTACTTTAGAAATGAGGCGAATCTACTAACTTGTACATCTTGTTAGATTACACAAACTAGGAAAGTTTGAACTTGCTGCACTCAACCTTCTTTGTAGGAAAGCAAGTGATTCCTAGAACCGAATTAGCTTATTTCACACAGTACAATGTCGGCAATGAAGATGTTTGTTTTCTCAAGAAACTACTTTAGAAATGAGGCGAATCTACTAACTTGTACATCTTGTTAGATTACACAAACTAGGAAAGTTTGAACTTGCTGCACTCAACCTTCTTTGTAGGAAAGCAAGTGATTCCTAGAACCGAATTAGCTTATTTCACACAGTACAATGTTCGCAATGAAGATGTTTGTTTTCTCAAGAAACTACTTTAGAAATGAGGCGAATCTACTAACTTGTACATCTTGTTAGATTACACAAACTAGGAAAGTTTGAACTTGCTGCACTCAACCTTCTTTGTAGGAAAGCAAGTGATTCCTAGAACCGAATTAGCTTATTTCACACAGTACAATGTTCGGCAATGAAGATGTTTGTTTTCTCAAGAAACTACTTTAGAAATGAGGCGAATCTACTAACTTGTACATCTTGTTAGATTACACAAACTAGGAAAGTTTGAACTTGCTGCACTCAACCTTCTTTGTAGGAAAGCAAGTGATTCCTAGAACCGAATTAGCTTATTTCACACAGTACAATGTTCGGCAATGAAGATGTTTGTTTTCTCAAGAAACTACTTTAGAAATGAGGCGAATCTACTAACTTGTACATCTTGTTAGATTACACAAACTAGGAAAGTTTGAACTTGCTGCACTCAACCTTCTTTGTAGGAAAGCAAGTGATTCCTAGAACCGAATTAGCTTATTTCACACAGTACAATGTTCGGCAATGAAGATGTTTGTTTTCTCAAGAAACTACTTTAGAAATGAGGCGAATCTACTAACTTGTACATCTTGTTAGATTACACAAACTAGGAAAGTTTTGAACTTGCTGCACTCAACCTTCTTTGTAGGAAAGCAAGTGATTCCTAGAACCGAATTAGCTTATTTCACACAGTACAATGTTCGGCAATGAAGATGTTTGTTTTCTCAAGAAACTACTTTAGAAATGAGGCGAATCTACTAACTTGTACATCTTGTTAGATTACACAAACTAGGAAAGTTTGAACTTGCTGCACTCAACCTTCTTTGTAGGAAAGCAAGTGATTCCTAGAACCGAATTAGCTTATTTCACACAGTACAATGTTCGGCAATGAAGATGTTTGTTTTCTCAAGAAACTACTTTAGAAATGAGGCGAATCTACTAACTTGTACATCTTGTTAGATTACACAAACTAGGAAAGTTTGAACTTGCTGCACTCAACCTTCTTTGTAGGAAAGCAAGTGATTCCTAGAACCGAATTAGTTTATTTCACACAGTACAATGTTCGGCAATGAAGATGTTTGTTTTCTCAAGAAACTACTTTAGAAATGAGGCGAATCTACTAACTTGTACATCTTGTTAGATTACAACAAACTAGGAAAGTTTGAACTTGCTGCACTCAACCTTCTTTGTAGGAAAGCAAGTGATTCCTAGAACCGAATTAGCTTATTTCACACAGTACAATGTTCGGCAATGAAGATGTTTGTTTTCTCAAGAAACTACTTTAGAAATGAGGCGAATCTACTAACTTGTACATCTTGTTAGATTACACAAACTAGGAAAGTTTGAACTTGCTGCACTCAACCTTCTTTGTAGGAAAGCAAGTGATTCCTAGAACCGAATTAGCTTATTTCACACAGTACAATGTTCGGCAATGAAGATGTTTGTTTTCTCAAGAAACTACTTTAGAAATGAGGCGAATCTACTAACTTGTACATCTTGTTAGATTACACAAACTAGGAAAGTTTGAACTTGCTGCACTCAACCTTCTTTGTAGGAAAGCAAGTGATTCCTAGAACCGAATTAGCTTATTTCACACAGTACAATGTTCGCAATGAAGATGTTTGTTTTCTCAAGAAACTACTTTAGAAATGAGGCGAATCTACTAACTTGTACATCTTGTTAGATTACACAAACTAGGAAAGTTTGAACTTGCTGCACTCAACCTTCTTTGTAGGAAAGCAAGTGATTCCTAGAACCGAATTAGCTTATTTCACACAGTACAATGTTCGGCAATGAAGATGTTTGTTTTCTCAAGAAACTACTTTAGAAATGAGGCGAATCTACTAACTTGTACATCTTGTTAGATTACACAAACTAGGAAAGTTTGAACTTGCTGCACTCAACCTTCTTTGTAGGAAAGCAAGTGATTCCTAGAACCGAATTAGCTTATTTCACACAGTACAATGTTTCGCAATGAAGATGTTTGTTTTCTCAAGAAACTACTTTAGAAATGAGGCGAATCTACTAACTTGTACATCTTGTTAGATTACACAAACTAGGAAAGTTTGAACTTGCTGCACTCAACCTTCTTTGTAGGAAAGCAAGTGTTCCTAGAACCGAATTAGCTTATTTCACACAGTACAATGTTCGCAATGAAGATGTTTGTTTTCTCAAGAAACTACTTTAGAAATGAGGCGAATCTACTAACTTGTACATCTTGTTAGATTACACAAACTAGGAAAGTTTGAACTTGCTGCACTCAACCTTCTTTTGTAGGAAAGCAAGTGATTCCTAGAACCGAATTAGCTTATTTCACACAGTACAATGTTCGGCAATGAAGATGTTTGTTTTCTCAAGAAACTACTTTAGAAATGAGGCGAATCTACTAACTTGTACATCTTGTTAGATTACACAAACTAGGAAAGTTTGAACTTGCTGCACTCAACCTTCTTTTGTAGGAAAGCAAGTGATTCCTAGAACCGAATTAGCTTATTTCACACAGTACAATGTTTGGCAATGAAGATGTTTGTTTTCTCAAGAAACTACTTTAGAAATGAGGCGAATCTACTAACTTGTACATCTTGTTAGATTACACAAACTAGGAAAGTTTGAACTTGCTGCACTCAACCTTCTTTGTAGGAAAGCAAGTGATTCCTAGAACCGAATTAGCTTATTTCACACAGTACAATGTTCGGCAATGAAGATGTTTGTTTTTCAAGAAACTACTTTAGAAATGAGGCGAATCTACTAACTTGTACATCTTGTTAGATTACACAAACTAGGAAAGTTTGAACTTGCTGCACTCAACCTTCTTTGTAGGAAAGCAAGTGATTCCTAGAACCGAATTAGCTTATTTCACACAGTACAATGTTCGGCAATGAAGATGTTTGTTTTCTCAAGAAACTACTTTAGAAATGAGGCGAATCTACTAACTTGTACATCTTGTTAGATTACACAAACTAGGAAAGTTTGAACTTGCTGCACTCAACCTTCTTTGTAGGAAAGCAAGTGATTCCTAGAACCGAATTAGCTTATTTCACACAGTACAATGTTCGGCAATGAAGATGTTTGTTTTCTCAAGAAACTACTTTAGAAATGAGGCGAATCTACTAACTTGTACATCTTGTTAGATTACACAAACTAGGAAAGTTTGAACTTGCTGCACTCAACCTTCTTTGTAGGAAAGCAAGTGATTCCTAGAACCGAATTAGCTTATTTCACACAGTACAATGTTCGGCAATGAAGATGTTTGTTTTCTCAAGAAACTACTTTAGAAATGAGGCGAATCTACTAACTTGTACATCTTGTTAGATTACACAAACTAGGAAAGTTTGAACTTGCTGCACTCAACCTTCTTTGTAGGAAAGCAAGTGATTCCTAGAACCGAATTAGCTTATTTCACACAGTACAATGTTCGGCAATGAAGATGTTTGTTTTCTCAAGAAACTACTTTAGAAATGAGGCGAATCTACTAACTTGTACATCTTGTTAGATTACACAAACTAGGAAAGTTTGAACTTGCTGCACTCAACCTTCTTTGTAGGAAAGCAAGTGATGATTCCTAGAACCGAATTAGCTTATTTCACACAGTACAATGTTCGGCAATGAAGATGTTTGTTTTCTCAAGAAACTACTTTAGAAATGAGGCGAATCTACTAACTTGTACATCTTGTTAGATTACACAAACTAGGAAAGTTTGAACTTGCTGCACTCAACCTTCTTTGTAGGAAAGCAAGTGATTCCTAGAACCGAATTAGCTTATTTCACACAGTACAATATCGGCAATGAAGATGTTTGTTTTCTCAAGAAACTACTTTAGAAATGAGGCGAATCTACTAACTTGTACATCTTGTTAGATTACACAAACTAGGAAAGTTTGAACTTGCTGCACTCAACCTTCTTTGTAGGAAAGCAAGTGATTCCTAGAACCGAATTAGCTTATTTCACACAGTACAATGTTCGGCAATGAAGATGTTTGTTTTTCAAGAAACTACTTTAGAAATGAGGCGAATCTACTAACTTGTACATCTTGTTAGATTACACAAACTAGGAAAGTTTGAACTTGCTGCACTCAACCTTCTTTGTAGGAAAGCAAGTGATTCCTAGACCGAATTAGCTTATTTCACACAGTACAATGTTCGGCAATGAAGATGTTTGTTTTCTCAAGAAACTACTTTAGAAATGAGGCGAATCTACTAACTTGTACATCTTGTTAGATTACACAAACTAGGAAAGTTTGAACTTGCTGCACTCAACCTTCTTTGTAGGAAAGCAAGTGATTCCTAGAACCGAATTAGCTTATTTCACACAGTACAATGTTCGGCAATGAAGATGTTTGTTTTCTCAAGAAACTACTTTAGAAATGAGGCGAATCTACTAACTTGTACATCTTGTTAGATTACACAAACTAGGAAAGTTTGAACTTGCTGCACTCAACCTTCTTTGTAGGAAAGCAAGTGATTCCTAGAACCGAATTAGCTTATTTCACACAGTACAATGTTCGGCAATGAAGATGTTTGTTTTCTCAAGAAACTACTTTAGAAATGAGGCGAATCTACTAACTTGTACATCTTGTTAGATTACACAAACTAGGAAAGTTTGAACTTGCTGCACTCAACCTTCTTTGTAGGAAAGCAAGTGATTCCTAGAACCGAATTAGCTTATTTCACACAGTACAATGTTCGGCAATGAAGATGTTTGTTTTCTCAAGAAACTACTTTAGAAATGAGGCGAATCTACTAACTTGTACATCTTGTTAGATTACACAAACTAGGAAAGTTTGAACTTGCTGCACTCAACCTTCTTTGTAGGAAAGCAAGTGATTCCTAGAACCGAATTAGCTTATTTCACACAGTACAATGTTCGGCAATGAAGATGTTTGTTTTCTCAAGAAACTACTTTAGAAATGAGGCGAATCTACTAACTTGTACATCTTGTTAGATTACACAAACTAGGAAAGTTTGAACTTGCTGCACTCAACCTTCTTTGTAGGAAAGCAAGTGATTCCTAGAACCGAATTAGCTTATTTCACACAGTACAATGTTTGGCAATGAAGATGTTTGTTTTCTCAAGAAACTACTTTAGAAATGAGGCGAATCTACTAACTTGTACATCTTGTTAGATTACACAAACTAGGAAAGTTTGAACTTGCTGCACTCAACCTTCTTTGTAGGAAAGCAAGTGATTCCTAGAACCGAATTAGCTTATTTCACACAGTACAATGTTCGGCAATGAAGATGTTTGTTTTTCTCAAGAAACTACTTTTTAGAAATGAGGTGAATCTACTAACTTGTACATCTTGTTAGATTACACAAACTAGGAAAGTTTGAACTTGCTGCACTCAACCTTCTTTGTAGGAAAGCAAGTGATTCCTAGAACCGAATTAGCTTATTTCACACAGTACAATGTTCGGCAATGAAGATGTTTGTTTTCTCAAGAAACTACTTTAGAAATGAGGCGAATCTACTAACTTGTACATCTTGTTAGATTACATTAACTAGGAAAGTTTGAACTTGCTGCACTCAACCTTCTTTGTAGGAAAGCAAGTGATTCCTAGAACCGAATTAGCTTATTTCACACAGTACAATGTTCGCAATGAAGATGTTTGTTTTCTCAAGAAACTACTTTAGAAATGAGGCGAATCTACTAACTTGTACATCTTGTTAGATTACACAAACTAGGAAAGTTTGAACTTGCTGCACTCAACCTTCTTTGTAGGAAAGCAAGTGATTCCTAGAACCGAATTAGCTTATTTCACACAGTACAATGTTCGGCAATGAAGATGTTTGTTTTCTCAAGAAACTACTTTAGAAATGAGGCGAATCTACTAACTTGTACATCTTGTTAGATTACACAAACTAGGAAAGTTTGAACTTGCTGCACTCAACCTTCTTTGTAGGAAAGCAAGTGATTCCTAGAACCGAATTAGCTTATTTCACACAGTACAATGTTCGGCAATGAAGATGTTTGTTTTTCAAGAAACTACTTTAGAAATGAGGCGAATCTACTAACTTGTACATCTTGTTAGATTACACAAACTAGGAAAGTTTGAACTTGCTGCACTCAACCTTCTTTGTAGGAAAGCAAGTGATTCCTAGAACCGAATTAGGTTATTTCACACAGTACAATGTTCGGCAATGAAGATGTTTGTTTTCTCAAGAAACTACTTTAGAAATGAGG
Source organism: Orientallactaga sibirica (assembly GCA_036365145.1). Taxonomy (NCBI): domain Eukaryota; kingdom Metazoa; phylum Chordata; class Mammalia; order Rodentia; family Dipodidae; genus Orientallactaga; species Orientallactaga sibirica. The sequence goes on from JAEOAD010002473.1 coordinate 144,486, forward strand.
CGAATCTACTAACTTGTACATCTTGTTAGATTACACAAACTAGGAAAGTTTGAACTTGCTGCACTCAACCTTCTTTGTAGGAAAGCAAGTGATTCCTAGAACCGAATTAGCTTATTTCACACAGTACAATGTTCGGCAATGAAGATGTTTGTTTTCTCAAGAAACTACTTTAGAAATGAGGCGAATCTACTAACTTGTACATCTTGTTAGATTACACAAACTAGGAAAGTTTGAACTTGCTGCACTCAACCTTCTTTGTAGGAAAGCAAGTGATTCCTAGAACCGAATTAGCTTATTTCACACAGTACAATGTTCGGCAATGAAGATGTTTTTTTTCTCAAGAAACTACTTTAGAAATGAGGCGAATCTACTAACTTGTACATCTTGTTAGATTACACAAACTAGGAAAGTTTGAACTTGCTGCACTCAACCTTCTTTGTAGGAAAGCAAGTGATTCCTAGAACCGAATTAGCTTATTTCACACAGTACAATGTTCGGCAATGAAGATGTTTGTTTTCTCAAGAAACTACTTTAGAAATGAGGCGAATCTACTAACTTGTACATCTTGTTAGATTACACAAACTAGGAAAGTTTGAACTTGCTGCACTCAACCTTCTTTGTAGGAAAGCAAGTGATTCCTAGAACCGAATTAGCTTATTTCACACAGTACAATGTTCAGCAATGAAGATGTTTGTTTTCTCAAGAAACTACTTTAGAAATGAGGCGAATCTACTAACTTGTACATCTTGTTAGATTACACAAACTAGGAAAGTTTGAACTTGCTGCACTCAACCTTCTTTGTAGGAAAGCAAGTGATTCCTAGAACCGAATTAGCTTATTTCACACAGTACAATGTTTGGCAATGAAGATGTTTGTTTTCTCAAGAAAACTACTTTAAAAATGAGGCGAATCTACTAACTTGTACATCTTTTAGATTACACAAACTAGGAAAGTTTGAACTTGCTGCACTCAACCTTCTTTGTAGGAAAGCAAGTGATTCCTAGAACCGAATTAGCTTATTTCACACAGTACAATGTTCGGCAATGAAGATGTTTGTTTTCTCAAGAAACTACTTTAAAAATGAGGCTAATCTACTAACTTGTACATCTTGTTAGATTACACAAACTAGGAAAGTTTGAACTTGCTGCACTCAACCTTCTTTGTAGGAAAGCAAGTGATTCCTAGAACCGAATTAGCTTATTTCACACAGTACAATGTTCGCAATGAAGATGTTTGTTTTCTCAAGAAACTACTTTAGAAATGAGGTGAATCTACTAATTTGTACATCTTGTTAGATTACACAAACTAGGAAAGTTTGAACTTGCTGCACTCAACCTTCTTTGTAGGAAAGCAAGTGATTCCTAGAACCGAATTAGCTTATTTCACACAGTACAATGTTCGGCAATGAAGATGTTTGTTTTCTAAAGAAACTACTTTAGAAATGAGGCGAATCTACTAACTTGTACATCTTGTTAGATTACACAAACTAGGAAAGTTTGAACTTGCTGCACTCAACCTTCTTTGTAGGAAAGCAAGTGATTCCTAGAACCGAATTAGCTTATTTCACACAGTACAATGTTCAGCAATGAAGATGTTTGTTTTCTCAAGAAACTACTTTAGAAATGAGGCGAATCTACTAACTTGTACATCTTGTTAGATTACACAAACTAGGAAAGTTTGAACTTGCTGCACTCAACCTTCTTTGTAGAAAAGCAACTGATTCCTAGAACCGAATTAGCTTATTTCACACAGTACAATGTTCAGCACAATGAAGATGTTTGTTTTCTAAAGAAACTACTTTAGAAATGAGGCGAATCTACTAACTTGTACATCTTGTTAGATTACACAACTAGGAAAGTTTGAACTTGCTGCACTCAACCTTCTTTGTAGGAAAGCAAGTGATTCCTAGAACCGAATTAGCTTATTTCACACAGTACAATGTTTGGCAATGAAGATGTTTGTTTTCTCAAGAAACTACTTTAGAAATGAGGCGAATCTACTAACTTGTACATCTTGTTAGATTACACAAACTAGGAAAGTTTGAACTTGCTGCACTCAACCTTCTTTGTAGGAAAGCAAGTGATTCCTAGAACCGAATTAGCTTATTTCACACAGTACAATGTTTGGCAATGAAGATGTTTGTTTTCTCAAGAAACTACTTTAGAAATGAGGCTAATCTACTAACTTGTACATCTTGTTAGATTACACAAACTAGGAAAGTTTGAACTTGCTGCACTCAACCATCTTTGTAGAAAAGAAACTGATTCCTAGAACCGAATAAGCTTATTTCACACAGTACAATGTTCGGCAATGAAGATGTTTGTTTTCTCAAGAAACTACTTTAGAAATGAGGTGAATCTACTAACTTGTACATCTTGTTAGATTACACAAACTAGGAAAGTTTGAACTTGCTGCACTCAACCTTCTTTGTAGGAAAGCAAGTGATTCCTAGAACCGAATTAGCTTATTTCACACAGTACAATGTTCGGCAATGAAGATGTTTGTTTTCTCAAGAAACTACTTTAGAAATGAGGCGAATCTACTAACTTGTACATCTTTTTAGATTACACAAACTAGGAAAGTTTGAACTTGCTGCACTCAACCTTCTTTGTAGGAAAGCAAGTGATTCCTAGAACCGAATTAGCTTATTTCACACAGTACAATGTTCGGCAATGAAGATGTTTGTTTTCTCAAGAAACTACTTTAGAAATGAGGCGAATCTACTAACTTGTACATCTTGTTAGATTACACAAACTAGGAAAGTTTGAACTTGCTGCACTCAACCTTCTTTGTAGGAAAGCAACTGATTCCTAGAACCGAATTAGCTTATTTCACACAGTACAATGTTCGGCAATGAAGATGTTTGTTTTCTAAAGAAACTACTTTAGAAATGAGGCGAATCTACTAACTTGTACATCTTGTTAGATTACACAAACTAGGAAAGTTTGAACTTGCTGCACTCAACCTTCTTTGTAGGAAAGCAACTGATTCCTAGAACCGAATTAGCTTATTTCACACAGTACAGTGTTCAGTAATGAAGATGTTTGTTTTCTAAAGAAACTACTTTAGAAATGAGGCGAATCTACTAACTTGTACATCTTGTTAGATTACACAAACTAGGAAAGTTTGAACTTGCTGCACTCAACCTTCTTTGTAGGAAAGCAAGTGATTCCTAGAACTGAATTAGCTTATTTCACACAGTACAGTGTTCATTAATGAAGATGTTTGTTTTCTCAAGAAACTACTTTAGAAATGAGGCGAATCTACTAACTTGTACATCTTGTTAGATTACACAAACTAGGAAAGTTTGAACTTGCTGCACTCAACCTTCTTTGTAGAAAAGCAAGTGATTCCTAGAACCGAATTAGCTTATTTCACACAGTACAATGTTCAGCAATGAAGATGTTTGTTTTCTCAAGAAACTACTTTAGAAATGAGGCGAATCTACTAACTTGTACATCTTGTTAGATTACACAAACTAGGAAAGTTTGAACTTGCTGCACTCAACCTTCTTTGTAGGAAAGGAAACTGATTCCTAGAACCGAATTAGCTTATTTCACACAGTACAATGTTCAGCAATGAAGATGTTTGTTTTCTAAAGAAACTACTTTAGAAATGAGGCGAATCTACTAACTTGTACATCTTGTTAGATTACACAAACTAGGAAAGTTTGAACTTGCTGCACTCAACCTTCTTTGTAGGAAAGCAAGTGATTCCTAGAACCGAATTAACTTATTTCACACAGTACAATGTTCGGTAATGAAGATGTTTGTTTTCTCAAGAAACTACTTTAGAAATGAGGTGAATCTACTAATTTGTACATCTTGTTAGATTACACAAACTAGGAAAGTTTGAACTTGCTGCACTCAACCTTCTTTGTAGGAAAGCAAGTGATTCCTAGAACCGAATTAGCTTATTTCACACAGTACAATGTTGGGCAATGAAGATGTTTGTTTTCTCAAGAAACTACTTTAGAAATGAGGCGAATCTACTAACTTGTCCATCTTTTTAGATTATATTAACAAGGAAAGTTTGAACTTGCTGCACTCAACCTTCTTTGGAGGAAAGCAAGTGTTTCCTAGAACCGAATTAGCTTATTTCACACAGTACAATGTTCGGCAATGAAGATGTTTGTTTTCTCAAGAAACTACTTTAGAAATGAGGCGAATCTACTAACTTGTACATCTTTTTAGATTACACAAACTAGGAAAGTTTGAACTTGCTGCACTCAACCTTCTTTGTAGGAAAGCAACTGATTCCTAGAACTAAATTAACTTATTTCACACAGTACAGTGTTCAGTAATGAAGATGTTTGTTTTCTAAAGAAACTACTTTAGAAATGAGGCGAATCTACTAACTTGTACATCTTGTTAGATTACACAAACTAGGAAAGTTTGAACTTGCTGCACTCAACCTTCTTTGTAGAAAGAAACTGATTCCCTAGAACCGAATTAACTTATTTCACACAGTACAATGTTCAGTAATGAAGATGTTTGTTTTCTAAAGAAACTACTTTAGAAATGAGGCGAATCTACTAACTTGTACATCTTGTTAGATTACACAAACTAGGAAAGTTTGAACTTGCTGCACTCAACCTTCTTTGTAGAAAGAAACTGATTCCTAGAACCGAATTAACTTATTTCACACAGTACAGTGTTCGGTAATGAAGATGTTTGTTTTCTAAAGAAACTACTTTAGAAATGAGCTGAATCTACTAACTTGTACATCTTGTTAGATTACACAAACTAGGAAAGTTTGAACTTGCTGCACTCAACCTTCTTTGTAGAAAGAAACTGATTCCTAGAACCGAATTAGCTTATTTCACACAGTACAGTGTTCAGTAATGAAGATGTTTGTTTTCTAAAGAAACTACTTTAGAAATGAGGCGAATCTACTAACTTGTACATCTTGTTAGATTACACAAACTAGGAAAGTTTTGAACTTGCTGCACTCAACCTTCTTTGTAGAAAAGAAACTGATTCCTAGAACCGAATTAACTTATTTCACACAGTACAGTGTTCAGTAATGAAGATGTTTGTTTTCTCAAGAAACTACTTTAGAAATGAGGCGAATCTACTAACTTGTACATCTTGTTAGATTACACAAACTAGGAAAGTTTGAACTTGCTGCACTCAACCTTCTTTGTAGGAAAGCAAGTGATTCCTAGAACCGAATTAGCTTATTTCACACAGTACAATGTTTCAGCAATGAAGATGTTTGTTTTCTCAAGAAACTACTTTAGAAATGAGGTGAATCTACTAATTTGTACATCTTGTTAGATTACACAAACTAGGAAAGTTTGAACTTGCTGCACTCAACCTTCTTTGTAGGAAAGCAAGTGATTCCTAGAACCGAATTAGCTTATTTCACATAGTACAATGTTGGGCAATGAAGATGTTTGTTTTCTCAAGAAACTACTTTAGAAATGAGGCGAATCTACTAACTTGGACATCTTTTTAGATTACATTAACAAGGAAAGTTTGAACTTGCTGCACTCAACCTTCTTTGTAGGAAAGCAAGTGTTTCCTAGAACCGAATTAGTTTATTTCACATAGTACAGTGTTCGGTAATGAAGATGTTTGTTTTCTAAAGAAACTACTTTAGAAATGAGGCGAATCTACTAACTTGTACATCTTTTTAGATTACACAAACAGGGAAAGTTTGAACTTGCTGCACTCAACCTTCTTTGTAGGAAAGCAACTGATTACTAGAACCTAATTAACTTATTTCACACAGTACAATGTTCAGTACTGAAGATGTTTGTTTTCTAAAGAAACTACTTTAGAAATGAGGCGAATCTACTAACTTGTACATCTTGTTAGATTACACAAACTAGGAAAGTTTGAACTTGCTGCACTCAACCTTCTTTTGTAGAAAGGAAACTGATTCCTAGAACCGAATTAACTTATTTCACACAGTATAATGTTCAGTACTGAAGATGTTTGTTTTCTAAAGAAACTACTTTAGAAATGAGGCGAATCTACTAACTTGTACATCTTGTTGGATTACACAAACTAGGAAAGTTTGAACTTGCTGCACTCAACCTTCTTTGTAGAAAGGAAACTGATTCCTAGAACCGAATTAACTTATTTCACACAGTACAGTGTTCAGTACTGAAGATGTTTGTTTTCTAAAGAAACTACTTTAGAAATGAGGCGAATCTACTAACTTGTACATCTTGTTAGATTACACAAACTAGGAAAGTTTGAACTTGCTGCACTCAACCTTCTTTGTAGAAAGGAAACTGATTCCTAGAAACTGAATTAACTTATTTCACACAGTACAGTGTTCAGTACTGAAGATGTTTGTTTTCTAAAGAAACTACTTTAGAAATGAGGCGAATCTACTAACTTGTACATCTTGTTAGATTACACAAACTAGGAAAGTTTGAACTTGCTGCACTCAACCTTCTTCGTAGAAAGGAAACTGATTCCTAGAACCGAATTAACTTATTTCACACAGTACAGTGTTCAGTACTGAAGATGTTTGTTTTCTAAAGAAACTACTTTAGAAATGAGGTGAATCTACTAACTTGTACATCTTGTTAGATTACACAAACTAGGAAAGTTTGAACTTGCTGCACTCAACCTTCTTTGTAGGAAAGCAACTGATTCCTAGAACCGAATTAGCTTATTTCACATAGTACAATGTTCGGCAATGAAGATGTTTCTTTTCTCAACAAACAACTTTACAAATGAGGCGAATCTACTAACTTGCACATGTTTTTGGATTACATTAACAAGGAAAGTTTGAACTTGTTGCACTCAACTTCTTTGTAGGAAAGCAAGTGATTCCTTGAACCGAACTAGTTTGTTTCACATAGTATACTGTTTGGTAATGAAGATGTTTGTTTTCTAAACAAACTACTTTAGAAATGAGGCGAATCTACTAGGTTGTGCATGTTTTGAGATTACATTAACAGGGAAAGTTTGAACTTGCTGCACTCAACCTTCTTTGTCGGAAAGCAACTGATTACTAGAACTAAATTAACTTATTTCACACAGCACAGTGTTCAGTACTGAAGATGTTTGTTTTCTAAAAAAACTACTTTAGTGTTGGGCCCTGCCCGGTGTGAAGCCGAGTGGTTATCATCCAATCTTGGCCTACGCCCGGTAAGGCCTAGTCGAGCCTGAGTACCTGCCCTTGACTTAGCACCTAAGCTGAAACTGCCTCCACCCAGCTGCTGCTGACGTGATGAAATACTGTTGGCCCTTACACCTTTCTCTCATCCCCTCTTCCCACCCCCTTCCTCAAAGTATATTGGCCCTTATACCTTTCTCTCATCCCTTCTTCCCACCCCCTTCCTCAAAGTATATTGGCCCTTATACCTTTCTCTCATCCCCTCTTCCCGCCCCCTTCCTCAAAGCACATAAATATCTCTCCCCTGACAATAAACGACGAGTTTCGCCTTAGACGTATCTCCGCGACTCAATGTGGTTTTCTTTTCCCCGGTGATTTGGGGAGGTTTAAGTCGCCGACACCTGTCTTCTCGCTCAGCCTCAAGAGAAACGGCTGGCCCGGCTCTCTCTCTCTTTTGCTCTACCTGCCGGTGGTGAGGGAAAAAAGCCCCGACATTTTGGCGCCCAACGTGGGGCACAGCAACTACTGCCCCATGTGAGGACGTGTGAGGATTCAAAACGGACTACGGACTGCTGACGTGATGAAGAAAAAATTCAAAATTAAGCTGACGAGCTAATCGGACTGCTGACGGGTGTATCCTCATAAGTTATGAGGTAATCTTCATATTTAATATTCTAACCTTTACTTCTATAATCTGTGCTTACTTCAACTTCCTTTCTCTTTCCTTCCATTTCCGGTTTGCCGCCATTTCTAAACGGGTACGTTCATGGCGGACACACCACGTGGACAGACCTAGAGGAGACTTTAAATGTTTTGCCTCCTCATTTAAATAAAAAAACTCCGTCCCAAACTTCAACATCTCTTGTTCTTTTCTCTTTCCTCTCATTTTTGGGTTTCCGACAGACCGCTTCTGCGGTGCCGCCATTTTTGTCCTGCCCCCATTTGAATGGGGGCCATCCGCCAGTTCATGGCGGAAGCACCACGTGGGCAGACCTAAAAACAAAACTCACCACGTGGTAGAGACTCACCACGTGGACAAACCTAAAAAGAAACTCACCACGTGGGTAGACCTCCAAAAACAAAACTCACCACGTGGACAAACCTAAAGGAAGCTCACCACGTGGGCAAACCTGGAGAACTCTCAAAATGTCCTGCCCCCTCATTGGAGTGGGGGCACCATCTTAAAAAATTCTACAACATGTTTAACTATTTTTGAGACTTTATGCTTATGTTGTACTCATATATATTACTATTACCCTACTCCTCCTACAGTGTGGCTCTTGGGACAAAACTTTTGTTTTAGCCCCATGGATTAATTCAGTCCTCCTTGCCTTAATTGCCAACCTTAAAAAGGCTTTTCCAGGAAAAAGTTCATTTTTGCCCTTAAAAACTGTAAAAAAAACTAAAACTGACTTTTAAAATCTCCTTTCTCCCAAGGCCACCACCCAAGCCGCCACCGGGCAGCTATCTTTTCAGCTCTTTTCAGCCCCTAACTACTGCCTAAGGCAAATGTGCTCAAACCCCTGATGGAGGACAGCTCCTCCATGTAGCTTTCTGTGAATGTAAACTGTGATCAAATACAAACCGAGGTTAACTTTCCTCACAGGCGTAAAACACAAGTCACTGGGTGCTTTGAGCAGAGGGACAACAGCCAGGCTCCTGCCCGACATCCCTGCGGGAAGGGGCCGACCGAGTGGGATGGTCCAACGGCGGCTCCAGCCGGGCCCAAGCACTGCCCCGAGCCTCACTGGCTGCGCCTTGCCTGCACCTCCAGGCGTCACTTTTGGTCACTTTTGTCAAAAAAAAAAAAAAAGGCCAACCAAACAACAAAGGAGGCAGATGGGCGGACTCTAACTTGCTTTTAAAAATATCTTAGGAACGGGCGGGCGGTCCGCCATGAGGCCATGAGGCAAGCCGCTGCCGTCCCGCCCCTTTTGCCTCTAGACGCTCCCTCTATGCTCTTAACTAAGTGTCCCACGGGGCCCAAAGTATTTACTTTTAAAAAAAAAAAAAACAGCTGGAGACATTCATATTGCCCTGCTAGAGGTAAAAACCCTATTTTTCAAGTCTATATGGCTATATCCTACACACCATTGTCCCACCCTTCGCTGCCTTCCCATTAACATAAAGATAAAGAGATGGCTTAATTGTTAAACATTTGCCTGTAGAGCCTAAGGACCCTGATTCGAGGCTCAATTCTCCAGTACCCATGTAAACAGTGGCTGGAGGCCTGACACGCCCATTCTCTCTCTGCCCGCCTAACTCAATTCATAAAATATAAGACTAAGCCCAACTAACTCAATTGATAATACAATGTTAGCCTAAGATTAAAGTTTTCTCTGACAGCTCTGCCCAACTGGAGGGACAAAAAAAAAAAACCTAAAAACTATCAATCTCTGGTTACTATAAAAATTTAATGACGGCTAATGGTGGTTAAATTTAAATTGTTTTCTCTCTCCTTACTATGCCTTATACCAAGTATTATTGTTACTGTTATTATAAATTTATTAAAAGCCAGGGACAAAATGTAATAATTTAAATATATGTCCCCAATATATTCAATATTTTATTAATTTATAGTTTACATCTACAATTGCCTTACTAAAGACAATGTCACTGGGGCCAATTTTAAGGTGTAATAATTGTTTAAGATTCCATTATAAAGATATACAAAGTGTACCTAACAAAAGTTCCTAAAGCTTAAAAATTCCACTTGACTACAATAATTTTGCTCTATGTACTATGTGACTAATTAATTTCTTTTTCTCTCTTTCATGGCTCTAATTAAAGACAGGCCAACTTCTGGCCAATATAAAACTTCCCCTAGATCTATAAGTTTCAATATCATAAAAACTGCTAACTGTCAGCCCTGGATTAACCCTAACAATACATGTCTCATATCTTTTCTTCCTTGATTAATCAACCTAATGTTTTATTATTATTATTTTAGGTCATTCCAACCCATCTGATCTCCAAGACCTCACTGCTAAATGCCTTGCCATTTTACAGGTGTCTCCAAAAAAGATTCAAACTGCCCCTCCCTTCAAGATTTTGGGCTCCAGGTTATTCCTTGATACTGTTTCTCCTGTCAAACCCCAACTCCATATTCAAAAATTCTATACTTTGCCTCAACTCCAAAAGGTGCTGGGGGAAATTAATTGGATGAGGCCCTGGATACCCATAACTACTGAGGAACTGTCCCCTTTATTTGACCTCTTAAAGGGTCTTACTCTCTCCTCTCAGATAACCTTGCCCCCTCGTCATGAACAAATTCTACATAAGGTACAACGGGCCATTGATGCTGCTGTCCTAAAGAGGTTTGATCCTAACTTACCTATCTCCCTCTGTATTTTCTCTGGGAAACATTATGCACTGCGCTGTTGGCCCAGGAAGGAGAACCCATCCAATGGATTCACCTCTCCCTTGGTGGAGTCCCCAGAGTTTACTCTATAACTAACCAGATTGCAGACTGCATTATAAAGGGCAGGGACACCTCTGTCCGATTGTTTGGCACGGAGCCTCATGTCATTGTCACCCCCTTTAAGGTAACAGACTTCACTTGGCTTCAGAGAAATAACAACAGGGTTGCTATTGCCCCTTGAGGGGTTTCTGGGTATAATTGATTGTCACTATGGTCCTTATAAATGGATGAGCTCCTTCTCTAGGTTGGAATGGAGACCCCCCAGACTTTTTTTTATCTAAACCCAACCCTGATTTCCTTACCGTATTCACTGATGGGGGGCGCTTGGGAGCTTCCCTAGTTGTTTACCCTCCCCTAAGGAGGGGAGAAAAGTCTATACCCATAAAGTCTATCTCCCATGAGGCAGATTAATGTTACTCACTATTCTCCATTTTGAAAATCACTTTCACAGGATCAGCATCAGCACATGCTGGGAAAAAACTAAACATACTATTAGCCATATACTTCAATGCTTTGCCACCCTTGGATTGCCAGATCAAATCAAAACCGATAATGGTCCCTGCTTTGTAAGCAAAACTTTTATAGATTTCCTCCAAACCTGGAAAATCTCACTTTCCACAGGCATCCCATATAACCCAGCGGGGCCAAGCCATCGTGGAAAGATATCATCAAACTCTCAAATCTCAATTACAAAAACAAAGGGGGAATCTCTACCCCCACATGACCAACTAAAAAGGCATTATTAACCTAAATATTTTAAATTTTTCTAAAGAAGATAGACACTTGTCCCCTTTTCAAAAACATTGGACCTCAGCTGTCACCTACAGCTCCATCTGGGTCAAATGGAGGGACCCATTAACTGGGGCCTGGAGGGGACCAGACCCCCTCCTCACAGCAGGGAGAGGATTTGGATGTGTCTTTCCTCAAGAGGAAAAAAGACCTATTTGGGTACCGGCAAGAGACTTAAAATATTTACCCCAACAAGGGGATGATAATAATCAATCTTCCAGGGAGTGTCACACCCCTGAGAACTATGCCTCTGTTTCTTCCCCAGGAACAACTGAAGGTGTGGATGCTACTAGACCTGAATGAAGCCAGAAAAGCTCCAGAAAGATTTACAGAAGAGGAGTCGGGACTCCTAAGACAACCTGCTGTAGACGAGCTTACATGGCTTTTTATTCCACCTTCTCCCTCCCCTTGGACCCCTCCTTCTTCTTGCTCTTTACCCTACCATCTCCCTCCCCCTGAACCCCTCCTTCTTCTTATCCTCACTCTCGGGCCCTGTGTAATTAATAAGATTACACAATTCATTCACCAACAGCTTGAGGCAATTAAACTTCATCAGGCCAAGGCACCACAGGTTTGCGACTCAAAGACAATGGCTTTTCCACTTACTGGCTATCCACCTAACATCCCTCCCCGCCCTCCATCAGACCAATGACGGGTAAGCTCTCAGACAGGCTGAGGCAACCTAAGACAGGGCGTGGAGTGGTCAACAGGCTAGAGGCATAGTGCCCAGAGGCGGGTAAGGTTCCCAGGGGAACAACCTAGGACAGGGACTATGCCATCCACCGTTCTTACAAAAACAAAAGGGGAGATGTTGGGCTCTGCCCGGTGTGAAGCCGAGTGGTTAGCCCAGCCAATCTTGGCCTATTCCTGGTAAGGCCTAGTCGAGCCTGAGTACCTGCCCTTGACTCAGCACCTAAGCTGAAACTGCCTCCACCCAGCTGCTGCTGACGTGATGAAATACTGTTGGCCCTTACACCTTTCTCTCATCCCCTCTTCCCACCCCCTTCCTCAAAGTATATTGGCCCTTATACCTTTCTCTCATCCCCTCTTCCCCCCCCTTCCTCAAACACATAAATATCTCCCCTGACAATAAGCGACGAGTTTTTCGCTTTAGACGTTTCTCCGCGACTCAATGTGGTTTTCTTTTCCCGGTGATTTGGGGAGGTTCCGACAGTCGCCGACACCTGTCTTCTTGCTCAGCCTCAAGAGAAACGGCTGGCCCGGCTCTCTCTCTCTCTTTTGCTCTACCTGCCGGTGGTGAGGGCAAAAAAGCCCACACAGTACTTTAGAAATGCCAAACTACTTTAGAAATGAGGAATCTACTAACTTGTACATCTTGTTAGATTATACAAACTAGGAAAGTTTCAACTTGCTGCACTCAACCTTCTTTGTAGGAAAGCAAGTGATTCCTAGAACCAAATTAGCTTATTTCACACAGTACAGTGGTCAATGTTTGGCAATGAAGATGTTTGTTTTCTCAAGAAACTACTTTAGAAATGAGGTGAATCTACTAACTTGTACATCTTGTTAGATTACACAAACTAGGAAAGTTTGAACTTGCTGCACTCAACCTTCTTTGTAGGAAAGCAAGTGATTCCTAGAACGAATTAGCTTATTTCACACAGTACAATGTTCGGCAATGAAGATGTTTGTTTTCTCAAGAAACTACTTTAGAAATGAGGCGAATCTACTAACTTGTACATCTTGTTAGATTACACAAACTAGGAAAGTTTGAACTTGCTGCACTCAACCTTCTTTGTAGGAAAGCAAGTGATTCCTAGAACGAATTAGCTTATTTCACACAGTACAATGTTCGGCAATGAAGATGTTTGTTTTCTCAAGAAACTACTTTAGAAATGAGGCGAATCTACTAACTTGTACATCTTGTTAGATTACACAAACTAGGAAAGTTTGAACTTGCTGCACTCAACCTTCTTTGTAGGAAAGCAAGTGATTCCTAGAACCAATTAGCTTATTTCACACAGTACAATGTTTGGCAATGAAGATGTTTGTTTTCTCAAGAAACTACTTTAGAAATGAGGCGAATCTACTAACTTGTACATCTTGTTAGATTACACAAACTAGGAAAGTTTGAACTTGCTGCACTCAACCTTCTTTGTAGGAAAGCAAGTGATTCCTAGAAACGAATTAGCTTATTTCACACAGTACAATGTTTGGCAATGAAGATGTTTGTTTTCTCAAGAAACTACTTTAGAAATGAGGCGAATCTACTAACTTGTACATCTTGTTAGATTACACAAACTAGGAAAGTTTGAACTTGCTGCACTCAACCTTCTTTGTAGGAAAGCAAGTGATTCCTAGAACCGAATTAGCTTATTTCACACAGTACAATGTTAGGCAATGAAGATGTTTGTTTTCTCAAGAAACTACTTTAGAAATGAGGGGAATCTACTAACTTGTACATCTTGTTAGATTACACAAACTAGGAAAGTTTGAACTTGCTGCACTCAACCTTCTTTGTAGGAAAGCAAGTGATTCCTAGAACCGAATTAGCTTATTTCACACAGTACAATGTTCGGCAATGAAGATGTTTGTTTTCTCAAGAAACTACTTTAGAAATGAGGCGAATCTACTAACTTGTACATCTTGTTAGATTACACAAACTAGGAAAGTTTGAACTTGCTGCACTCAACCTTCTTTGTAGGAAAGCAAGTGATTCCTAGAACGAATTAGCTTATTTCACACAGTACAATGTTGGCAATGAAGATGTTTGTTTTCTCAAGAAACTACTTTAGAAATGAGGCGAATCTACTAACTTGTACATCTTGTTAGATTACACAAACTAGGAAAGTTTGAACTTGCTGCACTCAACCTTCTTTGTAGGAAAGCAAGTGATTCCTAGAACGAATTAGCTTATTTCACACAGTACAATGTTCGGCAATGAAGATGTTTGTTTTCTCAAGAAACTACTTTAGAAATGAGGCGAATCTACTAACTTGTACATCTTGTTAGATTACACAAACTAGGAAAGTTTGAACTTGCTGCACTCAACCTTCTTTGTAGGAAAGCAAGTGATTCCTAGAACCGAATTAGCTTATTTCACACAGTACAATGTTGGCAATGAAGATGTTTGTTTTCTCAAGAAACTACTTTAGAAATGAGGCGAATCTACTAACTTGTACATCTTGTTAGATTACACAAACTAGGAAAGTTTGAACTTGCTGCACTCAACCTTCTTTGTAGGAAAGCAAGTGATTCCTAGAAACGAATTAGCTTATTTCACACAGTACAATGTTGGCAATGAAGATGTTTGTTTTCTCAAGAAACTACTTTAGAAATGAGGCGAATCTACTAACTTGTACATCTTGTTAGATTACACAAACTAGGAAAGTTTGAACTTGCTGCACTCAACCTTCTTTGTAGGAAAGCAAGTGATTCCTAGAACGAATTAGCTTATTTCACACAGTACAATGTTCGGCAATGAAGATGTTTGTTTTCTCAGAAACTACTTTAGAAATGAGGCGAATCTACTAACTTGTACATCTTGTTAGATTACACAAACTAGGAAAGTTTGAACTTGCTGCACTCAACCTTCTTTGTAGGAAAGCAAGTGATTCCTAGAAACGAATTAGCTTATTTCACACAGTACAATGTTCGGCAATGAAGATGTTTGTTTTCTCAAGAAACTACTTTAGAAATGAGGCGAATCTACTAACTTGTACATCTTGTTAGATTACACAAACTAGGAAAGTTTGAACTTGCTGCACTCAACCTTCTTTGTAGGAAAGCAAGTGATTCCTAGAACGAATTAGCTTATTTCACACAGTACAATGTTCGGCAATGAAGATGTTTGTTTTTTCTCAAGAAACTACTTTAGAAATGAGGCGAATCTACTAACTTGTACATCTTGTTAGATTACACAAACTAGGAAAGTTTGAACTTGCTGCACTCAACCTTCTTTGTAGGAAAGCAAGTGATTCCTAGAACCGAATTAGCTTATTTCACACAGTACAATGTTCGGCAATGAAGATGTTTGTTTTCTCAAGAAACTACTTTAGAAATGAGGCGAATCTACTAACTTGTACATCTTGTTAGATTACACAAACTAGGAAAGTTTGAACTTGCTGCACTCAACCTTCTTTGTAGGAAAGCAAGTGATTCCTAGAACGAATTAGCTTATTTCACACAGTACAATGTTGGCAATGAAGATGTTTGTTTTCTCAAGAAACTACTTTAGAAATGAGGCGAATCTACTAACTTGTACATCTTGTTAGATTACACAAACTAGGAAAGTTTGAACTTGCTGCACTCAACCTTCTTTGTAGGAAAGCAAGTGATTCCTAGAACCGAATTAGCTTATTTCACACAGTACAATGTTCGGCAATGAAGATGTTTGTTTTCTCAAGAAACTACTTTAGAAATGAGGCGAATCTACTAACTTGTACATCTTGTTAGATTACACAAACTAGGAAAGTTTGAACTTGCTGCACTCAACCTTCTTTGTAGGAAAGCAAGTGATTCCTAGAATCGAATTAGCTTATTTCACACAGTACAATGTTCGGCAATGAACATGTTTTTTTTCTCCAGAAACTACTTTAGAAATGAGGCGAATCTACTAACTTGTACATCTTGTTAGATTACACAAACTGGGAAAGTTTGAACTTGCTGCACTCAACCTTCTTTGTAGGATAGCAAGTGATTCCTAGAGAACGAATTAGCTTATTTCACACAGTACAATGTTCGGCAATGAAGATGTTTGTTTTCTCAAGAAACTACTTTAGAAATGAGGCGAATCTACTAACTTGTACATCTTGTTAGATTACACAAACTAGGAAAGTTTGAACTTGCTGCACTCAACCTTCTTTGTAGGAAAGCAAGTGATTCCTAGAACCGAATTAGCTTATTTCACACAGTACAATGTTCGGCAATGAAGATGTTTGTTTTCTCAAGAAACTACTTTAGAAATGAGGCGAATCTACTAACTTGTACATCTTGTTAGATTACACAAACTAGGAAAGTTTGAACTTGCTGCACTCAACCTTCTTTGTAGGAAAGCAAGTGATTCCTAGAACGAATTAGCTTATTTCACACAGTACAATGTTCGGCAATGAAGATGTTTGTTTTCTCAAGAAACTACTTTAGAAATGAGGCGAATCTACTAACTTGTACATCTTGTTAGATTACACAAACTAGGAAAGTTTGAACTTGCTGCACTCAACCTTCTTTGTAGGAAAGCAAGTGATTCCTAGAACCGAATTAGCTTATTTCACACAGTACAATGTTAGGCAATGAAGATGTTTGTTTTCTCAAGAAACTACTTTAGAAATGAGGCGAATCTACTAACTTGTACATCTTGTTAGATTACACAAACTAGGAAAGTTTGAACTTGCTGCACTCAACCTTCTTTGTAGGAAAGCAAGTGATTCCTAGAACGAATTAGCTTATTTCACACAGTACAATGTTCGGCAATGAAGATGTTTGTTTTCTCAAGAAACTACTTTAGAAATGAGGCGAATCTACTAACTTGTACATCTTGTTAGATTACACAAACTAGGAAAGTTTGAACTTGCTGCACTCAACCTTCTTTGTAGGAAAGCAAGTGATTCCTAGAAACGAATTAGCTTATTTCACACAGTACAATGTTCGGCAATGAAGATGTTTGTTTTCTCAAGAAACTACTTTAGAAATGAGGCGAATCTACTAACTTGTACATCTTGTTAGATTACACAAACTAGGAAAGTTTGAACTTGCTGCACTCAACCTTCTTTGTAGGAAAGCAAGTGATTCCTAGAACGAATTAGCTTATTTCACACAGTACAATGTTCGGCAATGAAGATGTTTGTTTTCTCAAGAAACTACTTTAGAAATGAGGCGAATCTACTAACTTGTACATCTTGTTAGATTACACAAACTAGGAAAGTTTGAACTTGCTGCACTCAACCTTCTTTGTAGGAAAGCAAGTGATTCCTAGAACCGAATTAGCTTATTTCACACAGTACAATGTTCGGCAATGAAGATGTTTGTTTTCTCAAGAAACTACTTTAGAAATGAGGCGAATCTACTAACTTGTACATCTTGTTAGATTACACAAACTAGGAAAGTTTGAACTTGCTGCACTCAACCTTCTTTGTAGGAAAGCAAGTGATTCCTAGAACGAATTAGCTTATTTCACACAGTACAATGTTCGGCAATGAAGATGTTTGTTTTCTCAAGAAACTACTTTAGAAATGAGGCGAATCTACTAACTTGTACATCTTGTTAGATTACACAAACTAGGAAAGTTTGAACTTGCTGCACTCAACCTTCTTTGTAGGAAAGCAAGTGATTCCTAGAAACGAATTAGCTTATTTCACACAGTACAATGTTCGGCAATGAAGATGTTTGTTTTCTCAAGAAACTACTTTAGAAATGAGGCGAATCTACTAACTTGTACATCTTGTTAGATTACACAAACTAGGAAAGTTTGAACTTGCTGCACTCAACCTTCTTTGTAGGAAAGCAAGTGATTCCTAGAACGAATTAGCTTATTTCACACAGTACAATGTTCGGCAATGAAGATGTTTGTTTTCTCAAGAAACTACTTTAGAAATGAGGCGAATCTACTAACTTGTACATCTTGTTAGATTACACAAACTAGGAAAGTTTGAACTTGCTGCACTCAACCTTCTTTGTAGGAAAGCAAGTGATTCCTAGAAACGAATTAGCTTATTTCACACAGTACAATGTTCGGCAATGAAGATGTTTGTTTTCTCAAGAAACTACTTTAGAAATGAGGCGAATCTACTAACTTGTACATCTTGTTAGATTACACAAACTAGGAAAGTTTGAACTTGCTGCACTCAACCTTCTTTGTAGGAAAGCAAGTGATTCCTAGAAACGAATTAGCTTATTTCACACAGTACAATGTTCGGCAATGAAGATGTTTGTTTTCTCAAGAAACTACTTTAGAAATGAGGCGAATCTACTAACTTGTACATCTTGTTAGATTACACAAACTAGGAAAGTTTGAACTTGCTGCACTCAACCTTCTTTGTAGGAAAGCAAGTGATTCCTAGAACGAATTAGCTTATTTCACACAGTACAATGTTCGGCAATGAAGATGTTTGTTTTCTCAAGAAACTACTTTAGAAATGAGGCGAATCTACTAACTTGTACATCTTGTTAGATTACACAAACTAGGAAAGTTTGAACTTGCTGCACTCAACCTTCTTTGTAGGAAAGCAAGTGATTCCTAGAACGAATTAGCTTATTTCACACAGTACAATGTTCGGCAATGAAGATGTTTGTTTTCTCAAGAAACTACTTTAGAAATGAGGCGAATCTACTAACTTGTACATCTTGTTAGATTACACAAACTAGGAAAGTTTGAACTTGCTGCACTCAACCTTCTTTGTAGGAAAGCAAGTGATTCCTAGAACGAATTAGCTTATTTCACACAGTACAA
This sequence comes from Orientallactaga sibirica, assembly GCA_036365145.1. Classification (NCBI taxonomy): domain Eukaryota; kingdom Metazoa; phylum Chordata; class Mammalia; order Rodentia; family Dipodidae; genus Orientallactaga; species Orientallactaga sibirica. The sequence continues at coordinate 163,181 of JAEOAD010002473.1, forward strand.
TGTTCGGCAATGAAGATGTTTGTTTTCTCAAGAAACTACTTTAGAAATGAGGCGAATCTACTAACTTGTACATCTTGTTAGATTACACAAACTAGGAAAGTTTGAACTTGCTGCACTCAACCTTCTTTGTAGGAAAGCAAGTGATTCCTAGAACGAATTAGCTTATTTCACACAGTACAATGTTAGGCAATGAAGATGTTTGTTTTCTCAAGAAACTACTTTAGAAATGAGGCGAATCTACTAACTTGTACATCTTGTTAGATTACACAAACTAGGAAAGTTTGAACTTGCTGCACTCAACCTTCTTTGTAGGAAAGCAAGTGATTCCTAGAACCGAATTAGCTTATTTCACACAGTACAATGTTCGGCAATGAAGATGTTTGTTTTCTCAAGAAACTACTTTAGAAATGAGGCGAATCTACTAACTTGTACATCTTGTTAGATTACACAAACTAGGAAAGTTTGAACTTGCTGCACTCAACCTTCTTTGTAGGAAAGCAAGTGATTCCTAGAACTAGGAAAGTTTGAACGAATTAGCTTATTTCACACAGTACAGCTTATTTCACACAGTACAATGTTCGGCAATGAAGATGTTTGTTTTCTCAAGAAACTACTTTAGAAATGAGGCGAATCTACTAACTTGTACATCTTGTTAGATTACACAAACTAGGAAAGTTTGAACTTGCTGCACTCAACCTTCTTTGTAGGAAAGCAAGTGATTCCTAGAACGAATTAGCTTATTTCACACAGTACAATGTCGGGCAATGAAGATGTTTGTTTTCTCAGAAACTACTTTAGAAATGAGGCGAATCTACTAACTTGTACATCTTGTTAGATTACACAAACTAGGAAAGTTTGAACTTGCTGCACTCAACCTTCTTTGTAGGAAAGCAAGTGATTCCTAGAACGAATTAGCTTATTTCACACAGTACAATGTTCGGCAATGAAGATGTTTGTTTTCTCAAGAAACTACTTTAGAAATGAGGCGAATCTACTAACTTGTACATCTTGTTAGATTACACAAACTAGGAAAGTTTGAACTTGCTGCACTCAACCTTCTTTGTAGGAAAGCAAGTGATTCCTAGAACGAATTAGCTTATTTCACACAGTACAATGTTTCGGCAATGAAGATGTTTGTTTTCTCAAGAAACTACTTTAGAAATGAGGCGAATCTACTAACTTGTACATCTTGTTAGATTACACAAACTAGGAAAGTTTGAACTTGCTGCACTCAACCTTCTTTGTAGGAAAGCAAGTGATTCCTAGAACGAATTAGCTTATTTCACACAGTACAATGTTGGCAATGAAGATGTTTGTTTTCTCAGAAACTACTTTAGAAATGAGGCGAATCTACTAACTTGTACATCTTGTTAGATTACACAAACTAGGAAAGTTTGAACTTGCTGCACTCAACCTTCTTTGTAGGAAAGCAAGTGATTCCTAGAACGAATTAGCTTATTTCACACAGTACAATGTTCGGCAATGAAGATGTTTGTTTTCTCAAGAAACTACTTTAGAAATGAGGCGAATCTACTAACTTGTACATCTTGTTAGATTACACAAACTAGGAAAGTTTGAACTTGCTGCACTCAACCTTCTTTGTAGGAAAGCAAGTGATTCCTAGAACGAATTAGCTTATTTCACACAGTACAATGTTCGGCAATGAAGATGTTTGTTTTCTCAAGAAACTACTTTAGAAATGAGGCGAATCTACTAACTTGTACATCTTGTTAGATTACACAAACTAGGAAAGTTTTAACTTGCTGCACTCAACCTTCTTTGTAGAAAAAGCAAGTGATTCCTAGAACGAATTAGCTTATTTCACACAGTACAATGTTCGGCAATGAAGATGTTTGTTTTCTCAAGAAACTACTTTAGAAATGAGGCGAATCTACTAACTTGTACATCTTGTTAGATTACACAAACTAGGAAAGTTTGAACTTGCTGCACTCAACCTTCTTTGTAGGAAAGCAAGTGATTCCTAGAACGAATTAGCTTATTTCACACAGTACAATGTTCGGCAATGAAGATGTTTGTTTTCTCAAGAAACTACTTTAGAAATGAGGCGAATCTACTAACTTGTACATCTTGTTAGATTACACAAACTAGGAAAGTTTGAACTTGCTGCACTCAACCTTCTTTGTAGGAAAGCAAGTGATTCCTAGAAACGAATTAGCTTATTTCACACAGTACAATGTTCGGCAATGAAGATGTTTGTTTTCTCAAGAAACTACTTTAGAAATGAGGCGAATCTACTAACTTGTACATCTTGTTAGATTACACAAACTAGGAAAGTTTGAACTTGCTGCACTCAACCTTCTTTGTAGGAAAGCAAGTGATTCCTAGAACCGAATTAGCTTATTTCACACAGTACAATGTTCGGCAATGAAGATGTTTGTTTTCTCAAGAAAGTACTTTAGAAATGAGGCGAATCTACTAACTTGTACATCTTGTTAGATTACACAAACTAGGAAAGTTTGAACTTGCTGCACTCAACCTTCTTTGTAGGAAAGCAAGTGATTCCTAGAACGAATTAGCTTATTTCACACAGTACAATGTTCGGCAATGAAGATGTTTGTTTTCTCAAGAAACTACTTTAGAAATGAGGCGAATCTACTAACTTGTACATCTTGTTAGATTACACAAACTAGGAAAGTTTGAACTTGCTGCACTCAACCTTCTTTGTAGGAAAGCAAGTGATTCCTAGAACGAATTAGCTTATTTCACACAGTACAATGTTCGGCAATGAAGATGTTTGTTTTCTCAAGAAACTACTTTAGAAATGAGGCGAATCTACTAACTTGTACATCTTGTTAGATTACACAAACTAGGAAAGTTTGAACTTGCTGCACTCAACCTTCTTTGTAGGAAAGCAAGTGATTCCTAGAACCAATTAGCTTATTTCACACAGTACAATGTTGGCAATGAAGATGTTTGTTTTCTCAAGAAACTACTTTAGAAATGAGGCGAATCTACTAACTTGTACATCTTGTTAGATTACACAAACTAGGAAAGTTTGAACTTGCTGCACTCAACCTTCTTTGTAGGAAAGCAAGTGATTCCTAGAACAATTAGCTTATTTCACACAGTACAATGTTCGGCAATGAAGATGTTTGTTTTCTCAAGAAACTACTTTAGAAATGAGGCGAATCTACTAACTTGTACATCTTGTTAGATTACACAAACTAGGAAAGTTTGAACTTGCTGCACTCAACCTTCTTTGTAGGAAAGCAAGTGATTCCTAGAACGAATTAGCTTATTTCACACAGTACAATGTTCGGCAATGAAGATGTTTGTTTTCTCAAGAAACTACTTTAGAAATGAGGCGAATCTACTAACTTGTACATCTTGTTAGATTACACAAACTAGGAAAGTTTGAACTTGCTGCACTCAACCTTCTTTGTAGGAAAGCAAGTGATTCCTAGAACGAATTAGCTTATTTCACACAGTACAATGTTCGGCAATGAAGATGTTTGTTTTCTCAAGAAACTACTTTAGAAATGAGGCGAATCTACTAACTTGTACATCTTGTTAGATTACACAAACTAGGAAAGTTTGAACTTGCTGCACTCAACCTTCTTTGTAGGAAAGCAAGTGATTCCTAGAACCGAATTAGCTTATTTCACACAGTACAATGTTCGGCAATGAAGATGTTTGTTTTCTCAAGAAACTACTTTAGAAATGAGGCGAATCTACTAACTTGTACATCTTGTTAGATTACACAAACTAGGAAAGTTTGAACTTGCTGCACTCAACCTTTCTTCTTTGTAGGAAAGCAAGTGATTCCTAGAACGAATTAGCTTATTTCACACAGTACAATGTTCGGCAATGAAGATGTTTGTTTTCTCAAGAAACTACTTTAGAAATGAGGCGAATCTACTAACTTGTACATCTTGTTAGATTACACAAACTAGGAAAGTTTGAACTTGCTGCACTCAACCTTCTTTGTAGGAAAGCAAGTGATTCCTAGAACCGAATTAGCTTATTTCACACAGTACAATGTTCGGCAATGAAGATGTTTGTTTTCTCAAGAAACTACTTTAGAAATGAGGCGAATCTACTAACTTGTACATCTTGTTAGATTACACAAACTAGGAAAGTTTGAACTTGCTGCACTCAACCTTCTTTGTAGGAAAGCAAGTGATTCCTAGAAACGAATTAGCTTATTTCACACAGTACAATGTTCGGCAATGAAGATGTTTGTTTTCTCAAGAAACTACTTTAGAAATGAGGCGAATCTACTAACTTGTACATCTTGTTAGATTACACAAACTAGGAAAGTTTGAACTTGCTGCACTCAACCTTCTTTGTAGGAAAGCAAGTGATTCCTAGAACGAATTAGCTTATTTCACACAGTACAATGTTCGGCAATGAAGATGTTTGTTTTCTCAAGAAACTACTTTAGAAATGAGGCGAATCTACTAACTTGTACATCTTGTTAGATTACACAAACTAGGAAAGTTTGAACTTGCTGCACTCAACCTTCTTTGTAGGAAAGCAAGTGATTCCTAGAACGAATTAGCTTATTTCACACAGTACAATGTTTGGCAATGAAGATGTTTGTTTTCTCAAGAAACTACTTTAGAAATGAGGCGAATCTACTAACTTGTACATCTTGTTAGATTACACAAACTAGGAAAGTTTGAACTTGCTGCACTCAACCTTCTTTGTAGGAAAGCAAGTGATTCCTAGAACGAATTAGCTTATTTCACACAGTACAATGTTCGGCAATGAAGATGTTTGTTTTCTCAAGAAACTACTTTAGAAATGAGGCGAATCTACTAACTTGTACATCTTGTTAGATTACACAAACTAGGAAAGTTTGAACTTGCTGCACTCAACCTTCTTTGTAGGAAAGCAAGTGATTCCTAGAAACGAATTAGCTTATTTCACACAGTACAATGTTCGGCAATGAAGATGTTTGTTTTCTCAAGAAACTACTTTAGAAATGAGGCGAATCTACTAACTTGTACATCTTGTTAGATTACACAAACTAGGAAAGTTTGAACTTGCTGCACTCAACCTTCTTTGTAGGAAAGCAAGTGATTCCTAGAACGAATTAGCTTATTTCACACAGTACAATGTTCGGCAATGAAGATGTTTGTTTTCTCAAGAAACTACTTTAGAAATGAGGCGAATCTACTAACTTGTACATCTTGTTAGATTACACAAACTAGGAAAGTTTGAACTTGCTGCACTCAACCTTCTTTGTAGGAAAGCAAGTGATTCCTAGAACGAATTAGCTTATTTCACACAGTTACAATGTTTCGGCAATGAAGATGTTTGTTTTCTCAAGAAACTACTTTAGAAATGAGGCGAATCTACTAACTTGTACATCTTGTTAGATTACACAAACTAGGAAAGTTTGAACTTGCTGCACTCAACCTTCTTTGTAGGAAAGCAAGTGATTCCTAGAACGAATTAGCTTATTTCACACAGTACAATGTTCGGCAATGAAGATGTTTGTTTTCTCAAGAAACTACTTTAGAAATGAGGCGAATCTACTAACTTGTACATCTTGTTAGATTACACAAACTAGGAAAGTTTGAACTTGCTGCACTCAACCTTCTTTGTAGGAAAGCAAGTGATTCCTAGAACGAATTAGCTTATTTCACACAGTACAATGTTCGGCAATGAAGATGTTTGTTTTCTCAAGAAACTACTTTAGAAATGAGGCGAATCTACTAACTTGTACATCTTGTTAGATTACACAAACTAGGAAAGTTTGAACTTGCTGCACTCAACCTTCTTTGTAGGAAAGCAAGTGATTCCTAGAACGAATTAGCTTATTTCACACAGTACAATGTTGGCAATGAAGATGTTTGTTTTCTCAAGAAACTACTTTAGAAATGAGGCGAATCTACTAACTTGTACATCTTGTTAGATTACACAAACTAGGAAAGTTTGAACTTGCTGCACTCAACCTTCTTTGTAGGAAAGCAAGTGATTCCTAGAACGAATTAGCTTATTTCACACAGTACAATGTTCGGCAATGAAGATGTTTGTTTTCTCAAGAAACTACTTTAGAAATGAGGCGAATCTACTAACTTGTACATCTTGTTAGATTACACAAACTAGGAAAGTTTGAACTTGCTGCACTCAACCTTCTTTGTAGGAAAGCAAGTGATTCCTAGAAACGAATTAGCTTATTTCACACAGTACAATGTTCGGCAATGAAGATGTTTGTTTTCTCAAGAAACTACTTTAGAAATGAGCGAATCTACTAACTTGTACATCTTGTTAGATTACACAAACTAGGAAAGTTTGTTTGAACTTGCTGCACTCAACCTTCTTTGTAGGAAAGCAAGTGATTCCTAGAAACGAATTAGCTTATTTCACACAGTACAATGTTCGGCAATGAAGATGTTTGTTTTCTCAAGAAACTACTTTAGAAATGAGGCGAATCTACTAACTTGTACATCTTGTTAGATTACACAAACTAGGAAAGTTTGAACTTGCTGCACTCAACCTTCTTTGTAGGAAAGCAAGTGATTCCTAGAACGAATTAGCTTATTTCACACAGTACAATGTTGGCAATGAAGATGTTTGTTTTCTCAAGAAACTACTTTAGAAATGAGGCGAATCTACTAACTTGTACATCTTGTTAGATTACACAAACTAGGAAAGTTTGAACTTGCTGCACTCAACCTTCTTTGTAGGAAAGCAAGTGATTCCTAGAAACGAATTAGCTTATTTCACACAGTACAATGTTCGGCAATGAAGATGTTTGTTTTCTCAAGAAACTACTTTAGAAATGAGGCGAATCTACTAACTTGTACATCTTGTTAGATTACACAAACTAGGAAAGTTTGAACTTGCTGCACTCAACCTTCTTTGTAGGAAAGCAAGTGATTCCTAGAACGAATTAGCTTATTTCACACAGTACAATGTTGGCAATGAAGATGTTTGTTTTCTCAAGAAACTACTTTAGAAATGAGGCGAATCTACTAACTTGTACATCTTGTTAGATTACACAAACTAGGAAAGTTTGAACTTGCTGCACTCAACCTTCTTTGTAGGAAAGCAAGTGATTCCTAGAACGAATTAGCTTATTTCACACAGTACAATGTTCGGCAATGAAGATGTTTGTTTTCTCAAGAAACTACTTTAGAAATGAGGCGAATCTACTAACTTGTACATCTTGTTAGATTACACAAACTAGGAAAGTTTGAACTTGCTGCACTCAACCTTCTTTGTAGGAAAGCAAGTGATTCCTAGAACCGAATTAGCTTATTTCACACAGTACAATGTTCGGCATGAAGATGTGTTTGTTTTCTCAGAAACTACTTTAGAAATGAGGCGAATCTACTAACTTGTACATCTTGTTAGATTACACAAACTAGGAAAGTTTGAACTTGCTGCACTCAACCTTCTTTGTAGGAAAGCAAGTGATTCCTAGAAGAACGAATTAGCTTATTTCACACAGTACAATGTTGGCAATGAAGATGTTTGTTTTCTCAGAAACTACTTTAGAAATGAGGCGAATCTACTAACTTGTACATCTTGTTAGATTACACAAACTAGGAAAGTTTGAACTTGCTGCACTCAACCTTCTTTGTAGGAAAGCAAGTGATTCCTAGAACGAATTAGCTTATTTCACACAGTACAATGTTCGGCAATGAAGATGTTTGTTTTCTCAAGAAACTACTTTAGAAATGAGGCGAATCTACTAACTTGTACATCTTGTTAGATTACACAAACTAGGAAAGTTTGAACTTGCTGCACTCAACCTTCTTTGTAGGAAAGCAAGTGATTCCTAGAACGAATTAGCTTATTTCACACAGTACAATGTTCGGCAATGAAGATGTTTGTTTTCTCAAGAAACTACTTTAGAAATGAGGCGAATCTACTAACTTGTACATCTTGTTAGATTACACAAACTAGGAAAGTTTGAACTTGCTGCACTCAACCTTCTTTGTAGGAAAGCAAGTGATTCCTAGAACGAATTAGCTTATTTCACACAGTACAATGTTCGGCAATGAAGATGTTTGTTTTCTCAAGAAACTACTTTAGAAATGAGGCGAATCTACTAACTTGTACATCTTGTTAGATTACACAAACTAGGAAAGTTTGAACTTGCTGCACTCAACCTTCTTTGTAGGAAAGCAAGTGATTCCTAGAACGAATTAGCTTATTTCACACAGTACAATGTTGGCAATGAAGATGTTTGTTTTCTCAAGAAACTACTTTAGAAATGAGGCGAATCTACTAACTTGTACATCTTGTTAGATTACACAAACTAGGAAAGTTTGAACTTGCTGCACTCAACCTTCTTTGTAGGAAAGCAAGTGATTCCTAGAACCGAATTAGCTTATTTCACACAGTACAATGTTCGGCAATGAAGATGTTTGTTTTCTCAAGAAACTACTTTAGAAATGAGGCGAATCTACTAACTTGTACATCTTGTTAGATTACACAAACTAGGAAAGTTTGAACTTGCTGCACTCAACCTTCTTTGTAGGAAAGCAAGTGATTCCTAGAAACGAATTAGCTTATTTCACACAGTACAATGTTCGGCAATGAAGATGTTTGTTTTCTCAAGAAACTACTTTAGAAATGAGGCGAATCTACTAACTTGTACATCTTGTTAGATTACACAAACTAGGAAAGTTTGAACTTGCTGCACTCAACCTTCTTTGTAGGAAAGCAAGTGATTCCTAGAAACGAATTAGCTTATTTCACACAGTACAATGTTCGGCAATGAAGATGTTTGTTTTCTCAAGAAACTACTTTAGAAATGAGGCGAATCTACTAACTTGTACATCTTGTTAGATTACACAAACTAGGAAAGTTTGAACTTGCTGCACTCAACCTTCTTTGTAGGAAAGCAAGTGATTCCTAGAACGAATTAGCTTATTTCACACAGTACAATGTTCGGCAATGAAGATGTTTGTTTTCTCAAGAAACTACTTTAGAAATGAGGCGAATCTACTAACTTGTACATCTTGTTAGATTACACAAACTAGGAAAGTTTGAACTTGCTGCACTCAACCTTCTTTGTAGGAAAGCAAGTGATTCCTAGAACGAATTAGCTTATTTCACACAGTACAATGTTCGGCAATGAAGATGTTTGTTTTCTCAAGAAACTACTTTAGAAATGAGGCGAATCTACTAACTTGTACATCTTGTTAGATTACACAAACTAGGAAAGTTTGAACTTGCTGCACTCAACCTTCTTTGTAGGAAAGCAAGTGATTCCTAGAACGAATTAGCTTATTTCACACAGTACAATGTTCGGCAATGAAGATGTTTGTTTTCTCAAGAAACTACTTTAGAAATGAGGCGAATCTACTAACTTGTACATCTTGTTAGATTACACAAACTAGGAAAGTTTGAACTTGCTGCACTCAACCTTCTTTGTAGGAAAGCAAGTGATTCCTAGAACCGAATTAGCTTATTTCACACAGTACAATGTTCGGCAATGAAGATGTTTGTTTTCTCAAGAAACTACTTTAGAAATGAGGCGAATCTACTAACTTGTACATCTTGTTAGATTACACAAACTAGGAAAGTTTGAACTTGCTGCACTCAACCTTCTTTGTAGGAAAGCAAGTGATTCCTAGAACGAATTAGCTTATTTCACACAGTACAATGTTCGGCAATGAAGATGTTTGTTTTCTCAAGAAACTACTTTAGAAATGAGGCGAATCTACTAACTTGTACATCTTGTTAGATTACACAAACTAGGAAAGTTTGAACTTGCTGCACTCAACCTTCTTTGTAGGAAAGCAAGTGATTCCTAGAACGAATTAGCTTATTTCACACAGTACAATGTTGGCAATGAAGATGTTTGTTTTCTCAAGAAACTACTTTAGAAATGAGGCGAATCTACTAACTTGTACATCTTGTTAGATTACACAAACTAGGAAAGTTTGAACTTGCTGCACTCAACCTTCTTTGTAGGAAAGCAAGTGATTCCTAGAAACGAATTAGCTTATTTCACACAGTACAATGTTCGGCAATGAAGATGTTTGTTTTCTCAGAAACTACTTTAGAAATGAGGCGAATCTACTAACTTGTACATCTTGTTAGATTACACAAACTAGGAAAGTTTGAACTTGCTGCACTCAACCTTCTTTGTAGGAAAGCAAGTGATTCCTAGAACGAATTAGCTTATTTCACACAGTACAATGTTCGGCAATGAAGATGTTTGTTTTCTCAAGAAACTACTTTAGAAATGAGGCGAATCTACTAACTTGTACATCTTGTTAGATTACACAAACTAGGAAAGTTTGAACTTGCTGCACTCAACCTTCTTTGTAGGAAAGCAAGTGATTCCTAGAACCGAATTAGCTTATTTCACACAGTACAATGTTCGGCAATGAAGATGTTTGTTTTCTCAAGAAACTACTTTAGAAATGAGGCGAATCTACTAACTTGTACATCTTGTTAGATTACACAAACTAGGAAAGTTTGAACTTGCTGCACTCAACCTTCTTTGTAGGAAAGCAAGTGATTCCTAGAACCGAATTAGCTTATTTCACACAGTACAATGTTCGGCAATGAAGATGTTTGTTTTTCTCAAGAAACTACTTTAGAAATGAGGCTAATCTACTAACTTGTACATCTTGTTAGATTACACAAACTAGGAAAGTTTGAACTTGCTGCACTCAACCCTCTTTGTAGGAAAGCAAGTGATTCGTATAAACAATTAGCTTATTTCACACAGTACAATGTTCGGCAATGAAGATGTTTGTTTTCTCAAGAAACTACTTTAGAAATGAGGCGAATCTACTAACTTGTACATCTTGTTAGATTACACAAACTAGGAAAGTTTGAACTTGCTGCACTCAACCTTCTTTGTAGGAAAGCAAGTGATTCCTAGAACAATTAGCTTATTTCACACAGTACAATGTTGGCAATGAAGATGTTTGTTTTCTCAAGAAACTACTTTAGAAATGAGGCGAATCTACTAACTTGTACATCTTGTTAGATTACACAAACTAGGAAAGTTTGAACTTGCTGCACTCAACCTTCTTTGTAGGAAAGCAAGTGATTCCTAGAAACGAATTAGCTTATTTAACACAGTACAATGTTCGGCAATGAAGATGTTTGTTTTCTCAAGAAACTACTTTAGAAATGAGGCGAATCTACTAACTTGTACATCTTGTTAGATTACACAAACTAGGAAAGTTTGAACTTGCTGCACTCAACCTTCTTTGTAGGAAAGCAAGTGATTCCTAGAACGAATTAGCTTATTTCACACAGTACAATGTTCGGCAATGAAGATGTTTGTTTTCTCAGAAACTACTTTTAAAAATGGCGAATCTACTAACTTGTACATCTTGTTAGATTACACAAACTAGGAAAGTTTGAACTTGCTGCACTCAACCTTCTTTGTAGGAAAGCAAGTGATTCCTAGAACGAATTAGCTTATTTCACACAGTACAATGTTCGGCAATGAAGATGTTTGTTTTCTCAAGAAACTACTTTAGAAATGAGGCGAATCTACTAACTTGTACATCTTGTTAGATTACACAAACTAGGAAAGTTTGAACTTGCTGCACTCAACCTTCTTTGTAGGAAAGCAAGTGATTCCTAGAAACGAATTAGCTTATTTCACACAGTACAATGTTTGGCAATGAAGATGTTTGTTTTCTCAGAAACTACTTTAGAAATGAGGCGAATCTACTAACTTGTACATCTTGTTAGATTACACAAACTAGGAAAGTTTGAACTTGCTGCACTCAACCTTCTTTGTAGGAAAGCAAGTGATTCCTAGAACGAATTAGCTTATTTCACACAGTACAATGTTCGGCAATGAAGATGTTTGTTTTCTCAAGAAACTACTTTTTAAAAATGAGGCGAATCTACTAACTTGTACATCTTGTTAGATTACACAAACTAGGAAAGTTTGAACTTGCTGCACTCAACCTTCTTTGTAGGAAAGCAAGTGATTCCTAGAACGAATTAGCTTATTTCACACAGTACAATGTTCGGCAATGAAGATGTTTGTTTTCTCAAGAAACTACTTTAGAAATGAGGCGAATCTACTAACTTGTACATCTTGTTAGATTACACAAACTAGGAAAGTTTGAACTTGCTGCACTCAACCTTCTTTGTAGGAAAGCAAGTGATTCCTAGAACGAATTAGCTTATTTCACACAGTACAATGTTCGGCAATGAAGATGTTTGTTTTCTCAAGAAACTACTTTAGAAATGAGGCGAATCTACTAACTTGTACATCTTGTTAGATTACACAAACTAGGAAAGTTTGAACTTGCTGCACTCAACCTTCTTTGTAGGAAAAGTGAAGCAAGTGATTCCTAGAAACGAATTAGCTTATTTCACACAGTACAATGTTCGGCAATGAAGATGTTGTTTTTTTCTCAAGAAACTACTTTAGAAATGAGGCGAATCTACTAACTTGTACATCTTGTTAGATTACACAAACTAGGAAAGTTTGAACTTGCTGCACTCAACCTTCTTTGTAGGAAAGCAAGTGATTCCTAGAACGAATTAGCTTATTTCACACAGTACAATGTTCGGCAATGAAGATGTTTGTTTTCTCAAGAAACTACTTTAGAAATGAGGCGAATCTACTAACTTGTACATCTTGTTAGATTACACAAACTAGGAAAGTTTGAACTTGCTGCACTCAACCTTCTTTGTAGGAAAGCAAGTGATTCCTAGAACGAATTAGCTTATTTCACACAGTACAATGTTCGGCAATGAAGATGTTTGTTTTCTCAAGAAACTACTTTAGAAATGAGGCGAATCTACTAACTTGTACATCTTGTTAGATTACACAAACTAGGAAAGTTTGAACTTGCTGCACTCAACCTTCTTTGTAGGAAAGCAAGTGATTCCTAGAACGAATTAGCTTATTTCACACAGTACAATGTTCGGCAATGAAGATGTTTGTTTTCTCAAGAAACTACTTTAGAAATGAGGCGAATCTACTAACTTGTACATCTTGTTAGATTACACAAACTAGGAAAGTTTGAACTTGCTGCACTCAACCTTCATTGTAGGAAAGCAAGTGATTCCTACACCGAATTAGCTTATTTCACACAGTACAATGTTTGGCAATGAAGATGTTTTTTTTCTCAAGAAACTACTTTAGAAATGAGGCGAATCTACTAACTTGTACATCTTGTTAGATTACACAAACTAGGAAAGTTTGAACTTGCTGCACTCAACCTTCTTTGTAGGAAAGCAAGTGATTCCTAGAACCGAATTAGCTTATTTCACACAGTACAATGTTCGGCAATGAAGATGTTTGTTTTCTCAAGAAACTACTTTAGAAATGAGGCTTTAGAAATGAGGCACATCTTGTTGCAAGAATCTACTACTAACTTGTACATCTTGTTAGATTACACAAACTAGGAAAGTTTGAACTTGCTGCACTCAACCTTCTTTGTAGGAAAGCAAGTGATTCCTAGAACGAATTAGCTTATTTCACACAGTACAATGTTCGGCAATGAAGATGTTTGTTTTCTCAGAAACTACTTTAGAAATGAGGCGAATCTACTAACTTGTACATCTTGTTAGATTACACAAACTAGGAAAGTTTGAACTTGCTGCACTCAACCTTCTTTGTAGGAAAGCAAGTGATTCCTAGAACGAATTAGCTTATTTCACACAGTACAATGTTCGGCAATGAAGATGTTTGTTTTCTCAAGAAACTACTTTAGAAATGAGGCGAATCTACTAACTTGTACATCTTGTTAGATTACACAAACTAGGAAAGTTTGAACTTGCTGCACTCAACCTTCTTTGTAGGAAAGCAAGTGATTCCTAGAACGAATTAGCTTATTTCACACAGTACAATGTTCGGCAATGAAGATGTTTGTTTTCTCAAGAAACTACTTTAGAAATGAGGCGAATCTACTAACTTGTACATCTTGTTAGATTACACAAACTAGGAAAGTTTGAACTTGCTGCACTCAACCTTCTTTGTAGGAAAGCAAGTGATTCCTAGAAACGAATTAGCTTATTTCACACAGTACAATGTTCGGCAATGAAGATGTTTGTTTTCTCAAGAAACTACTTTATAAATGAGGCGAATCTACTAACTTGTACATCTTGTTAGATTACACAAACTAGGAAAGTTTGAACTTGCTGCACTCAACCTTCTTTGTAGGAAAGCAAGTGATTCCTAGAACGAATTAGCTTATTTCACACAGTACAATGTTAGGCAATGAAGATGTTTGTTTTCTCAAGAAACTACTTTAGAAAAATGAATCTCTACGAATCTACTAACTTGTACATCTTGTTAGATTACACAAACTAGGAAAGTTTGAACTTGCTGCACTCAACCTTCTTTGTAGGAAAGCAAGTGATTCCTAGAACGAATTAGCTTATTTCACACAGTACAATGTTCGGCAATGAAGATGTTTGTTTTCTCAAGAAACTACTTTAGAAATGAGGCGAATCTACTAACTTGTACATCTTGTTAGATTACACAAACTAGGAAAGTTTGAACTTGCTGCACTCAACCTTCTTTGTAGGAAAGCAAGTGATTCCTAGAACGAATTAGCTTATTTCACACAGTACAATGTTCGGCAATGAAGATGTTTGTTTTCTCAAGAAACTACTTTAGAAATGAGGCGAATCTACTAACTTGTACATCTTGTTAGATTACACAAACTAGGAAAGTTTGAACTTGCTGCACTCAACCTTCTTTGTAGGAAAGCAAGTGATTCCTAGAACGAATTAGCTTATTTCACACAGTACAATGTTCGGCAATGAAGATGTTTGTTTTCTCAAGAAACTACTTTAGAAATGAGGCGAATCTACTAACTTGTACATCTTGTTAGATTACACAAACTAGGAAAGTTTGAACTGCTGCACTCAACCTTCTTTGTAGGAAAGCAAGTGATTCCTAGAACGAATTAGCTTATTTCACACAGTACAATGTTCGGCAATGAAGATGTTTGTTTTCTCAAGAAACTACTTTAGAAATGAGGCGAATCTACTAACTTGTACATCTTGTTAGATTACACAAACTAGGAAAGTTTGAACTTGCTGCACTCAACCTTCTTTGTAGGAAAGCAAGTGATTCCTAGAACGAATTAGCTTATTTCACACAGTACAATGTTCGGCAATGAAGATGTTTGTTTTCTCAAGAAACTACTTTAGAAATGAGGCGAATCTACTAACTTGTACATCTTGTTAGATTACACAAACTAGGAAAGTTTGAACTTGCTGCACTCAACCTTCTTTGTAGGAAAGCAAGTGATTCCTAGAACGAATTAGCTTATTTCACACAGTACAATGTTCGGCAATGAAGATGTTTGTTTTCTCAAGAAACTACTTTAGAAATGAGGCGAATCTACTAACTTGTACATCTTGTTAGATTACACAAACTAGGAAAGTTTGAACTTGCTGCACTCAACCTTCTTTGTAGGAAAGCAAGTGATTCCTAGAACGAATTAGCTTATTTCACACAGTACAGTACAATGTTCGGCAATGAAGATGTTTTTTTTTCTCAAGAAACTACTTTAGAAATGAGGCGAATCTACTAACTTGTACATCTTGTTAGATTACACAAACTAGGAAAGTTTGAACTTGCTGCACTCAACCTTCTTTGTAGGAAAGCAAGTGATTCCTAGAACGAATTAGCTTATTTCACACAGTACAATGTTCGGCAATGAAGATGTTTGTTTTCTCAAGAAACTACTTTAGAAATGAGGCGAATCTACTAACTTGTACATCTTGTTAGATTACACAAACTAGGAAAGTTTGAACTTGCTGCACTCAACCTTCTTTGTAGGAAAGCAAGTGATTCCTAGAACGAATTAGCTTATTTCACACAGTACAATGTTCGGCAATGAAGATGTTTGTTTTCTCAGAAACTACTTTAGAAATGAGGCGAATCTACTAACTTGTACATCTTGTTAGATTACACAAACTAGGAAAGTTTGAACTTGCTGCACTCAACCTTCTTTGTAGGAAAGCAAGTGATTCCTAGAAACGAATTAGCTTATTTCACACAGTACAATGTTCGGCAATGAAGATGTTTGTTTTCTCAAGAAACTACTTTAGAAATGAGGCGAATCTACTAACTTGTACATCTTGTTAGATTACACAAACTAGGAAAGTTTGAACTTGCTGCACTCAACCTTCTTTGTAGGAAAGCAAGTGATTCCTAGAACGAATTAGCTTATTTCACACAGTACAATGTTGGCAATGAAGATGTTTGTTTTCTCAAGAAACTACTTTAGAAATGAGGCGAATCTACTAACTTGTACATCTTGTTAGATTACACAAACTAGGAAAGTTTGAACTTGCTGCACTCAACCTTCTTTGTAGGAAAGCAAGTGATTCCTAGAAACGAATTAGCTTATTTCACACAGTACAATGTTCGGCAATGAAGATGTTTGTTTTCTCAAGAAACTACTTTAGAAATGAGGCGAATCTACTAACTTGTACATCTTGTTAGATTACACAAACTAGGAAAGTTTGAACTTGCTGCACTCAACCTTCTTTGTAGGAAAGCAAGTGATTCCTAGAACGAATTAGCTTATTTCACACAGTACAATGTTCGGCAATGAAGATGTTTGTTTTCTCAAGAAACTACTTTAGAAATGAGGCGAATCTACTAACTTGTACATCTTGTTAGATTACACAAACTAGGAAAGTTTGAACTTGCTGCACTCAACCTTCTTTGTAGGAAAGCAAGTGATTCCTAGAAACGAATTAGCTTATTTCACACAGTACAATGTTCGGCAATGAAGATGTTTGTTTTCTCAAGAAACTACTTTAGAAATGAGGCGAATCTACTAACTTGTACATCTTGTTAGATTACACAAACTAGGAAAGTTTGAACTTGCTGCACTCAACCTTCTTTGTAGGAAAGCAAGTGATTCCTAGAACGAATTAGCTTATTTCACACAGTACAATGTTAGGCAATGAAGATGTTTTTTTTCTCAAGAAACTTACTTTAGAAATGATCGAATCTACTAACTTGTACATCTTGTTAGATTACACAAACTAGGAAAGTTTGAACTTGCTGCACTCAACCTTCTTTGTAGGAAAGCAAGTGATTCCTAGAACGAATTAGCTTATTTCACACAGTACAATGTTTGGCAATGAAGATGTTGTTTTTTCTCAAGAAACTACTTTAGAAATGAGGCGAATCTACTAACTTGTACATCTTGTTAGATTACACAAACTAGGAAAGTTTGAACTTGCTGCACTCAACCTTCTTTGTAGGAAAGCAAGTGATTCCTAGAAACGAATTAGCTTATTTCACACAGTACAATGTTCGGCAATGAAGATGTTTGTTTTCTCAGAAACTACTTTAGAAATGAGGCGAATCTACTAACTTGTACATCTTGTTAGATTACACAAACTAGGAAAGTTTGAACTTGCTGCACTCAACCTTCTTTGTAGGAAAGCAAGTGATTCCCTAAACGAATTAGCTTATTTCACACAGTACAATGTTCGGCAATGAAGATGTTTGTTTTTTTCTCAGAAACTACTTTAGAAATGAGGCGAATCTACTAACTTGTACATCTTGTTAGATTACACAAACTAGGAAAGTTTGAACTTGCTGCACTCAACCTTCTTTGTAGGAAAGCAAGTGATTCCTAGAACGAATTAGCTTATTTCACACAGTACAATGTTCGGCAATGAAGATGTTTGTTTTCTCAAGAAACTACTTTAGAAATGAGGCGAATCTACTAACTTGTACATCTTGTTAGATTACACAAACTAGGAAAGTTTGAACTTGCTGCACTCAACCTTCTTTGTAGGAAAGCAAGTGATTCCTAGAACGAATTAGCTTATTTCACACAGTACAATGTTCGGCAATGAAGATGTTTGTTTTCTCAAGAAACTACTTTAGAAATGAGGCGAATCTACTAACTTGTACATCTTGTTAGATTACACAAACTAGGAAAGTTTGAACTTGCTGCACTCAACCTTCTTTGTAGGAAAGCAAGTGATTCCTAGAAACGAATTAGCTTATTTCACACAGTACAATGTTGGCAATGAAGATGTTTGTTTTCTCAAGAAACTACTTTAGAAATGAGGCGAATCTACTAACTTGTACATCTTGTTAGATTACACAAACTAGGAAAGTTTGAACTTGCTGCACTCAACCTTCTTTGTAGGAAAGCAAGTGATTCCTAGAACGAATTAGCTTATTTCACACAGTACAATGTTCGGCAATGAAGATGTTTGTTTTCTCAAGAAACTACTTTAGAAATGAGGCGAATCTACTAACTTGTACATCTTGTTAGATTACACAAACTAGGAAAGTTTGAACTTGCTGCACTCAACCTTCTTTGTAGGAAAGCAAGTGATTCCTAGAACGAATTAGCTTATTTCACACAGTACAATGTTCGGCAATGAAGATGTTTGTTTTCTCAAGAAACTACTTTAGAAATGAGGCGAATCTACTAACTTGTACATCTTGTTAGATTACACAAACTAGGAAAGTTTGAACTTGCTGCACTCAACCTTCTTTGTAGGAAAGCAAGTGATTCCTAGAACGAATTAGCTTATTTCACACAGTACAATGTTCGGCAATGAAGATGTTTGTTTTCTCAAGAAACTACTTTAGAAATGAGGCGAATCTACTAACTTGTACATCTTGTTAGATTACACAAACTAGGAAAGTTTGAACTTGCTGCACTCAACCTTCTTTTGTAGGAAAGCAAGTGATTCCTAGAACGAATTAGCTTATTTCACACAGTACAATGTTCGGCAATGAAGATGTTTGTTTTCTCAAGAAACTACTTTAGAAATGAGGCGAATCTACTAACTTGTACATCTTGTTAGATTACACAAACTAGGAAAGTTTGAACTTGCTGCACTCAACCTTCTTTGTAGGAAAGCAAGTGATTCCTAGAACCGAATTAGCTTATTTCACACAGTACAATGTTCGGCAATGAAGATGTTTGTTTTCTCAGAAACTACTTTAGAAATGAGGCGAATCTACTAACTTGTACATCTTGTTAGATTACACAAACTAGGAAAGTTTGAACTTGCTGCACTCAACCTTCTTTGTAGGAAAGCAAGTGATTCCTAGAACCGAATTAGCTTATTTCACACAGTACAATGTTCGGCAATGAAGATGTTTGTTTTCTCAAGAAACTACTTTAGAAATGAGGCGAATCTACTAACTTGTACATCTTGTTAGATTACACAAACTAGGAAAGTTTGAACTTGCTGCACTCAACCTTCTTTGTAGGAAAGCAAGTGATTCCTAGAACGAATTAGCTTATTTCACACAGTACAATGTTCGGCAATGAAGATGTTTGTTTTCTCAAGAAACTACTTTAGAAATGAGGCGAAGCTACTAACTTGTACATCTTGTTAGATTACACAAACTAGGAAAGTTTGAACTTGCTGCACTCAACCTTCTTTATAGGAAAGCAAGTGATTCCCAAAATCGAATTAGCTTATTTCACACAGTACAATGTTCGGCAATGAAGATGTTTGTTTTCTCAAGAAACTACTTTAGAAATGAGGCGAATCTACTAACTTGTACATCTTGTTAGATTACACAAACTAGGAAAGTTTGAACTTGCTGCACTCAACCTTCTTTGTAGGAAAGCAAGTGATTCCTAGAACGAATTAGCTTATTTCACACAGTACAATGTTCGGCAATGAAGATGTTTGTTTTCTCAAGAAACTACTTTAGAAATGAGGCGAATCTACTAACTTGTACATCTTGTTAGATTACACAAACTAGGAAAGTTTGAACTTGCTGCACTCAACCTTCTTTGTAGGAAAGCAAGTGATTCCTAGAACCGAATTAGCTTATTTCACACAGTACAATGTTCGGCAATGAAGATGTTTGTTTTCTCAAGAAACTACTTTAGAAATGAGGCGAATCTACTAACTTGTACATCTTGTTAGATTACACAAACTAGGAAAGTTTGAACTTGCTGCACTCAACCTTCTTTGTAGGAAAGCAAGTGATTCCTAGAACCGAATTAGCTTATTTCACACAGTACAATGTTCGGCAATGAAGATGTTTGTTTTCTCAAGAAACTACTTTAGAAATGAGGCGAATCTACTAACTTGTACATCTTGTTAGATTACACAAACTAGGAAAGTTTGAACTTGCTGCACTCAACCTTCTTTGTAGGAAAGCAAGTGATTCCTAGAAACGAATTAGCTTATTTCACACAGTACAATGTTCGGCAATGAAGATGTTTGTTTTCTCAAGAAACTACTTTAGAAATGAGGCGAATCTACTAACTTGTACATCTTGTTAGATTACACAAACTAGGAAAGTTTGAACTTGCTGCACTCAACCTTCTTTGTAGGAAAGCAAGTGATTCCTAGAACGAATTAGCTTATTTCACACAGTACAATGTTCGGCAATGAAGATGTTTTTTCTCAAGAAACTACTTTAGAAATGAGGCGAATCTACTAACTTGTACATCTTGTTAGATTACACAAACTAGGAAAGTTTGAACTTGCTGCACTCAACCTTCTTTGTAGGAAAGCAAGTGATTCCTAGAACGAATTAGCTTATTTCACACAGTACAATGTTCGGCAATGAAGATGTTTGTTTTCTCAAGAAACTACTTTAGAAATGAGGCGAATCTACTAACTTGTACATCTTGTTAGATTACACAAACTAGGAAAGTTTGAACTTGCTGCACTCAACCTTCTTTGTAGGAAAGCAAGTGATTCCTAGAAACGAATTAGCTTATTTCACACAGTACAATGTTCGGCAATGAAGATGTTTGTTTTCTCAAGAAACTACTTTAGAAATGAGGCGAATCTACTAACTTGTACATCTTGTTAGATTACACAAACTAGGAAAGTTTGAACTTGCTGCACTCAACCTTCTTTGTAGGAAAGCAAGTGATTCCTAGAACGAATTAGCTTATTTCACACAGTACAATGTTCGGCAATGAAGATGTTTGTTTTCTCAAGAAACTACTTTAGAAATGAGGCGAATCTACTAACTTGTACATCTTGTTAGATTACACAAACTAGGAAAGTTTGAACTTGCTGCACTCAACCTTCTTTGTAGGAAAGCAAGTGATTCCTAGAACGAATTAGCTTATTTCACACAGTACAATGTTCGGCAATGAAGATGTTTGTTTTCTCAAGAAACTACTTTAGAAATGGCGAATCTACTAACTTGTACATCTTGTTAGATTACACAAACTAGGAAAGTTTGAACTTGCTGCACTCAACCTTCTTTGTAGGAAAGCAAGTGATTCCTAGAACGAATTAGCTTATTTCACACAGTACAATGTTCGGCAATGAAGATGTTTGTTTTCTCAAGAAACTACTTTAGAAATGAGGCGAATCTACTAACTTGTACATCTTGTTAGATTACACAAACTAGGAAAGTTTGAACTTGCTGCACTCAACCTTCTTTGTAGGAAAGCAAGTGATTCCTAGAACGAATTAGCTTATTTCACACAGTACAATGTTGGCAATGAAGATGTTTGTTTTCTCAAGAAACTACTTTAGAAATGAGGCGAATCTACTAACTTGTACATCTTGTTAGATTACACAAACTAGGAAAGTTTGAACTTGCTGCACTCAACCTTCTTTGTAGGAAAGCAAGTGATTCCTAGAACGAATTAGCTTATTTCACACAGTACAATGTTCGGCAATGAAGATGTTTGTTTTCTCAAGAAACTACTTTAGAAATGAGGCGAATCTACTAACTTGTACATCTTGTTAGATTACACAAACTAGGAAAGTTTGAACTTGCTGCACTCAACCTTCTTTGTAGGAAAGCAAGTGATTCCTAGAACGAATTAGCTTATTTCACACAGTACAATGTTCGGCAATGAAGATGTTTGTTTTCTCAAGAAACTACTTTAGAAATGAGGCGAATCTACTAACTTGTACATCTTGTTAGATTACACAAACTAGGAAAGTTTGAACTTGCTGCACTCAACCTTCTTTGTAGGAAAGCAAGTGATTCCTAGAACGAATTAGCTTATTTCACACAGTACAATGTTGGCAATGAAGATGTTTGTTTTCTCAAGAAACTACTTTAGAAATGAGGCGAATCTACTAACTTGTACATCTTGTTAGATTACACAAACTAGGAAAGTTTGAACTTGCTGCACTCAACCTTCTTTGTAGGAAAGCAAGTGATTCCTAGAACGAATTAGCTTATTTCACACAGTACAATGTTCGGCAATGAAGATGTTTGTTTTCTCAAGAAACTACTTTAGAAATGGCGAATCTACTAACTTGTACATCTTGTTAGATTACACAAACTAGGAAAGTTTGAACTTGCTGCACTCAACCTTCTTTGTAGGAAAGCAAGTGATTCCTAGAAACGAATTAGCTTATTTCACACAGTACAATGTTCGGCAATGAAGATGTTTGTTTTCTCAAGAAACTACTTTAGAAATGAGGCGAATCTACTAACTTGTACATCTTGTTAGATTACACAAACTAGGAAAGTTTGAACTTGCTGCACTCAACCTTCTTTGTAGGAAAGCAAGTGATTCCTAGAACGAATTAGCTTATTTCACACAGTACAATGTTCGGCAATGAAGATGTTTGTTTTCTCAAGAAACTACTTTAGAAATGAGGCGAATCTACTAACTTGTACATCTTGTTAGATTACACAAACTAGGAAAGTTTGAACTTGCTGCACTCAACCTTCTTTGTAGGAAAGCAAGTGATTCCTAGAACGAATTAGCTTATTTCACACAGTACAATGTTCGGCAATGAAGATGTTTGTTTTCTCAAGAAACTACTTTAGAAATGAGGCGAATCTACTAACTTGTACATCTTGTTAGATTACACAAACTAGGAAAGTTTGAACTTGCTGCACTCAACCTTCTTTGTAGGAAAGCAAGTGATTCCTAGAACGAATTAGCTTATTTCACACAGTACAATGTTCGGCAATGAAGATGTTTGTTTTCTCAAGAAACTACTTTAGAAATGAGGCGAATCTACTAACTTGTACATCTTGTTAGATTACACAAACTAGGAAAGTTTGAACTTGCTGCACTCAACCTTCTTTGTAGGAAAGCAAGTGATTCCTAGAACGAATTAGCTTATTTCACACAGTACAATGTTCGGCAATGAAGATGTTTGTTTTCTCAAGAAACTACTTTAGAAATGAGGCGAATCTACTAACTTGTACATCTTGTTAGATTACACAAACTAGGAAAGTTTGAACTTGCTGCACTCAACCTTCTTTGTAGGAAAGCAAGTGATTCCTAGAACGAATTAGCTTATTTCACACAGTACAATGTTCGGCAATGAAGATGTTTGTTTTCTCAGAAACTACTTTAGAAATGAGGCGAATCTACTTGTACATCTTGTTAGATTACACAAACTAGGAAAGTTTGAACTTGCTGCACTCAACCTTCTTTGTAGGAAAGCAAGTGATTCCTAGAACGAATTAGCTTATTTCACACAGTACAATGTTCGGCAATGAAGATGTTTGTTTTCTCAAGAAACTACTTTAGAAATGAGGCGAATCTACTAACTTGTACATCTTGTTAGATTACACAAACTAGGAAAGTTTGAACTTGCTGCACTCAACCTTCTTTGTAGGAAAGCAAGTGATTCCTAGAACGAATTAGCTTATTTCACACAGTACAATGTTCGGCAATGAAGATGTTTGTTTTCTCAAGAAACTACTTTAGAAATGAGGCGAATCTACTAACTTGTACATCTTGTTAGATTACACAAACTAGGAAAGTTTGAACTTGCTGCACTCAACCTTCTTTGTAGGAAAGCAAGTGATTCCTAGAACGAATTAGCTTATTTCACACAGTACAATGTTGGCAATGAAGATGTTTGTTTTCTCAAGAAACTACTTTAGAAATGAGGCGAATCTACTAACTTGTACATCTTGTTAGATTACACAAACTAGGAAAGTTTGAACTTGCTGCACTCAACCTTCTTTGTAGGAAAGCAAGTGATTCCTAGAACCGAATTAGCTTATTTCACACAGTACAATGTTCGGCAATGAAGATGTTTGTTTTCTCAAGAAACTACTTTAGAAATGAGGCGAATCTACTAACTTGTACATCTTGTTAGATTACACAAACTAGGAAAGTTTGAACTTGCTGCACTCAACCTTCTTTGTAGGAAAGCAAGTGATTCCTAGAAGAACGAATTAGCTTATTTCACACAGTACAATGTTCGGCAATGAAGATGTTTGTTTTCTCAGAAACTACTTTAGAAATGAGGCGAATCTACTAACTTGTACATCTTGTTAGATTACACAAACTAGGAAAGTTTGAACTTGCTGCACTCAACCTTCTTTGTAGGAAAGCAAGTGATTCCTAGAACGAATTAGCTTATTTCACACAGTACAATGTTCGGCAATGAAGATGTTTGTTTTCTCAAGAAACTACTTTAGAAATGAGGCGAATCTACTAACTTGTACATCTTGTTAGATTACACAAACTAGGAAAGTTTGAACTTGCTGCACTCAACCTTCTTTGTAGGAAAGCAAGTGATTCCTAGAACGAATTAGCTTATTTCACACAGTACAATGTTCGGCAATGAAGATGTTTGTTTTCTCAAGAAACTACTTTAGAAATGAGGCGAATCTACTAACTTGTACATCTTGTTAGATTACACAAACTAGGAAAGTTTGAACTTGCTGCACTCAACCTTCTTTGTAGGAAAGCAAGTGATTCCTAGAACGAATTAGCTTATTTCACACAGTACAATGTTTGGCAATGAAGATGTTTGTTTTCTCAAGAAACTACTTTAGAAATGAGGCGAATCTACTAACTTGTACATCTTGTTAGATTACACAAACTAGGAAAGTTTGAACTTGCTGCACTCAACCTTCTTTGTAGGAAAGCAAGTGATTCCTAGAACCAATTAGCTTATTTCACACAGTACAATGTTCGGCAATGAAGATGTTTGTTTTCTCAAGAAACTACTTTAGAAATGAGGCGAATCTACTAACTTGTACATCTTGTTAGATTACACAAACTAGGAAAGTTTGAACTTGCTGCACTCAACCTTCTTTGTAGGAAAGCAAGTGATTCCCTGAACCGAATTAGCTTATTTCACACAGTACAATGTTAGGCAATGAAGATGTTTGTTTTCTCAAAAACTACTTTAGGGAAAGCAAGTGATTCCTAGAACCGAATTAGCTTATTTCACACAGTACAATGTTCGGCAATGAAGATGTTTGTTTTCTCAAGAAACTACTTTAGAAATGAGGCGAATCTACTAACTTGTACATCTTGTTAGATTACACAAACTAGGAAAGTTTGAACTTGCTGCACTCAACCTTCTTTGTAGGAAAGCAAGTGATTCCTAGAGAACAGAATTAGCTTATTTCACACAGTACAATGTTCGGCAATGAAGATGTTTGTTTTCTCAAGAAACTACTTTAGAAATGAGGCGAATCTACTAACTTGTACATCTTGTTAGATTACACAAACTAGGAAAGTTTGAACTTGCTGCACTCAACCTTCTTTGTAGGAAAGCAAGTGATTCCTAGAACGAATTAGCTTATTTCACACAGTACAATGTTCGGCAATGAAGATGTTTGTTTTCTCAAGAAACTACTTTAGAAATGAGGCGAATCTACTAACTTGTACATCTTGTTAGATTACACAAACTAGGAAAGTTTGAACTTGCTGCACTCAACCTTCTTTGTAGGAAAGCAAGTGATTCCTAGAACCGAATTAGCTTATTTCACACAGTACAATGTTCGGCAATGAAGATGTTTGTTTTCTCAAGAAACTACTTTAGAAATGAGGCGAATCTACTAACTTGTACATCTTGTTAGATTACACAAACTAGGAAAGTTTGAACTTGCTGCACTCAACCTTCTTTGTAGGAAAGCAAGTGATTCCTAGAACCGAATTAGCTTATTTCACACAGTACAATGTTGGCAATGAAGATGTTTGTTTTTCTCAAGAAACTACTTTAGAAATGAGGCGAATCTACTAACTTGTACATCTTGTTAGATTACACAAACTAGGAAAGTTTGAACTTGCTGCACTCAACCTTCTTTGTAGGAAAGCAAGTGATTCCTAGAACCGAATTAGCTTATTTCACACAGTACAATGTTGGCAATGAAGATGTTTGTTTTCTCAAGAAACTACTTTAGAAATGAGGCGAATCTACTAACTTGTACATCTTGTTAGATTACACAAACTAGGAAAGTTTGAACTTGCTGCACTCAACCTTCTTTGTAGGAAAGCAAGTGATTCCTAGAACCGAATTAGCTTATTTCACACAGTACAATGTTGGCAATGAAGATGTTTGTTTTTCTAAACAAACTACTTTAGAAATGAGGCGAATCTACTAACTTGTACATCTTGTTAGATTACACAAACTAGGAAAGTTTGAACTTGCTGCACTCAACCTTCTTTGTAGGAAAGCAAGTGATTCCTAGAACCGAATTAGCTTATTTCACACAGTACAATGTTGGGCAATGAAGATGTTTGTTTTCTAAAGAAACTACTTTAGAAATGAGGCGAATCTACTAACTTGTACATCTTGTTAGATTACACAAACTAGGAAAGTTTGAACTTGCTGCACTCAACCTTCTTTGTAGGAAAGCAAGTGATTCCTAGAACAGAATTAGCTTATTTCACACAGTACAATGTTTGGCAATGAAGATGTTTGTTTTCTCAACAAACTACTTTAGAAATGAGGCGAATCTACTAAGTAGTACATCTTTTTAAATATTACACAAACTAGGAAAGTTTGAACTTGCTGCACTCAACCATCTTTGTAGGAAAGAAAGTGATTTCCTATAACCGAATTAGCTTATTTCACACAGTACAGTGTTCGGCAATGAAGATGTTTGTTTTCTAAACAAACTACTTTAAAATGAGGCGAAATCTTGTTTGTACATCTTGTTACTACACTTTAGGAAAGTTTGAACTTGCTGCACTCAACCTTCTTTGTAGGAAAGCAAGTGTGACTCTTGTTAGATCACACAGTACAATGTTTCAATGAAGATGTTTGTTTTCTCAAGAAACTAGTTTGAACTTGCTGCAATCTACTCATTTTTCTTGTTAGAGGACAAGCAACTGAAAGTTAGAACTTGCTGCACTCAACCTTATTCCACACAGCACAGTGTTTTTCACACAGTACAATGAGGCAAAGATGTTTGTTTTTCAAACAAACTACTTTAGAAATGAGGCGAATCTACTAACTTGTACATCTTGTTAGATTACACAAACTAGGGAAGTTTGAACTTGCTGCACTCAACCTTCTTTGTAGGAAAGACAGTGATTCCTAGAACCCAACTTGCTTATTTCACACAGTACAGTGTTCAGCAATGAAGATGTTTGTTTTCTAATCAAACTACTTTAGAAATGAGGAGAATCTACTAACTTGTACATCTTGTTAGATTACACAAACAAGGAAAGTTTGAACTTGCTGCACTCAACCTTCTTTGTCAGGAAAGAAACTGATTCTTAGAACCGAAATTAGCTTATTTCACACAGTACAATGTTCGGCAATGAAGATGTTTGTTTTCTAAACAAACTACTTTAGAAATGAGGAGAATCTCTACTAACTTGTACATCTTGTTAGATTACACAAACAAGGAAAGTTTGAACTTGCTGCACTCAACCTTCTTTGTAGGAAAGAAAGTGATTCCTAGAACCAAATTAGCTTATTTCACACAGTACAATGTTCGGCAATGAAGATGTTTGTTTCTCAAGAAACAAACTCCTTTAGAAATGAGGCGAATCTACTAAGTTGTACATCTTGTTAGATTACACAAACAAGGAAAGTTTGAACTTGCTGCACTCAACCTTCTTTGTAGGAAAGAAAGTGATTCCTAGAACTGAAGTAGCTTATTTCACACAGTACAATGTTCGGCAATGAAGATGTTTGTTTTCTAAACAAACTACTTTAGAAATGAGGCCAATCTACTATGTTGTACATCTTTTTAGATTACATTAACAAGGAAAGTTTGAACTTGCTGCAATCAACCTTCTTTGTGGAAAAGAAAGTGATTCCTAGAACCGAACTAGCTTATTTCACACAGTACAGTGTTTGGCAATGAAGATGTTTGTTTCTAAACAAACTCCTTTAGAAATGAGGCCAATCTACTAACGTTGTACATCTTTTTAGATTACATTAACAAGGAAAGTTTGAACTTGCTGCAATCAACCTTCTTCATGGAAAAGAAACTGATTCCTAGAACCCAACTAGCTTATTTCACACAGTACAGTGTTAGGCAATGAAGATGTTTGTTTTCTCAACAAACTACTTTAGAAATGAGGCAAATCTACTAACTTGTACATCTTGTTAGATTACACAAACTAGGAAAGTTTGAACTTGCTGCACTCAACCTTCTTTGTAGGAAAGAAACTGATTCCTAGAACCGAAGTTAGCTTATTTCACACAGTACAATGTTCGGCAATGAAGATGTTTGTTTTCTAAACAAACTCCTGTAGAAATGAGGCCAATCTACTAAGTTGTACATCTTTTTAGATTACATTAACAAGGAAAGTTTGAACTTGCTGCAATCAACCTTCTTTGTGGAAAGAAACTGATTCCTAGAACCAACTAGCTTATTTCACACAGTACAGTGTTCGGCAATGAAGATGTTTGTTTTCTCAACAAACTACTTTAGAAATGAGGCGAATCTACTAACTTGTACATCTTGTTAGATTACATTAACAAGGAAAGTTTGAACTTGCTGCACTCTTCCTTCTTCTTTGTAGTAAAGAAACTGATTCCTAGAACCGAACTAGCTTATATCACAGAGTCCAGTGTTGGGCAATGAAGATGTTTCTGTTCTAAAACAAACTAGTTTAGAAATGAAGAGAATCTTGTAAATTGTACATCTTGTGAGATTACACAAACAAGGAAAGTTAGAACTTGCTGCACTCAACCTTCTTTGTAGGAAAGCAACTGATTCTTAGAACCCACCTAGCTTATTTCACAGAGTACAGTGTTCGGCAATGAAGATGTTGGTTTTCTCAACAAACTACTTTAGAAATGAGGCAAATCTACTAAGTAGTACATCTTTTAAATAACATTAACAAGGAAAGTTTGAACTTGCTGCACTCAACCATCTTTGTCGAAAAGAAAGTGATTGCTATAACCGACTTAGCTTATTTCACACAGTACAGTGTTCGGCAATGAAGATGTTTGTTTTCTAAACAAACTACTTTAGAAATGAGGCGAAACTTGTAAGTTGTACATCTTGTTAGATCACACAAACAAGGAGAGTTTGAACTTCCTGCACTCAAGGTTCTTCGTAGGAAAGCAACTGACTCCTAGAACCGAACTAGCTTATTTCACACAGTAGTGTTCGGCAATGAAGATGTTTGTTTTCTCAAAAAACTACTTTAAAAATGAGGCCAATCTACTAAGTTGTACATCGTTTTAGATTACATTAACAGGGAAAGTTTGAACTTGCTGCACTGAACCTTCTTCGTAGGAAAGCATCAGATTCCTAGAACCCAACTTGCTTATTCCACACAGCAGAGTGTTCGGGAATGAAGATGTTTGTTTTCTAAACAAACTACTTTAGAAATGAGGCGAATCTCCTAACTTGTACATCTTGTTAGATTACACAAACAAGGTAAGTTTGAACTTGCTGCACTCAACCTTCTCCGTAGGAAAGACATGATTGGAGAACCGAACTATCTTACTTAACACAGTAGAGTGTTCGGCAATGAAGATGTTTGTTTTCTAATCAAAGTACATTAGAAATGAGGAGACTCTACTAAGCTATACATCTTGTTACATTACATTAACAAGGAAAGTTTGAACTTGTTCCACTCAAACATCTTGGTCAAAAGAAACTGATTCTTAGAATGAAACCAGCCTATTTCACACTGTACCGTGTTCGGCAATGAAGATGTTTGTTTTCTAAACAAAGAACTTTAGAAATGAGGCGAATCTCTAACTTGTACATCTTGTTAGATTACACAAACAAGGTAAGTTTGAACTTGCTGCACTCAACCTTCTTCGTTGGAAAGAAACTGATTCCTGAGAACCGAAGTAGCTTATTTCACACAGTACAGGGTTCGGCAATGAAGATGTTTGTTTTCTAAACAAACTCCTGTAGAAATGAGGCCAATCTACTAAGTTGTACATATTTTTAGATTACATTAACAAGGAAAGTTTGAACTTGCTGCAATCAACCTTCTTCGTGGAAAAGAAACTGATTCCTAGAACCGAACTAGCTTATTTCACACAGTACAGTGTTCAGCAATGAAGATGTTTGTTTCCTAAACAAACTCCTGTAGAAACGAGGCCAATCTACTACGTTGTACATCTTTTTAGATTACATTAACAAGGAAAGTTTGAACTTGCTGCAATCAACCTTCGTCGTAGAAAAGAAACTGATTGCTAGAACCGAACTAGCTTATTTCACACAGTCCAGTGTTCGGCAATGAAGATGTTTGTTTTCTCAACAAACTACTTTAGAAATGAGGCGAATATCCTAACTTGTACATCTTGTTAGATTACACAAACAAGGTAAGTTTGAACTCTCTGCACTCAACCTTCTTCGTAGGAAAGAAACTGATTCCTAGAACCAAAGTAGCTTATTTCACACACTACAGGGTTCGGCAATGAAGATGTTTGTTTTCTAAACAAACTCCTGTAGAAATGAGGCCAATCTACTAAGTTGTACATCTTTTTAGATTACATTAACAAGGAAAGTTTGAACTTGCTGCAATCAACCTTCTTCGTGGAAAAGAAACTGATTCCTAGAACCGAACTAGCTTATTTCACACAGTACAGTGTTCGGCAATGAAGATGTTTGTTTTCTAAACAAACTCCTTTAGAAATGAGGCCAATCTACTACGTTGTACATCTTTTTAGATTACATTAACAAGGTAAGTTTGAACTTGCTGCAATCAACCTTCTTCGTGTAAAGAAACTGATTCCTAGAACTGAACTAGCTTATTTCACACAGTACAATGTTGGGCAATGAAGATGTTTGTTTTCTAAACAAACTCCTTTAGAAATGAGGCCAATCTACTATGTTGTACATCTTTTTAGATTACATTAACAAGGACAGTTTGAACTTGCTGCAATCAACCATCGTCGTGGAAAAGAAACTGATTCCTAGAACCCAACTAGCTTATTTCACACAATACAGTGTTTGGCAATGAAGATGTTTGTTTTCTCAACAAACTACTTTAGAAATGAGGCAAATCTACTAAGTAGTACATCTTTTTAAATAAAATTGACAAGGAAAGTTTAAACTTGCTGCACTCAACCATCTTTGTCGAAAAGAAACTGATTGCTATAACCGACTTATCTTATTTCACACAGTACAGTGTTCGGCAATGAAGATGTTTGTTTTCTAAACAAACTACATTTAAAATGAGGCGAAACTTGTAAGTTGTACATCTTGTTAGATCACACAACAAGGAGAGTTTGAACTTCCTCCAATCAAGGTTCTTGAAGGAAAGCAGCTGACTCCTAGAACCGAACTGGCTTATTTCACACAGTAGTGTTCAGCCGAAAGTTTGAAGATGTTTGTTTTCTCAAAAAACCTAGAACCCAACTTCCTTATTCCACACAGCAGAAGTGTTTGGGAATGAAGATGTTTGTTTTCCAAACAAACTACTTTATAAATGTTTTAGAATTACATTAACTTGGGATCTTGTTAGTTTACAAAACAAGGCAGTTTGAACTTCCCTGCACTCAACCTTCTCCGTAGGAAAGACATGATTGGCTAGAACCCAACTATCTTATTTAACACAGTAGAGTGTTCAGGCAATGAAGATGTTTGTTTTCTAATCAAAGTACATTAGAAAAAGGAGGAGACTCTACTAACTTGTACATCTTGTTACGTTACACAAACAAGGAAAGTTTGAACTTGTTCCACTCAAACATCTTGGTCAAAAGAAATGATTCTTAGAACGAAACCAGCTTATTTCACACAGTACAGTGTTCGGCAATGAAGATGTTTGTTTTCTAAACAAAGAACTTTAGAAATGAGGGAGACTCTCCTAACTTGTACATCTTGTTAGATTACACAAACAAGGTAAGTTTGAACTTGCTGCACTCAACCTTCTTGGTAGGAAAGAAACTGATTCCTAGAACGAAAAAGTAGCTTATTTCACACAGTACAGGTTCAGCAATGAAGATGTTTGTTTTCTAAACAAAGAACTTTAGAAATGAGGCCAATCTACTAAGTTGTACATCTTTTTAGATTACATTAACAAGGAAAGTTTGAACTTGCTGCACTCAACCATCTTCGTGGAAAAGAAACTGATTCCTAGAACCGAACTAGCTTATTTCACACAGTACAGTGTTTGGCAATGAAGATGTTTGTTTTCTAAACAAAACCCTGTAGAAAAGAGGCCAATCTACTATGTTGTACATATTTTTAGATTACATTAACAAGGAAAGTTTGAACTTGCTGCAATCAACCTTCGTTGTGGAAAAGAAACTGATTCCTAGAACCGAACTAGCTTATTTCATGCAGTACAGTGTTCGGCAATGAAGATGTTTGTTTCCTAAACAAACTCCTGTAGAAACGAGGCCAATCTACTACGTTGTACATCTTTTTAGATTTCATTAACAAGGAAAGTTTGAACTTGCTGCAATCAACCTTCTTCATGGAAAAGAAACTGATTCCTACAACCGAACTAGCTTATTTCACACAGTCCAGTGTTCGGCAATGAAGATGTTTGTTTTCTCAACAAACTACTTTAGAAATGAGGAGAATCTCCTAACTTGTACATCTTGTTAGATTACACAAACAAGGTAAGTTTGAACTTTCTGCACTCAACCTTCCTCGTAGGAAAGAAACTGATTCCTAGAACCAAGTAGCTTATTTCACACAGTACAGGGTTCGGCAATGAAGATGTTTGTTTTCTAAACAAACACCTGTAGAAAAGAGGCCAATCTACTAAGTTCTACATCTTTTTAGATTACATTAACAAGGAAAGTTTGAACTTGCTGCAATCAACCTTCTTCGTGGAAAAGAAACTGATTCTAGAACCGGACTAGCTTATTTCACACAGTACAGTGTTTCGCAATGAAGATGTTTGTTTCCTAAACAAACTCCTGTACAAAAGAGGCCAATCTACTACGTTGTACATCTTTTAGATTACATTAACAAGGAAAGTTTGAACTTGCTGCAATCAACCTTCTTCGTGGAAAGAAACTGATTCCTAGAACCGAACTAGCTTATTTCACACAGTACAGTGTTCGCAATGAAGATGTTTGTTTTCTCAACAAACTACTTTAGAAATGAGGCAAATCTACTAATGTTGTACATCTTTTTAGATTACACAAACAAGGTAAGTTTGAACTTGCTGCACTCAACCTTCTTCGAGGGAAAGAAACTGATTCCTAGAACCGAACTAGCTTATTTCACACAGTACAGGTTCAGCAATGAAGATGTTTGTTTTCTAAACAAACTCCTTTAGAAATGAGGCCAATCTACTAAGTTGTACATCTTTTTAGATTTCATTGACAAGGAAAGTTTGAACTTGCTGCAATCAACCTTCTTTGTGGAAAAGAAACTGATTCCTAGAACCGAACTAGCTTATTTCACACAGTCCAGTGTTCGGCAATGAAGATGTTTGTTTTCTAAACAAACTACTTTAGAAATGAGGCAAAATCTACTAACTTGTACATCTTGTTAGATTACACCAACAAGGTAAGTTTGAACTTGCTGCACTCTTCAAGGTTTCGTAGTAAAGAAACTGATTCCTAGAACCCGAACTAGCTTATTTCACAGAGTCCAGTGTTGGGCAATGAAGATGTTTCTGTTCTAAACAAAGTAGTTTAGAAATGAAGAGAAACTTGTAAATTGTACATCTTGTGAGTTTACAAACAAGGAAAGTTAGAACTTGCTGCACTCAACTTCTTCTTCGGAGGAAAGCAACTGATTCTTAGAACCCACCGACCTTATTTCACACAGCAGAGTGTTTGGCAATGAAGATGTTGGTTTCTCAACAAACTACTTTAGAAATGAGGCAAATCTACTAAGTTGTACATCTTTTTATATAACATTAACAAGGTAAGTTTGAACTTGCTGCACTCAACCTTCTTTGTAGAAAAAAACATGATTGCTAGAACCGACTTAGCTTATTTAACACAGTACAGTGTTCGGCAATGAAGATGTTTGTTGTCTAAACATACTACATTAGAAATGAGGCGAAACTTGTAAGTTTTACATCTTGTTAGATCACACAAACAAGGAGAGTTTGAACTTCCTGCAATCAAGGTTCTTCGTAGGAAAGCAGCTGACTCCTAGAACCGAACTAGCTTATTTCACACAGTAGTGTTCAGCCACGAAGATGTTTGTTTTCTAAAAAAACTACTTTAGAATGAGGCCAATCTACTAAGTTAAACATCGTTTTAGATTACATTAAAGGGAAAGTTTGAACTTGCTGCACTCAACCTTCTTGCTCAGGAAAGCATCAGATTGCTAGAACCAGCTTGCTTATTTCACACAGTACCAGTGTTTGGCAATGAAGATGTTTGTTTTCTAAACAAACTACTTTAGAAATGAGGCGAATCTCTAACTTGTACATCTTGTTAGATTACACAAACAAGGTAAGTTTGAACTTGCTGCACTCAACCTTTCTTCGTAGGAAAGAAACTGATTGGAGAACCGAACTATCTTATTTAACACAGTAGAGTGTTCGGCAATGAAGATGTTTGTTTTCTAATCAAAGTACATTAGAAATGAGGAGACTCTACTAAGCCATATATCTTGTTACGTTACATTAACAAGGAAAGTTTGAACTTGTTCCACTCAAACATCTTGGTCAAAAAAACTGATTCTTAGAAACGAAACCAGCCTATTTTCACAGTACAGTGTTCGGCAATGAAGATGTTTGTTTTCTAAACAAAGAACTTTAGAAATGAGGCGAATCTACTAATGTTGTACATCTTGTTAGATTACACAAACAAGGTAAGTTTGAACTTGCTGCACTCAACCTTCTTCGTTGGAAAAGAAACTGATTCTAGAACCGAAGTAGCTTATTTCACACAGTACAGGGTTCGGCAATGAAGATGTTTGTTTTCTAAACAAACTCCTGTAGAAAAGAGGCCAATCTACTACGTTGTACATCTTTTTAGATTACATTAACAAGGAAAGTTTGAACTTGCTGCAATCAACCTTCTTCGTGGAAAAGAAACTGATTCCTAGAACCGAACTAGCTTATTTCACACAGTACAGTGTTCGGAAATGAAGATGTTTGTTTTCTCAACAAACTACTTTAGAAATGAGGCGAATCTCCTAACTTGTACATCTTGTTAGATTACACAAACAAGGTAAGTTTGAACTTCTCTGCACTCAACCTTCCTCGTAGGAAAGAAACTGATTCCTAGAACCAAGTAGCTTATTTCACCCAGTACAGGGTTCGCAATGAAGATGTTTGTTTTCTAAACAAACTCCTGTAGAAAAGAGGCCAATCTACTAAGTTTCTACATCTTTTTAGATTACATTAACAAGGAAAGTTTGAACTTGCTGCAATCAACCTTCTTCGTGGAAAAGAAACTGATTCCTAGAACCGAACTAGCTTATTTCACACAGCACAGTGTTCGGCAATGAAGATGTTTGTTTCTAAACAAACTCCTGTAGAAATGAGGCCAATCTACTACGTTGTACATCTTTTTAGATTACATTAACAAGGAAAGTTTGAACTTGCTGCAATCAACCTTCGTTGTGGAAAAAGAAACTGATTCCTAGAACCGAACTAGCTTATTTCACACAGTACAGTGTTCGGCAATGAAGATATTTGTTTTCTAAACAAACTCCTGTAGAAATGAGGCCAATCTACTATGTTGTACATCTTTTTAGATTACATTAACAAGGACAGTTTGAACTTGCTGCAATCAACCTTCTTCGTGGAAAAGAAACTGATTCCTAGAACCGAACTAGCTTATTTCACACAGTACAGTGTTCGGCAATGAAGATGTTTGTTTTCTAAACAAACTACTTTAGAAATGAGGCAAATCTACTAAGTTGTACATCTTTTTAAATAACATTGACAAGGAAAGTTTGAACTTGCTGCAATCAACCATCTTTGTGGAAAAGAAATGAAACTGATTGCTAGAACCGAACTTATCTTATTTCACACAGTACAGTGTTCGGCAATGAAGATGTTTGTTTTCTAAACAAACTACTTTAGAAATACTAAGTTGTACATCTTGTTAGACTACACAACAAGGAGAGTTTGAACTTCCTCCAATCAAGGTTCTTGAAGGAAAGAAGCTGACTGAACTGGCTTATTTCACACAGTAACAGGAAAGTTTGAACTTGCTGCACTGAATCTTTTTCGTAGGAAAGCATCAGATTCCTAGAAGAAACAACTTCCTTACTCCACACAGCAGAGTGTTTGGGAATGAAGATGTTTGTTTTCCAAACAAACTACTTTAGAAATGAGGCGAAACTAACTTGTTCATCTTGTTAGTTTACACAAACAAGGTAAGTTTGAACTTCCTGCACTCAACCTTCTCCGTAGGAAAGACATGATTCTTAGAACCCAACTATCTTATTTAACACAGTAGAGTGTTCGGCAATGAAGATGTTTGTTTTCTAATCAAAAAGTACATTAGAAATGAGGGAGACTCTACTAAGTACATCTTGTTATATTACATTAACAAGGAAAGTTTGAACTTGTTCCACTCAAACATCTTTGTCAAAAGAAACTGATTCTTAGAACGAAACCAGCTTATTTCACACTGTAGTGTTCGGCAATGAAGATGTTTGTTTTCTAAACAAAGAACTTTAGAAATGAGGCGAAATCTCTAAGTTGTACATCTTGTTAGATTACACAAACAAGGTAAGTTTGAACTTGCTGCACTCAACCTTCTTCGTAGGAAAGAAACTGATTCCTAGAACCAAAGTAGCTTATTTCACACAGTACAGGGTTCAGCAATGAAGATGTTTGTTTTCTAAACAAACTCCTTAGAAATGAGGCCAATCTACTAAGTTGTACATCTTTTTAGATTACATTAAGAAGGAAAGTTTGAACTTGCTGCAATCAACCATCTTCGTGGAAAAGAAACTGATTCCTAGAACCGAACTAGCTTATTCACACAGTACAGTGTTCGGCAATGAAGATGTTTGTTTCTAAACAAAACCCTTAGAAATGAGGCCAATCTACTATGTTGTACATCCTTTTTAGATTACATTAACAAGGAAAGTTTGAACTTGCTGCAATCAACCTTCGTTGTGGAAAAGAAACTGATTCCTAGACCGAACTAGCTTATTTCACACAGTACAGTGTTCGGCAATGAAGATGTTTGTTTCTAAACAAACTACATTAGAAATGAGGCCAATCTACTACGTTGTACATCCTTTTTAGACTTCATTAACAAGGAAAGTTTGAACTTGCTGCAATCAACCTTCATCATGGAAAAAAAACTGAGTGCTACAAACCGAACTAGCTTATTTCACACAGTCCAGTGTTCGGCAATGAAGATGTTTGTTTTTCTCAACAAACTACTTTAGAAATGAGGCGAATCTCTCTAACTTGTACATCTTGTTAGATTACACAAACAAGGTAAGTTTGAACTTTCTGCACTCAACCTTCTTCGTAGGAAAGAAACTGATTCCTAGAACCGAAGTTCCATTATTTCACACAGTACAGGGTTGGCAATGAAGATGTTTGTTTTCTAAACAAACACCTGTAGAAAAGAGGCCAATCTACTAAGTTGTAACACCTTTTTAGATTACATTAACAAGGAAAGTTTGAACTTGCTGCAATCAACCTTCTTCGTGGAAAAGAAACTGATTCCTAGAACCGGACTAGCTTATTTCACACAGTACAGTGTTCGGCAATGAAGATGTTTGTTTTCTAAACAAACTCCTGTAGAAACGAGGCCAATCTACTATGTTGTACATCTTTTTAGATTACATTAACAAGGAAAGTTTGAACTTGCTGCAATCAACCTTCGTCGTGGAAAGAAACTGATTCCTAGAACCGAACTAGGTTATTTCACACAGTACAGTGTTCGGCAATGAAGATGTTTGTTTTCTAAACAAACTCCTTTAGAAATGAGGCCAATCTACTAACTTGTACATCTTGTTAGATTGCATTAAAAAAGGTAAGCTTGAACTTGTGCACTCTTCCTTCTTCGTAGTAATGAAACTGATTCCTATCAGCTTATATCACAGAGTCTACTGTTGGGCAATGAAAATGTTTTTGTTCTAAACCAAGTAGTTTAGAAATGAAGAGAAACTTGTAAACTGTACATCTTGTGACATTACACAAACAAGGAAGGTTAGAACTTGCTGCACTCAAGAAAGCAACTGATTCTTAGAACCCACCTAGCTTATTTCACAAGTACAGTGTTGGCAATGAAGATGTTTGGTTTCTCAACAAACTACTTTAGAAATGAGGCAAATCTACTAAGTAGTACATCTTTTTAAATAACATTAACAAGGAAAGTTTGAACTTATGCACTCAACCATCTTTGTCGAAATGAAACTGATTGCTATAACCGACTTATCTTATTTCACACAGTACAGTGTTCGGCAATGAAGATGTTTGTTTTCTAAACAAACTACTTTAGAAATGAGGCGAAACTTGTAAGTTGTACATCTTGTTAGATCACACAAACAGGGAGAGTTTGAACTTCCTGCAATCAAGGTTCTTCGTAGGAAAGCAGCTGACTCCTAGAACCGAACTAGCTTATTTCACACAGTAGTGTTCAGCCACGAAGATGTTTGTTTTCTCAAAAAACTACTTTAAGAATGAGGCCAATCTCCTAAGTTATGCATCGTTTTAGATTACATTAACAGGGAAAGTTTGAACTTGCTGCACTGAACCTTCTTCGTAGGAAAGCATCAGATTGCTAGAACCCAACTTGCTTATTCCACACAGCAGAGTGTTCGGGAATGAAGATGTTTGTTTTCTAAACAAACTACTTTAGAAATGAGGCGAATCTCCTAACTTGTACATCTTGTTAGATTACACAAACAAGGTAAGTTTGAACTTGCTGCCCTCAACCTTCTCCGTAGGAAAGACATGATTGGAGAACCGAACTATCTTACTTAACACAGTAGAGTGTTCGGCAATGAAGATGTTTGTTTTCTAATCAAAGTACATTAGAAATGAGGAGACTCTACTAAGCTATACATCTTGTTACGTTACATTAACAAGGAAAGTTTGAACTTGTTCCACTCAAACATCTTGGTCAAAAGAAACTGATTCTTAGAATGAAACTAGCCTTATTTCACACTGTACAGTGTTCAGCAATGAAGATGTTTGTTTTCTAAACAAAGGACTTTACAAATGAGCCGAATCTACTAACTTGTACATCTTGTTAGATTACACAAACAAGGAAAGTTTGAACTTGCTGCAATCAACCTTCGTCATGGAAAAGAAACTGAGTGCTACAACCGAACTAGCTTATTTCACACAGTCCAGTGTTCGGCAATGAAGATGTTGGTTTTCTCAACAAACTACTTTAGAAATGAGGCGAATCTCCTAACTTGTACATCTTGTTAGATTACACAAACAAGGTAAGTCTGAACTTGCTGCACTCAACCTTCTTCGTAGGAAAGAAACTGATTCCTAGAACCGAACTAGCTTATTTCACACAGTACAGTGTTCGGCAATGAAGATGTTTGTTTCCTAAACAAACTCCTGTAGTAACGAGGACCATCTACTATGTTGTATATCTTTTTAGATTACATTAACAAGGAATGTTTGAAGTTGCTGCAATCAACCTTCTTCGTGGAAAAGAAACTGATTCCTAGAACCGAACTAGGTTATTTCACACAGTATAGTGTTCGGCAATGAAGATGTTTGTTTTCTCAACAAACTACTTTAGAAATGAGGCGAATCTACTAACTTGTACATCTTGTTAGATTGCACCAAAAAGGTAAGCTTGAACTTAGTGCACTCTTCCTTCTTCGTAGTAATGAAACTGATTCCTAGAAGCGATCTAGCTTATATCACAGAGTCTACTGTTGGGCAATGAAAATGTTTCTGTTCTAAACCAAGTAGTTTAGAAATGAAGAGAAACTTGTAAACTGTACATCTTGTGAGATTACACAAACAATGAAAGTTAGAACTTGCTGCACTCAACCTTCTTCGGAGGAAAGCAACTGATTCTTAGAACCCACCTAGCTTAATTCACAGAGTAGAGTGTTCGGCAATGAAGATGTTGGGTTTCTCAACAAACTACTTTAGAAATGAGGCAAATCTACTAAGTAGTACATCTTTTTAAATAACATTAACAAGGAAAGTTTGAACTTATGCACTCAACCATCTTTGTCGAAAAGAAACTGATTGCTATAAACGACATAGCTTATTTCACACAGTACAGTGTTCGGCAATGAAGATGTTTGTTTTCTAAACAAACTACATTAGAAATGAGGCGAAACTTGTAAGTTGTACATCTTGTTAGATCACACAATCAGGGAGAGTTTGAACTTCCTGCAATCAAGGTTCTTCGTAGGAAAGCAGCTGACTCCTAGAACCGAACTAGCTTATTTCACACAGTAGTGTTTGGCAACGAAGATGTTTGTTTTCTCAAAAAACTACTTTAAAAATGAGGCCAATCTAATAGGTTATATATCATTTTAGATTACATTAACAGGGAAAGTTTGAACTTGCTGCACTGAACCTTCTTCGTAGGAAAGCATCAGATTCCTAGAACCCAAGTTGCTTATTCCACACAGCAGAGTGTTCGGGAATGAAGATGTTTGTTTTCTAAACAAACTACTTAAGAAATGAGGTGAATCTCCTAACTTGTACATCTTGTTAGATTACACAAACAAGGTAAGTTTGAACTTGCTGCACTCAACCTTCTCCGTAGGAAAGACATGATTGGAGAACCGAACTATCTTACTTAACACAGTAGAGTATTCGGCAATGAAGATGTTTGTTTTCTAATCAAAGTACATTAGAAATGAGGAGACTCTACTAAGCTATACATCTTGTTACGTTACCTTAACAAGGAAAGTTTGAACTTGTTCCATTCAAACATCTTGGTCAAAAGAAACTGATTCCTAGAACCAAACTAGCTTATTTCAAACAGTACAGTGTTTGGCAATGAAGATGTTTGTTTCCTAAACAAACTCCTGTAGAAACGAGGCCAATCTACTACGTTGTACATCCTTTTAGACTTCATTAACAAGGAAAGTTTGAACTTGCTGCAATCAACCTTCGTCATGGAAAAGAAACTGAGTGCTACAACCGAACTAGCTTATTTCACACAGCCCAGGGTTCGGCAATGAAGATGTTGGTTTTCTCAACAAACTACTTTAGAAATGAGGCGAATCTCCTAACTTGTACATCTTGTTAGATTACACAAACAAGGTAAGTTTGAACTTGCTGCACTCAACCTTCTTTGTAGGAAAGAAACTGATTCCTAGAACCGAAGTAGCTTATATCACACAGTACAGGGTACGGCAATGAAGATGGTTGTTTTCTAAACAAACTGCTGTAGAAATGCGGCCAATCTACTAAGTTGTACATGTTTTTAGATTACATTAACAAGGAAAGTTTGAACTTGCTGCAATCAACCTTCTTCTTGGAAAAGAAACTGATTCCTAGAACAAACTAGCTTATTTCACACAGTACAGTGCTCGGCAATGAAGATGTTTGTTTCCTAAACAAACTCCTGTAGAAACGAGGCCATTCTACTGCGTTGTACATCTGTTTAGATTTCATTAACAAGGAAACTTTGAAGTTGCTGCAATCAACCTTCGTCGTGGAAAAGAAACTGATTCCTAGAACCGAACTAGCTTATTTCACACAGTACAGTGTTTGGCAATGAAGATGTTTGTTTTCTCAACAAACTACTTTAGAAATGAGGCGAATCTACTAACTTGTACATCTTGTCAGATTACACCAACAAGGTAAGTTTATACTTGCTGCACTCTTCC
Organism: Orientallactaga sibirica; assembly: GCA_036365145.1. Classification (NCBI taxonomy): domain Eukaryota; kingdom Metazoa; phylum Chordata; class Mammalia; order Rodentia; family Dipodidae; genus Orientallactaga; species Orientallactaga sibirica. The sequence continues at coordinate 204,867 of JAEOAD010002473.1, forward strand.
TTCTCCGTAGTAAAGAAACTGATTCCTAGAAGCGAACTAGCTTATATCACAGAGTCCAGTGTTGGGCAATGAAGATGTTTCTGTTCTAAATCAAGTAGTTTAGAAATGAAGAGAAACTTGTAAATTGTACATCTTATGAGATTACACAAACAAGGAAAGTTAGAGCATGAATCACTCAACCTTCTTCGGAGGAAAGCAACTGATTCTTAGAACCCACCTTGCTTATTTCACAGAGTAGAGTGTTCGGCAATGAAGATGTTGGTTTTCTCAACAAACTACTTTAGAAATGAGGCCAATCTACTAAGTAGTACATCTTTTAAAATAACATTAACAAGGAAATTTTGAACTTGCTGCACTCAACCATCTTTGTCGAAAAGAAACTGATTGCTATAACCGACTTAGCTTATTTCACACAGTACAGTGTTCTGCAATGAAAATGTTTGTTTTCTCAACAAACTACTTTAGAAATGAGGTGAATCTACCAACTTGTACATCTTGTTAGATTACACCAACAAGGTAAGTTTGAACTTGCTGCACTCTTCCTTCTTCGTTGTAAAGAAACTGATTCCTAGAAGCTTAACTAGCTTATATCACAGAGTCCAGTGTTGGGCAATGAAGATGTTTCTGTTCTAAACCAAGTAGTTTAGAAATGAAGAGAAACTTGTAAATTGTACATCTTGTGAGATTACAAAAACAAGGAAGGTTAGAACTTGCTGCACTCAACCGTCTTCGGAGGAAAGCAACTGATTCTTAGAACCCACCTAGCTTATTTCACAGAGTAGAGTGTTCGGCAATGAAGATGTTGGTTTTCTCAACAAACTACTTTAGAAATTAGGCAAATATACTAAGTAGTACATCTTTTTAAATAACGTTAACAAGGAAAGTTTGAACTTGCTGCAATCAACTTTCGTCGTGGAAAAGAAACTGATTCCTAGAACCAAACTAGCTTATTTCACACAGTACAGTGTTCGGCAATAAAGATCTTTGTTTTCTAAACAAACTACATTAGAAATGAGGCGAATATCCTAACTTGTACATCATGTTAGATTACACAAACAAGGTAAGTTTGAACTTGCTCCACTCAACCTTCTTCGTAGGATAGAAACTGATTCCTAGAACCGAACTAGCTTATTTCACACAGTACAGTGTTCGGCAATGAAGATGTTTGTTTTCTAAACAAACTCCTGTAGAAACGAGGCCAATCTACTACGTTGTACATCCTTTTAGATTACATTAACAAGGAAAGTTTGAACTTGCTGCAATCAACCTTCGTTGTGGAAAAGAAACTGATTCCTAGATCCGAACTAGCTTATTTCAAACAGTACAGTGTTCGGCAATGAAGATGTTTGTTTTCTCAACAAACTACTTTAGAAATGGGGCGAATCTCCTAATTTGTACATCTTGTTATATTACACAAACAAGGTAAGTTTGAACTTGCTGCACTCAAACTTCTTCGTAGGAAAGAAACTGATTCCTAGAACCGAAGTAGCTTATTTCACACAGTACAGGGTTCAGCAATGAAGATGTTTGTTTTCTGAACAAACTCCTGCAGAAATGAGGCGAATCTCCTAATTTGTACATCTTGTTAGATTACACAAACAAGGTAAGTTTGAACTTGCTGCACTCAACCTTCTTCGTAGGAAAGAAACTGATTCCTAGAACCGAAGTAGCTTATTTCACTCAGTACAGGGTTCAGCAATGAAGATGTTCGTTTTCTAAAGAAACTCCTGCAGAAATGAGGCCAATATACTAAGTTGTACACCTTTTTAGATTACATTAACAAGGAAAGTTTGAACTTGCTGCAATCAACCTTCTTCGTGGAAAAGAAATTGATTCCTAGAACCGAACTACCTTATTTCACACAGTACAGTGTTCGGCAACGAAGATGTTTGTTTTCTCAAAAAACTACTTTAAAAATGAGGCCAATCTACTAAGTTATACATCGTTTTAGATTACATTGATAGGGAAAGGTTGAACTTGCTGCACTGAACATTCTTCGTAGGAAAGCATCAGATTCGTAGAACCAATCTTGCTTATTCCACACAGCAGAGTGTTTGGGAATGAAGATGTTTGTTTTCTAAACAAACTACTTTAGAAATGAGCCGAATCTAGTAACTTGTACATCTTGTTAAATTACACAAACAAGGTAAGTTTGAACTTGCTGCACTCAACCGTCTCCGTAGGAAAGACATGATTGGAGAACCGAACTATCTTACTTAACATAGTAGAGTATTCGGCAATGAAGATGTTTGTTTTCTAATCAAAGTACATTAGAAAGGAGGAGACTCTACTAAGCTATACATCTTGTTACGTTACATTAACAAGGAAAGTTTGAACTTGTTCCACTCAAACATCTTGGTCAAAAGAAACTGATTCTTAGAACGAAACCAGCCTATTTCAAACTGTACCGTGTTCCACAATGAAGATGTTTGTTTTCTAAACAAAGAACTTTAGAAAGGAGGCGAATCTCCTAACTTGTACATCTTGTTAGATTACACAAACAAGGTAAGTTTGAACTTGCTGCACTCAACCTTCTTCGTAGGATAGTAACGTATTCCTAGAACCGAAGTAGCTTATTTCACACAGTACAGTGTTTGGGAATGAAGATGTTTGTTTTCTAAACAAACTCCTGAGAAATGAGGCCAATCTACTAAGTTGTACATCTTTTTAGATTACATTAACAAGGAAAGTTTGAACTTCCTGCAATCAACCTTCTTCGTGGAAAAGAAACTGATTCCTAGAACCAAACTAGCTTACTTCACACAGTACAGTGTTCGGCAATAAACATGTTTGTTTCCTAAACAAACTCCTGCAGAAATGAGGCCAATCTACTGCGTTTTACATCTTTTCAGATTACATTAACAAGGAAAGTTTGAACTTGCTGCAATCAACCTTCGTCGTAGAAAAGAAACTGATTCCTAGAACCGAACTAGCTTATTTCACACAGTACAGTGTTCGGGAATGAAGATGTTTGTTTCCTAAACAAACTCCTGTAGTAACGAGGACCATCTACTATGTTGTATATCTTTTTAGATTACATTAACAAGGAATGTTTGAACTTGCTGCAATCAACCTTCATCGTGGAAAAGAAACTGATTCCTAAAACCGATCTAGCTTATTTCACGCAGTACAGTGTTCGGCAATGAAGATGTTTGTTTCCTAAACAAACTCCTGTAGAAACGAGGCCAATCTACTACGTTGTACATCTTTTTAGATTACATTAACAAGGAAAATTGAACTTGCTGCAATCAACCTTCTTCGTGGAAAAGAAACTGATTCCTAGAACCGAACTAGCTTATTTCACACAGTACAGTGTTCGGCAATGAAGATGTTTGTTTTCTCAACAAACTACTTTAGAAATGAGGCGAATCTACTAACTTGTACATCTTGTTAGATTACACCAACAAGGTAAGTTTGAACTTGCTGCACTCTTCCTTCTTCGTAGTAAAGAAACTGATTCCTAGAAGCGAACTAGCTTATATCACAGAGTCCAGTGTTGGGCAATGAAGATGTTTCTGTTCTAAATCAAGTAGTTTAGAAATGAAGAGAAACTTGTAAATTGTACATCTTATGAGATTACACAAACAAGGAAAGTAAGAGCATGCATCACTCAACCTTCTTCGGAGGAAAGCAACTGATTCTTAGAACCCACCTTGCTTATTTCACAGAGTAGAGTGTTCGGCAATGAAGATGTTGGTTTTCTCAACAAACTACTTTAGAAATGAGGCCAATCTACTAAGTAGTACATCTTTTAAAATAACATTAAAAAGGAAATTTTGAACTTGCTGCACTCAACCATCTTTGTCGAAAAGAAACTGATTGCTATAACCGACTTAGCTTATTTCACACAGTACAGTGTTCTGCAATGAAAATGTTTGTTTTCTCAACAAACTACTTTAGAAATGAGGCGAATCTACCAACTTGTACATCTTGTTAGATTACACCAACAAGGTAAGTTTGAACTTGCTGCACTCTTCCTTCTTCGTTGTAAAGAAACTGATTCCTAGAAGCGAACTAGCTTATATCACAGAGTCCAGTGTTGGGCAATGAAGATGTTTCTGTTCTAAACCAAGTAGTTTAGAAATGAAGAGAAACTTGTAAATTGTACATCTTGTGAGATACCAAAACAAGGAAGGTTAGAACTTGCTGCACTCAACCGTCTTCGGAGGAAAGCAACTGATTCTTAGAACCCACCTAGCTTATTTCACAGAGTAGAGTGTTCGGCAATGAAGATGTTGGTTTTCTCAACAAACTACTTTAGAAATTAGGGAAATATACTAAGTAGTACATCTTTTTAAATAACGTTAACAAGGAAAGTTTGAACTTGATGCAATCAACTTTCGTCGTGGAAAAGAAACTGATTCCTAGAACCGAACTAGCTTATTTCACACAGTACAGTGTTCGGCAATAAAGATCTTTGTTTTCTAAACAAACTACCTTAGAAATGAGGCGAATATCCTAACTTGTACATCTTGTTAGATTACACAAACAAGGTAAGTTTGAACTTGCTCCACTCAACCTTCTTCGTAGGATAGAAACTGATTCCTAGAACCGAACTAGCTTATTTCACACAGTACAGTGTTAGGCAATGAAGATGTTTGTTTCCTAAACAAACTCCTTGTAGAAACGAGGCCAATCTACTATGTTGTACATCCTTTTAGATTACATTAACAAGGAAAGTTTGAACTTGCTGCAATCAACCTTCGTCATGGAAAAGAAACTGATTCCTAGATCCGAACTAGCTTATTTCACACAGTACAGTGTTCGGCAATGAAGATGTTTGTTTTCTCAACAAACTACTTTAGAAATGAGGCGAATCTCCTAATTTGTACATCTTTTTATATTACACAAACAAGGTAAGTTTGAACTTGCTGGACTCAAACTTCTTCGTAGGAAAGAAACTGATTCCTAGAACCAAAGTAGCTTATTTCACACAGTACAGGGTTCAGCAATGAAGATGTTTGTTTTCTGAACAAACTCCTGTAGAAATGAGGCGAATCTCCTAATTTGTGCATCTTGTTAGATTACACAAACAAGGTAAGTTTGAACTTGCTGCACTCAACCTTCTTCGTAGGAAAGAAACTGATTCCTAGAACCGAAGTAGCTTATTTCACACAGTACAGGGTTCAGCAATGAAGATGTTTGTTTTCTAAAGAAACTCCTGCAGAAATGAGGCCAATATACTAAGTTGTACATCTTTTTAGATTACATTAACAAGGAAAGTTTGAACTTGCTGCAATCAACCATCTTCGTGAAAAAGAAACTGATTCCTAGAAACAAACTAGCTTATGTCACACAGTACAGTGTTCGGCAATGAAGATGTTTGTTTCCTAAACAAAACCCTGTAGAAACGAGGCCAATCTACTATGTTGTACATCCTTTTAGATTACATTAACAAGGAAAGTTTGAACTTGCTGCAATCAACCTTCGTTGTGGAAAAGAAATTGATTCCTAGAACCGAACTACCTTATTTCACACAGTACAGTGTTCGGCAACGAAGATGTTTGTTTTCTCAAAAAACTATTTTAAAAATGAGGCCAATCTACTAAGTTATACATCGTTTTAGATTACATTGATAGGGAAAGGTTGAACTTGCTGCACTGAACATTCTTCGTAGGAAAGCATCAGATTCGTAGAACCAATCTTGCTTATTCCACACAGCAGAGTGTTTGGGAATGAAGATGTTTGTTTTCTAAACAAACTACTTTAGAAATGAGCGAATCTAGTAACTTGTACATCTTGTTAAATTACACAAACAAGGTAAGTTTGAACTTGCTGCACTCAACCGTCTCCGTAGGAAAGACATGATTGGAGAACCGAACTATCTTACTTATCATAGTAGAGTATTCGGCAATGAAGATGTTTGTTTTCTAATCAAAGTACATTAGAAAGGAGGAGACTCTACTAAGCTATACATCTTGTTACGTTACATTAACAAGGAAAGTTTGAACTTGTTCCACTCAAACATCTTGGTCAAAAGAAACTGATTCTTAGAACGAAACCAGCCTATTTCAAACTGTACCATGTTCCACAATGAAGATGTTTGTTTTCTAAACAAAGAACTTTAGAAAGGAGGCGAATCTCCTAACTTGTACATCTTGTTAGATTACAAAAACAAGGTAAGTTTGAACTTGCTGCACTCAACCTTCTTCGTAGGATAGTAACATATTCCTAGAACCGAAGTAGCTTATTTCACACAGTACAGGGTTTGGGAATGAAGATGTTTGTTTTCTAAACAAACTCCTGAGAAATGAGGCCAATCTACTAAGTTGTACATCTTTTTAGATTACATTAACAAGGAAAGTTTGAACTTCCTGCAATCAACCTTCTTCGTGGAAAAGAAACTGATTCCTAGAACCAAACTAGCTTACTTCACACAGTACAGTGTTCGGCAATAAACATGTTTGTTTCCTAAACAAACTCCTGTAGAAACGAGGCCAATCTACTGCGTTTTACATCTTTTCAGATTACATTAACAAGGAAAGTTTGAACTTGCTGCAATCAACCTTCGTCGTGGAAAATAAACTGATTCCTAGAACCGAACTAGCTTATTTCACACAGTCCAGTGTTCGGCAATGAAGATGTTTGTTTTCTCAACAAACTACTTTAGAAATGAGGCAAATCTACAAACTTGTACATCTTGTTAGATTACAGCAACAAGGTAAGTTTCAACTTGCTGCACTCTTCCTTCTTCGTAGTAAAGAAACTGATTCCTAGAAGCGAACTAGCTTATATCACAGAATCCAGTGTTGGGCAATGAAGATGTTTCTGTTCTAAACCAAGTAGTTTAGAAATGAAGAGAAACTTGTAAATTGTACATCTTGTGAGATTACACAAACAAGGAAAGTTAGAACTTGCTGCACTCAACCTTCTTCGGAGGAAAGCTACTGATTCTTAGAACCCACCTAGCTTATTTCACAGAGTAGAGTGTTTGGCAATGAAGATGTTGGTTTTCTCAACAAACTACTTTAGAAATGAGGCAAATCTTCTAAGTAGTACATCTTTTTAAATGACATTAACAAGGAAAGTTTGAACTTGCTGCACTCAACCATCTTTGTCGAAAAGATACTGATTGCTGTAACCAACTTAGCTTATTTCACACAGTACAGTGTTCGGCAATGAAGATGTTTGTTTTCTAAACAAACTACTTTAGAAATGAGGCGAAACTTGTAAGTTGTACATCTTGTTAGATCACACAAACAAGGAGAGTTTGAACTTCCCGCAATCAAGGTTCTTCGTAGGAAAGCAACTGACTCCTAGAACCGAACTAGCTTTATTCACACAGTAGTGTTCGGCAACGAAGATGTTTGTTTTCTCAAAAAATTACTTTAAAAATGAGGCCAATCTACTAACTTATATATCGTTTTAGATTACATTAACAGGGAAATTTTCAACTTGCTGCACTGAACCTTCTTCGTAGGAAAGCATCAGATTCCGAGAACCCAACTTGCTTATTCCACACAGCACAGTGTTCGGGAATGAAGATGTTTGTTTTCTAAACAAACTACTTTAGAAATGAGGCGAATCTCCTAACTTGTACATCTTGTTAGATTACACAAACAAGGTAAGTTTGAACTTGCTGCACTCAAGCTTCTCCGTAGGAAAGACATGATTGGAGAACCGAACTATCTTACTTAACACAGTAGAGTCTTCGGCAATGAAGATGTTTGTTTTCTAATCAAAGTACATTAGAAATGAGGAGACTCTACTAAGCTATACATCTTCTTCCATTACATTAACAAGGAAAGTTTGAATTTGTACCACTCAAACATCTTGGTCAAAAGAAACTGAATCTTAGGACAAAACCAGCCTATTTCACACTGTACCGTGTTCAGCAATGAAGATGTTTGTTTTCTAAACAAATAACTTTAGAAATGAGGCGAATCTCCTAACTTGTACATCTTGTTATATTACACAAACAAGGTAAGTTTGAACTTGCTGCACTCAACCTTCTTCGTAGGAAAGAAACTGATTACTAGAACCGAAGTAGCTTATTTCACACAGTACAGTGTTTGGGAATGAAGATGTTTGTTTTCTAAACAAACTCCTGAGAAATGAGGCCAATCTACTAAGTTGTACATCTTTTTAGATTACATTAACAAGGAAAGTTTGAACTTCCTGCAATCAACCTTCTTCGTGGAAAAGAAACTGATTCCTAGAACCAAACTAGCTTACTTCACACAGTACAGTGTTCGGCAATAAACATGTTTGTTTCCTAAACAAACTCCTGTAGAAACGAGGCCAATCTACTGCGTTTTACATCTTTTCAGATTACATTAACAAGGAAAGTTTGAACTTGCTGCAATCAACCTTCTTCGTGGAAAAGAAACTGATTCCTAGAACCGAACTAGCTTATTTCACACAGTACAGTGTTCGGAAATGAAGATGTTTGTTTTTTCAACAAACTACTTTAGAAATGAGCCGAATCTACTTACTTGTACATCTTGTTAGATTACACCAACAAGGCAAGATTGAACTTGCTGCACTCTTCCTTCTTCGTAGTAAAGGAACTGATTCCTAGAAGCGAACTAGCTTATATCACAGAGTCCACTGTTGGGCAATGAAGATGTTTCTGTTCTAAACCAAGTAGTTTAGAAATGAAGAGAAACTTGTAAATTGTACATCTTGTGAGATTAAACAAACAAGGAAAGTTAGAACTTGCTGCACTCAACCTTCTTCGTAGGAAAGCAACTGATTCTTAGAACCCACCTAGCTTATTTCACAGAGTAGAGTGTTCGGCAATGAAGATGTTCGTTTTCTCAATGAACTACTTTAGAAATGAGGCAAATCTACTAAGTAGTACATCTTTTTAAATAACATTAACAAGGAAAGTTTGAACTTGCTGCACTCAACCATCTTTGTCGAAAAGAATCTGATTGTTATAACCGAGTTTCCTTATTTCACACAGTACAGTGTTCGGCAATGAAGATGTTTGTTTTCTAAACAAACTACTTTAGAAATGAGGCAAAACTTGTAAGTTGTACATCTTGTTAGATCACACAAACAAGGAGAGTTTCAACTTCCTGCGATCAAGGTTCTTCATAGGAAAGCAGCTGACTCCGAGAACTGAACTAGCTAATTTCACACAGTAGTGTTCAGCAACGAAGATGTTTGTTTTGTCAAAAAACTACTTTAAAAATGAGGCCAATCTACTAAGTTATACATCGTTTTAGATTACATTAACTGGGAAAGTTTGAACTTGCTGCACTGAACCTTCTTCGTAGGAAAGCATCAGATTCCTAGAACCCAACTTTCTTATTACACACAGCAGAGTGTTCGGTAATGAAGATGTTTGTTTTCTAAACAAACTACTTTAGAAATTAGGCGAATCTCCTAACTTGTACATCTTGTTAGATTACACAAACAAGGTAAGTTTCAACTTGCTGCATTCAACCTTCTCCTTAGGAAACACTATGATTGGAGAACCGAACTATCTTACTTAACACAGTAGAGTGTTCGGCAATGAATATGTTTGTTTTCTAATCAAAGTACTTTAGAAATGAGGAGACTCTACTAAGCTATACATCTTGTTAGATTACATTAACAAGGAAAGTTTGAACTTGTTCCACTCAAACATCTTGGTCAAAAGAAACTGATTCTTAGAATGAAACCAGCATATTTCACACTGTACCATGTTCGGCAATGAAGATGTTTGTTTTCTAAACAAAGAACTTTAGAAATGAGGCGAATCTCCTAACTTGTACATCTTGTTAGATTACACAAACACGGTAAGTTTGAACTTGCTGCACTGAACCTTGTTCGTAGGAAAAAAACTGATTCCTAGAACCAAAATAGCTTATTTCACACAGGACAGGGTTCGGCAATGAAGATGTTTGTTTTTTAAACAAATTCCTGTAGAAATGAGGCCAATCTACTAAGTAGTACACCTTTTCAGATTACATTAACAAGGAAAGTTTGAACTTGCTGCAATCAACCTTCGTGGAAAAGTAACTGATTCCTAGAACCGAACTAGCTTCGTTCACACAGTACAGTGTTCGGCAATGAAGATGTTTGTTTCCCAAACAAATTCCTGTAGAAACAAGGCCAATCTACTACGTTGTACAACTTTTTAGATTACATTAACAAGGAAAGTTTGAACTTGCTGCAATCAACCTTCGTCGTGGAAAAGAAACTGATTTCTAGAACCGAACTAGCTTATTTCACACAGTACAGTGTTCGGCAATGAAGATGTTTGTTTTCTCAACAAACTACTTTATAAATGAGGCGAATCTCCTAACTTGTACATCTTGGTAGATTATACAAACAAGGTAAGTTTGAACTTGCTGCACTCAACATTCTTCGTAGGAAAGAAACTGATTCCTATAACTACAGTAGCTTATTTCACACAGTACAGGGTTCGGCAATGAAGATGTTTGTTTTCTGAACAAACTCCTGTAGAAATGAGGCCAATTTACTAAGTTGAACATCTTTTTAGATTACATTAACAAGGAAAGTTTGTACTTGCTGCAATCAACCTTCTTCGTGGAAAAGAAACTGATTCCTAGAACCGAACTAGCTTACTTCACACAGTACAGTGTTTGCCAATGAAGATGGTTGTTTCCTAAACAAACTGCTGTAGAAACGAGGCCAATCTACTACGTTGTACATCCTTTTAGATTACATTAACAAGGAAAGTTGGAACTTGCTGCAATCAACCTTCGTCATGGAAAAGAAACTGATTGCTAGAACCGAACTAGCTTATTTCACACAGTACAGTATTTGGCAATGAAGATGTTCGTTTTCTCAACAAACTATTTTAGAAATGAGGCGAATCTCCTAACTTGTACATCTTGTTAGATTACACAAACAAGGTAAGTTTGAACTTGCTGCACTCAACCTTCTTCGTAGGAAAGAAACTGATTCCTAGAACCAAAGTAGCTTATTTCACACAGTACAGGGTTTGGCAATGAGGATGTTTGTTTTCTAAACAAACTCCTGTAGAAATGAGGCCAACCTACTAAGTTGTACATCTTTTTAGATTACATTAACAAGGAAAGTTTGAACTTGCTGCAATCAACCTTCTTCGTGGAATAGAAACTGATTCCTAGAACCGAACTAGCTTATTTCACACAGTACAGTGTTCGGCAATGAAGAAGTTTGTTTCCTAAACAAACTCCTGTAGTAACGAGGACCATCTACTATGTTGTACATCTTTTTAGATTACATTAACAAGGAACGTTTGAACTTGCTGCAATCAACCTTCGTCGTGGAAAAGAAACTGATTCCTAGAACCGATCTAGCTTATTTCACGCAGTACAGTGTTCGGTAATGAAGATGATTGTTTCCTAAACAAACTCCTGTAGAAACGAGGCCAATCTACTACGTTGTACATCTTTTTAGATTACATTAACAAGGAAAATTGAACTTGCTGCAATCAACCTTCTTTGTGGAAAAGAAACTGATTCCTAGAAGCGAACTAGCTTATTTCACGCAGTACAGTGTTCGGCAATGACGATGTTTGTGTCCTAAAAAAACTCCTGTAGAAACGAGGCCAATCTACTACGTTGTACATCCTTTTAGATTACATTAACAAGGAAAGTTTGAACTTGCTGCAATCAACCTTCGTCGTGGAAAAGAAACTGATTCCTAGAACGGAACTAGCTTATTTCACACAGTACAGTGTTCGGCAATGAAGATGTTTGTTTTCTAAACAAACTACTTTAGAAATGAGGCGAAACTTGTAAGTTGTTCATCTTGTTAGATCACACAAACAAGGAGAGTTTGAACTTCCTGCAATCAAGGTTCTTTGTAGGAAAGCAGCTGACTCCTAGAACCGAACTAGCTTATTTCACACAGTAGTTTTCGGCAACAAAGATGTTTGTTTTCTCAAAAAACTTCTTTAAAAATGAGGCCAATCTCCTAAGTTATACATCGTTTTACATTACATTAATAGGGAATGGTTGAACTTGCTGCACTGAACCTTCTTCGTAGGCAAGCATCAGATTCCTAGAACCCAACTTGCTTATTCCACACAGCAGAGTGTTTGGGAATGAAGATGTTTGTTTTCTAAACAAACTACTTTAGAAATGAGGCGAATCTACTATCTTGTACATCTTGTTAGATTACACAAACAAGGTAAGTTTGAACTTACTGCACTCAACCTTCTCGGTAGGAAAGACATGATTGGAGAACCGAACTATCTTACTTAACACAGTAGAGTATTCGGCAATGAAGATGTTTGTTTTCTAATCAAAGTACATTAGAAATGAGGAGACTCTACTAAGCTATACATCTTGTTACGTTACATTAACAAGGAAAGTTTGAACTTGTTCCACTCAAACATCTTGGTCAAAAGAAAATGATTCCTAGAACGAAACCAGCCTATTTCACACTGTACCGTGTTCGGCAATGAAGATGTTTGTTTTCTAAACAAAGAACTTTAGAAATGAGGCGAATCTCCTAACTTGTACATCTTGTTAGATTACACAAACAAGGTAAGTTTGAACTTGCTGCACTCAACCTTCTTCGTAGGAAAGAAACTGATTCCTAGAACCGAAGTAGGTTATTTCACACAGTACAGGGTTCGTCAATGAAGATGTTTGTTTTCTAAACAAACTCCTGTAAAATGAGGCCAATCTACTAAGTTGTACATCTTTTTAGATTACATTAACAAGCAAAGTTTGAACTTGCTGCAATCAACCTTCTTCGTGGAAAACAAACTGATTCCTAGAACTAAACTAGCTTATTTCACACAGTACAGTGTTCGGCAATGAACATGTTTGTTTCCTAAACAAACTCCTGTAGAAACGAGGCCAATCTACTGCGTTGTCCATCTTTTCAGATTACATTAACAAGGAAAGTTTGAACTTGCTGCAATCAACCTTCGTCGTGGAAAAGAAACTGTTTCCTAGAACCAAACTAGCATATTTCACACAGTCAGTGTTCGGCAATGAAGATGTTTGTTTTCTCAACAAACTACTTTAGAAATGAGGCGAATCTACTAACTTGTACATCTTGTTAGATTACAGCAACAAGTTAAGTTTGAACTTGCTGCACTCTTCCTTCTTCGTAGTAAAGAAACTGATTCCTAGAAGCGAACTAGCTTATATCACAGAGTCCAGTGTTGGGCAATGAAGATGTTTCTGTTCTAAACCAAGTAGTTTAGAAATGAAGAGAAACTTGTAAATTGTACATCTTGTGAGATTACACAAACAAGGAAAGTTAGAACTTGCTGCACTCAACCTTCTTCGGAGGAAAGCAACAGATTCTGAGAACCCACCTAGCTTATTTCACAGAGTAGAGTGTTAGGCAATGAAGATGTTGGTTTTCTCAACAAACTACTTTAGAAATGAGGGAAATCTACTAAGTAGTACATCTTTTTAAATAAAATTAACAAGGAAAGTTTGAACTTGCTGCAATCAATCTTCGTCGTGGAAAAGAAAATGATTCCTAGAACCGAACTAGCTTATTTCACACAGTAGTGTTCGGCAATGAAGATGTTTGTTTTCTCAAAAAACTACTTTAAAAATGAGGCCAATCTACTAATTTATACATCGTTTTAGATTACATTAACAGGGAAAGTTTCAACTTGCTGCACTGAACCTTCTTCGTAGGAAAGCATCAGATTCCTAGAACCCAACTTGCTTATTCCACACAGCAGAGTGTTCTGGAATGAAGATATTTGTTTTCTAAACAAACTACTTTAGAAATGAGGCGAGAATCTCCTAACTTGTACATCTTGTTAGATTACACAAAAAAGGTAAGTTTGACCTTGCTGCACTCAACCTTCTCCGTAGGAAAGACATGATTGGAGAACCGAACTATCTTACTTAACACAGTAGAGTGTTCGGCAATGAAGATGTTTGTTTTCTAATCAAAGTACATTAGAAATGAGGAGACTCTACTAAGCCATACATCTTGTTACGTTACATTAACAAGGAAAGTTTGAACTTGTTCCACTCAATCTTCTTGGTCAAAAGAAACTGATTCTTAGAAGGAAACCAGCCTATATCACATTGTACCGTGTTCGTCAATGAAGATGTTTGTTTTCTAAACAAAGAACTTTAGAAATGAGGCGAATCTGCTAACTTGTACATCTTGTTAGATTACACAAACAAGGTAAGTTTGAACTTGCTGCACTCAGTTTTCTTCGTTGGAAAGAAACTGATTCCTAGAACCAAAGTAGCTGATTTCACACAGTACAGGGTTCGGCAATGAAGATGTTTGTTTTCTAAACAAACTCCTGTAGAAATGAGGCCAATCTACTAAATTGTACATCTTCTTAGATTACATTAACAAGGAAAGTTTGAACTTGCTGCAATCAACCTTCTTCCTGGAAAAGAAACTGATTCCTAGAACCGAACTAGCTTCTTTCACACACTACAGTGTTCGGCATGAAGATGTTTGCTTTCTCAACAAACTACTTTAGAAATGAGGCGAATCTACTAACTTGTACATCTTGTTAGATTACACAAACAAGGTAAGTTTGAACTTGCTGCACTCAACCTTCTCCATAGGAAAGACATGATTGGAGATCCGAACTATCTTACTTAACACAGTAGAGTATTCGGCAATGAAGATGTTTGTTTTCTAATCAAAGTACATTAGAAAGGAGGAGACTCTACTGAGCTATACATCTTGTTACGTTACATTAACAAGGAAAGTTTGAACTTGTTCCACTCAAACATCTTGGTCAAAAGAAACTGATTCTTAGAACGAAACCAGCCTATTTCACACTGTACCATGTTCGGCAATGAAGATGTTTGTTTTCTAAACAAAGAACATTAGAAATGAGGCGAATCTCCTAACTTGTACATCTTGTTAGATTACACAAACAAGGTAAGTTTGAACTTGCTGCACTCAACCTTCTTCGTAGGAAAGAAACTGATTCCTAGAAACAAAGTAGGTTATTTCACACAGTACAGGGTTCGTCAATGAAGATGTTTGTTTTCTAAACAAACTCCTGTAAAAATGAGGCCAATCTACTAAGTTGTACATCTTTTTAGATTACATTAACAAGGAAAGTTTGAACTTGCTGCAATCAACCTTCTTCGTGGAAAAGAAACTGATTCCTAGAACCAAACTAGCTTATTTCACACAGTACAGTGTTCGGCAATGAACATGTTTGTTTCCTAAACAAACTCCTGTAGAAACGAGGCCAATCTACTGCGTTGTACATCTTTTCCGATTACATTAACAAGGAAAGTTTGAACTTGCTGCAATCAACCTTCGTTGTGGAAAAGAAACTGTTTCCTAGAACCGTTCTAGCTTATTTCACACAGTCCAGTGTTCGGCAATGAAGATGTTTGTTTTCTCAACAAACTACTTTAGAAATGAGGCGAATCTACTAACTTGTACATCTTGTTAGATTACAGCAACAAGGTAAGTTTGAACTTGCTGCACTCTTCCTTCTTCGTAGTAAAGAAACTGATTCCTAGAAGGGAACTAGCTTATATCACAGAGTCCAGTGTTGGGCAATGAAGATGTTTCTGTTCTAAACCAAGTAGTTTAGAAATGAAGAGAAACTTGTAAATTGTATATCTTGTGAGATTACACAAACAATTAAAGTTAGAACTTGCTGCACTCAACCTTCTTCGGAGGAAAGCAACTGATTCTGACAACCCACCTAGCTTATTTCACAGAGTAGAGTGTTCGGCAATGAAGATGTTGGTTTTCTCAACAAACTACTTTAGAAAAGAGGGAAATCTTCTAAGTAGTACATCTTTTTAAATAAAATTAACAAAGAAAGTTTGAACTTGCTGCAATCAATCTTCTTCGTGGAAAAGAAAATGATTCCTAGAACCGAACTAGCTTATTTCACACAGTAGTGTTCGGCAACGAAGATGTTTGTTTTCTCAAAAAACTACTTTAAAAATGAGGCCAATCTACTAATTTATACATCGGTTTAGATTACATTAACAGGGAAAGTTTCAACTTGCTGCACTGAACCTTCTTCGTAGGAAAGCATCAGATTCCTAGAACCCAACTTGCTTATTCCACACAGCAGAGTGTTCTGGAATGAAGATATTTGTTTTCTAAACAAACTACTTTAGAAATGAGGCGAATCTCCTAACTTGTACATCTTGTTAGATTACACAAAAAAGGTAAGTTTGACCTTGCTGCACTCAACCTTCTCCGTAGGAAAGACATGATTGGAGAACCGAACTATCTTACTTAACACAGTAGAGTGTTCGGCAATGGAGATGTTTGTTTTCTAATCAAAGTACATTAGAAATGAGGAGACTCTACTAAGCCATACATCTTGTTACGTTACATTAACAAGGAAAGTTTGAACTTGTTCCACTCAAACTTCTTGGTCAAAAGAAACTGATTCTTAGAAGGAAACCAGCCTATATCACATTGTACCGTGTTCGTCAATGAAGACGTTTGTTTTCTAAACAAAGAACTTTAGAAATGAGGCGAAATTCCTAACTTGTACATCTTGTTAGATTACACAAACAAGGTAAGTTTGAACTTGCTGCACTGAATTTTCTTCGTTGGAAAGAAACTGATTCCTAGAACCAAAGTAGCTGATTTCACACAGTACAGGGTTCGGCAATGAAGATGTTTGTTTTCTAAACAAACTCCTGTAGAAATGAGGCCAATCTACTAAATTGTACATCTTTTTAGATTACATTAACAAGGAAAGTTTGAAGTTGCTGCAATCAACCTTCTTCGTGGAAAAGAAACTGAATACTAGAACCGAACTAGCTTATTTCACACAGTACAGTGTTCGGCAATGAAGATGTTTGTTTTCTAAACAAACTACTTTAGAAATGAGGCCAATCTACTACGTTGTACATCTTTTTAGATTACATTAACAAGGAAAGTTTGAACTTGCTGCAATCAACCTTCTTCGTGGAAAAGAAACTGTTCCTAGACCCGAACTAGCTTATTTCACAGTACAGTGTTTGGCACTGAAGATGTTTGTTTTCTCAACAAACTACTTTATAAATGAGGCGAATCTACTAACTATTACATCTTACGTTCAGATTACACTCAACAGGTCAAAAGTTTGAACTTGCTGAACTCTTCCTTCTTTGTAGTCTAAACAAAGAAAAAAAACTGATTCCTAGAAGCGAACTTGTTTATATCACAAAGTCCAGAGTTGGGCAATGAAGATGTTTCTGTTCTAAACCAAGTAGTTTAGAAATGAAGAGAAACAAACTCCTGTAAATTGTACATCTTGTGAGATTACACAAACAAGGAAAGGTAGAACTTGCTGCACTCAACCTTCTTGTTAGGAAAGCAACTGATTCTTAGAACCAACCTAGCTTATTTCACAAAGTAGAGTGTTCGGCAATGAAGATGTTGGTTTTCTCAACAAAAAACTTTAGAAATGAGGCGAGTCTCCTAAATTGTACGTCTTGTTAGATTACACAAACAAGGTAAGTTTGAACTTGCTGCACTCAACCTTCTCCGTTGGAAAGAAATGATTCCTAGAACCAAAACTATCTTATTTAACACAGTAGAGTGTTCGGCAATGAAGATGTTTGTTTTCTAATCAAAGTACATTAGAAATGAGGAGACTCTACTAAGCTATTCATCTTGTTACATTACATTAACAAGGAACTTGCTGCAATCAACCTTCTGTGGTGGAAAAGTTTTAACTTGTTCCACTCAAACATCTTGGTCAAAAGAAAGTGATTATTAGAACGAAACCAGCCTATTTCACACTGTACTCTGTTTCACACAGCAATGAAGAAGTGTTTGTTTTCTAAACAAAGAACTTTAGAAATGAGGCGAATCTACTAACTTGTACATCTTGTTAGATTACACAAACAAGGTAAGTTTGAACTTGCTGCACTCAACCTTCTTCGTAGGAAAGAAACTGATTCCTAGAACCAAAGTAGCTTATTTCACACAGTACAGGGTTTGGCAATGAAGATGTTTGTTTTCTAAACAAACTCCTGTAGAAATGAGGCCAATCTACTAAGTTAAGTTGTACATCTTTTTAGATTACATTAACAAGGAAAGTTTGAACTTGCTGCAATCAACCTTCTTCGTGGAAAAGAAACTGAATCCTAGAAAGGTTAACTAGCTTATTTCACACAGTACAGTGTTCAGCAATGAAGATGTTTGTTTCCTAAACAAACTCCTGTAGAAATGAGGCCAATCTACTACGTTGTACATCTTTTTAGATTACATTAACAAGGAAAGTTTGAACTTGCTGCAATCAACCTTCGTCGTGGAAAAGAAACTGATTCCTAGAACCGAACTATCTTATTTCACACAGTCCAGTGTTCGGCAATGAAGATGTTTGTTTTCTCAACAAACTACTTTAGAAATGATGCGAATCTACGAACTTGTACATCTTGTTAGATTACACCAACAAGGTAAGTTTGAACTTGCTGCACTCTTCCTTCTTCGTAGTAAAGAAACTGATTCCTAGAACCGAACTAGCTTATATCACAGAGTCCAGTGTTGGGCAATGAAGATGTTTCTGTTCTAAACCAAGTAGTTTAGAAATGAAGAGAAACTTGTAAATTGTACATCTTGTTAGATTACACAAACAAGGAAAGTTAGAACTTGCTGCACTCAACCTTTTTCGGAGGAAAAGAAACTGATTCTTAGAACCCACCTAGCTTATTTCACAGAGTAGAGTGTTGGGCAATGAAGATGTTGGTTTTCTCAACAAACTACTTTAGAAATGAGGCAAATCTAACTAAGTAGTACATCTTTTTAAATAACATTAACAAGGAAAGTTTGAACTTGCTGCACTCAACCATCTTTGTAAAAAAGAAACTGATTGCTAGAACCGACTTAGCTTATTTAACACAGTACAGTGTTCGGCAATGAAGATGTTTGTTTTCTAAACAAACTACTTTAGAAATGAGGCGAAACTTGTAAGTTGTACATCTTGTTAGATCACACAAACAAGGAAAGTTTGAACTTCCTGCAATCAAAGGTTCTTCGAGGGAAAGCAGCTGATTCCTAGAACCGAACTAGCTTATTTCACACAGTAGTGTTCGGGAACGAAGATGTTTGTTTTCTCAAAAACTACTTTAAAAATGAGGCCAATCTACTAAGTTATACATCGTTTTAGATTACATTAACAGGGAAAGTTTGAACTTGCTGCACTGAACCTTCTTCGTAGGAAAGCATCAGATTCCTAGAACCCAACTTGCTTATTCCACACAGCAGAGTGTTCGGGAATGAAGATGTTTGTTTTCTAAACAAACTACTTTAGAAATGAGGCGAATCTCTAACTTGTACATCTTGTTAGATTACACAAACAAGGTAAGTTTGAACTTGCTGCACTCAACCTTCTTCATGAGGAAAGAAACTGATTCCTAGAACAGAAGTAGCTTATTTCACACAGTAGAGTGTTGGGCAATGAAGATGTTTGTTTTCTAAACAAACTACATTAGAAATGAGGAGAATCTACTAAGTTGTACATCTTTTAGATTACATTAACAAGGAAAGTTTGAACTTGCTGCACTCAACCTTCTTGGTGGAAAGAAACTGATTCTTAGAACCGAAACCTAGCTTATTTCACACAGTACAGTGTTCGGCAATGAAGATGTTTGTTTTCTAAACAAACTCCTTTAGAAATGAGGACCATCTACTATGTTGTACATCTTTTTAGATTACATTAACAAGGAAAGTTTGAACTTGCTGCAATCAACCTTCTTCGTGGAAAAGAAACTGATTCCTAGAACCGATCTTAGCTTATTTCACACAGTACAGTGTTCGGCAATGAAGATGTTTGTTTTCTAAACAAACTCCTGTAGAAATGAGGCCAATCTACTACGTTGTACATCTTTTTAGATTACATTAACAAGGAAAGTTTGAACTTGCTGCAATCAACCTTCTTCGTGGAAAAGAAACTGATTCCTAGAACCGAACTAGCTTATTTCACACAGTACAGTGTTCGGCAATGAAGATGTTTGTTTCCTAAACAAACTCCTGTAGAAATGAGGCCAATCTACTACGTTGTACATCCTTTTAGATTACATTAACAAGGAAAGTTTGAACTTGCTGCAATCAACCTTCTTCATGGAAAAGAAACTGATTCCTAGAACCGAACTAGCTTATTTCACACAGTCCAGTGTTTGGCAATGAAGATGTTTGTTTTCTCAACAAACTACTTTAGAAATGAGGCGAATCTACTAAGTTGTACATCTTGTTAGATTACAAAACAAGGTATGTTTGAACTTGCTGCACTCTTCCTTCTCCGTAGTAAAGAAACTGATTCCTAGAAGCGAACTAGCTTATATCACAGAGTCCAGTGTTGGGCAATGAAGATGTTTCTGTTCTAAACCAAGTAGTTTAGAAATGAAGAGAAACTTGTAAATTGTACATCTTGTGAGATTACACAAACAAGGAAAGTTAGAACTTGCTGCACTCAACCTTCTTCGGAGGAAAGCAACTGATTCTTAGAACCCACCTAGCTTATTTCACAGAGTAGAGTGTTTGGCAATGAAGATGTTGGTTTTCTCAACAAACTACTTTAGAAATGAGGCAAATCTACTAAGTAGTACATCTTTTTAAATAACATTAACAAGGAAAGTTTGAACTTGCTGCACTCAACCATCTTTGTAGGAAAAGAAACTGATTGCTATAACCGACTTAGCTTATTTCACACAGTACAGTGTTCGGCAATGAAGATGTTTGTTTTCTAAACAAACTACTTTAGAAATGAGGCGAAACTTGTAAGTTGTACATCTTGTTAGATCACACAAACAAGGAGAGTTTGAACTTCCTGCAATCAAGGTTCTTCGTAGGAAAGCAGCTGACTCCTAGAACCGAACTAGCTTATTTCACACAGTAGTGTTTGGCAATGAAGATGTTTGTTTTCTCAAAAAACTACTTTAAATATGAGGCCAATCTACTAAGTTATACATCGTTTTAGATTACATTAACAGGGAAAGTTTGAACTTGCTGCAATGAACCTTCATCGTAGGAAAGCATCAGATTCCTCGAACCCAACTTGCTTATTCCACACAACAGAGTGTTCGGGAATGAAGATGTTTGTTTTCTAAACAAACTACTTTAGAAATGAGGCGAATCTCCTAACTTGTACATCTTGTTAGATTACACAAACAAGGTAAGTTTGAGCTTGCTGCACTCAACCTTTTCCGTAGGAAAGACATGATTGGAGAACCGAACCATGTTACTTAACACAGTAGAGTGTTCGGGAATGAATATGTTTGTTTTCTAATCAAAGTACATGAGAAATGATTAGAGTCTACTAAGCTATATATCTTGTTACATTACATTAACAAGGAAAGTTTGAACTTGTTCCACTCAAACATCTTGGTCAAAAGAAACTGATTCTTAGAACGAAACCAGCCTATTTCAAACTGTAGTGTTTGGCAATGAAGATGTTTGTTTTCTAAACAAAGAACTTTAGAAATGAGGCGAATCTCTAACTTGTACATCTTGTTAGATTACACAAACAAGGTAAGTTTGAACTTGCTGCACTCCACCTTCTTCGTAGGAAAGAAACTGATTCCTAGAACCGAAGTAGCTTATTTCACACAGTACAGTGTACAGCAATGAAGATGTTTGTTTCCTAATCAAACTGCTGTAGTAACGAAGCCAAAATACTACGTTGTACATCTTTTTAGATTACATTAACAAGGAAAGTTTGAACTTGCTGCAATCAACATTCTTCGTGGAAAAGAAACTGATTCCTAGAACCGAACTAGCTTATTTCACACAGTACAGTATTTGTCAATGAAGATGTTTGTTTTCTCAACAAACTACTTGAGAAATGAGGCAAATCTACTAACTTGTACATCTTGTTAGATTACACCAACAAGGTAAGTTTGAACTTGCTGCACTCTTCCTTCTTCGTAGTAAAGAAACTGATTCCTAGAGTGCGCAAACTAGCTTATATCACAGAGTCCAGTGTTGGGCAATGAAGATGTTTCTGTTCTAAACCAAGTAGTTTAGAAATGAAGAGAAACTTGTAAATTGTACATCTTGTGAGATTACACAAACAAGGAAAGTTAGAACTTGCTGCACTCAACTTCTTCTTGGAGGAAAGCAACTGATTCTTAGAACCCACCTAGCTTATTTCACAGAGTAGAGTGTTCGGCAATGAAGATGTTGGTTTTCTCAACAAACTACTTTAGAAATGAGGCAAAAATACTACTAAGTAGTACATCTTTTTAAATAACATTAACAAGGAAAGTTTGAACTTGCTGCACTCAACCATCTTTGTCGAAAAGAAACAGATTGCTATAACCGACTTAGCTTATTTCACACAGTACAGTGTTTGGCAATGAAGATGTTTGTTTTCTAAACAAACTACTTTAGAAATGAGGCAAAACTTGTAAGTTGTACATCTTGTTAGATCACACAAACAAGGAGAGTTTGAACTTCCTGCAATCAAGGTTCTTCGTAGGAAAGCAGCTGACTCCTAGAACCAAACTAGCTTATTTCACACAGTAGTGTTCTGCAATGAAGATGTTTGTTTTCTCAAAAAACTACTTTAAAAATGAGGCCAATCTACTAAGTTATACATCTTTTTAGATTACATTAACAAGGAAAGTTTGAACTTGCTGCACTGAACCTTCTTTGTAGGAAAGCATCAGATTCCTAGAACCCAACTTGCTTATTCCACACAGCAGAGTGTTCGGGAATGAAGATGTTTGTTTTCTAAACAAACTACTTTAGAAATGAGGCGAATCTACTAACAAGGTTGTACATCTTGTTAGATTACACAAACAAGGTAAGTTTGAACTTGCTGCACTCAACCTTCTCCGTAGGAAAGACATGATTGGAGAACCGAACTATCTTACTTAACACAGTAGAGTGTAAGGACTTAATGAAGATGTTTGTTTTCTAAACAAACTACTTTAGAAATGAGGAGAAACTACTAAGTTGTACATCTTGTTAGATCACACAAACAAGGAAAGTTTGAACTTCCTGCAATCAAGGTTCTTGTTCAAAAGAAACTGAATCCTAGAACCAAACTAGCTTATTTCACACAGGTAGTGTTCGGCAATGAAGATGTTTGTTTTCTCAAAAAACTACTTTAAAAATGAGGCCAATCTACTAAGTTATACATCTTTTTAGATTACATTAACATGGAAAGTTTGAACTTGCTGCACTGAACCTTCTTGTAGGAAAGCATCAGATTCCTAGAACCCAACTTGCTTATTCCACACAGCAGAGTGTTCGGGAATGAAGATGTTTGTTTTCTAAACAAACCACTTTAGAAATGAGGAGAATCTACTAACTTGTACATCTTGTTAGATTACATTAACAAGGAAAGTTTGAACTTGCTGCACTCAACCTTCTCCGTCAAAAAAAGACATGATTGGAGAACCGAACTATCTTATTTAACACAGTACAGTGTTGGGCAATGAAGATGTTTGTTTTCTAAACAAACTACATTAGAAATGAGGAGACTCTACTAAGTTGTACATCTTGTTAGATTACACAAACAAGGAAAGTTTGAACTTGTTCCACTCAAACATC
Source organism: Orientallactaga sibirica (assembly GCA_036365145.1). Lineage (NCBI taxonomy): Eukaryota > Metazoa > Chordata > Mammalia > Rodentia > Dipodidae > Orientallactaga > Orientallactaga sibirica. The sequence continues at coordinate 228,240 of JAEOAD010002473.1, forward strand.
TTGGTCAGGAAAGCAGCTGATTCTTAGAACCAAACCAGCTTATTTCACACAGTAGAGTGTTTGGCAATGAAGATGTTTGTTTTCTAAACAAAGAACTTTAGAAATGAGGCGAATCTACTGGCTCCTTATACATCTTTTTAGATTACACAAACAAGGGAAAGTTTGAACTTGCTGCACTCAACCTTCTTCGTAGGAAAGAAACTGATTCCTAGAACCCAACTGGCTTATTTCACACAGCACAGTGTTCGGCAATGAAGATGTTTGTTTTCTAAACAAAGAACTCTTTAGAAATGAGGCCAATCTACTACTGTTGTACATCTTGTTAGATTACATTAACAAGCCAAAAGTTTGAACTTGCTGCACTCAACCTTCATCGTGGAAAAGAAACTGATTCCTAGAACCGAACTAGCTTATTTCACACAGTAGAGTGTTGGGCAATGAAGATGTTTGTTTTCTAAACAAACTACTTTAGAAATGAGGAGAATCTCTAAGTTATACATCTTGTTAGATTACATTAACAAGGAAAGTTTGAACTTGCTGCACTCAAACATCTTGGTCAAAAGAAACTGATTCTTAGAACGAAACTAGCCTATTTCACACTGTACAGTGTTAGGCAATGAAGATGTTTGTTTTCTAAACAAAGAACTTTAGAAATGAGGAGAATCTACTAACTTGTACATCTTGTTAGATTACACAAACAAGGTAAGTTTGAACTTGCTGCACTCAACACTTCTTCCAAAAAAAGGAAAGAAACTGATTTTTAGAACTGTTTGAACTAGCTTATTTCACACAGTACAGAGTGTTCGGCAATGAAGATGTTTGTTTTCTAAACAAACTACTTTAGAAATGATTAGGCCAATCTACTACGTTGTACATCTTTTTAGATTACATTAACAAGGAAAGTTTGAACTTGCTGCAATCAACCTTCTTTGTCGTGAAAAAAGAAACTGATTCCTAGAACCGAACTAGCTTATTTCACACAGTACAGTGTTCGGCAATGAAGATGTTTGTTTTCTAAACAAACTACTTTAGAAATGAGGCGAATCTACTAACTTGTACATCTTGTTAGATTACACAAACAAGGTAAGTTTGAACTTGCTGCACTCAACCTTCTTCGTAGTAAAGAAACTGATTCCTAGAACCAAACTAGCTTATTATCACAGAGTCCAGTGTTGGGCAATGAAGATGTTTCTTTTCTAAACAAAGTAGTTTAGAAATGAAGAGAAACTTGTAAATTGTACATCTTGTGAGATTACACAAACAAGGAAAGTTTGAACTTGCTGCACTCAACCTTCTTCGGAGGAAAGCAACTGATTCTTAGAACCCACCTAGCTTATTTCACACAGTAGAGTGTTGTCAATGAAGATGTTTGTTTTCTCAACAAACTACTTTAGAAATGAGGCAAATCTACTAAGTTGTACATCTTTTTAAATAACATTAACAAGGAAAGTTTGAACTTGCTGCACTCAACCATCTTTGTGGAAAAGAAACTGATTCCTAGAACAAACTTAGCTTATTTCACACAGTACAGTGTTGGGCAATGAAGATGTTTTTGTTTTCTAAACAAACTACTTTAGAAATGAGGAGACTCTTGTAAGTTGTACATCTTGTTAGATTACACAAACAAGGAGAGTTTGAACTTCCTGCAATCAAGGTTCTTCGTAGGAAAGAAACTGATTCCTAGAACCGAACTAGCTTATTTCACACAGTACAGTGTTCGGCAATGAAGATGTTTGTTTTCTCAAAAAACTACTTTAAAAATGAGGCCAATCTACTAAGTTGTACATCTTTTTAGATTACATTAACAAGGAAAGTTTGAACTTGCTGCACTGAACCTTCTTTGTAGGAAAGCATCAGATTCCTAGAACCCAACTAGCTTATTCCACACAGCACAGTGTTTGGGAATGAAGATGTTTGTTTTCTAAACAAACTACTTTAGAAATGAGAGAAATCTCCTAACTTGTACATCTTGTTAGATTACACAAACAAGGTAAGTTTGAACTTGCTGCACTCAACCTTCTCCGTAGGAAAGACATGATTTTAGAACCGAACTATCTTACTTAACACAGTAGAGTGTTCGGCAATGAAGATGTTTGTTTTCTAGTCAAAGTACATTAGAAATGAGGAGACTCTACTAAGTTATACATCTTGTTACATTACATTAACAAGGAAAGTTTGAACTTGTTGCACTCAAACATCTTGGTCAAAAGAAACTGATTCTTAGAAAAAACCAGCTTATTTCACACAGTACAGTGTTTGGCAATGAAGATGTTTGTTTTCTAAACAAAGAACTTTAGAAATGAGGCGAATCTCCTAACTTGTACATCTTGTTAGATTACACAAACAAGGTAAGTTTGAACTTGCTGCACTCAACCTTCTTCGTAGGAAAGAAACTGATTCCTAGAACCGAACTAGCTTATTTTCACACAGTACAGTGTTCGGCAATGAAGATGTTTGTTTTCTAAACAAACTCCTTTAGAAATGAGGCCAATCTACTAAGTTGTACATCTTTTTAGATTACATTAACAAGGAAAGTTTGAACTTGCTGCAATCAACCTTCTTCGTGGAAAAGAAACTGATTCCTAGAACCCAACTAGCTTATTTCACACAGTACAGTGTTGGCAATGAAGATGTTTGTTTTCTAAACAAACTACTTTAGAAATGAGGCGAATCTACTAACTTGTACATCTTTTAGATTACACAAACAAGGTAAGTTTGAACTTGCTGCACTTTTCCTTCTTTGTAGGAAAGAAACTGATTCCTAGAACCGAACTAGCTTATATCACAGAGTCCAGTGTTGGGCAATGAAGATGTTTGTTTTCTAAACAAAGTATTTTAGAAATGAAGAGAAACTTGTAAATTGTACATCTTGTTAGATTACACAAACAAGGAAAGTTAGAACTTGCTGCACTCAACCTTCTTCGGAGGAAAGCAACTGATTCTGAGAACCCACCTAGCTTATTTCACAGAGTAGAGTGTTGGGCAATGAAGATGTTTGTTTTCTCAACAAACTACTTTAGAAATGAGGCAAATCTACTAAGTAGTACATCTTTTTAAATAACATTAACAAGGAAAGTTTGAACTTGCTGCACTCAACCATCTTTGGTCAAAAGAAACTGATTGCTATAACAAACTTAGCTTATTTCACACAGTACAGTGTTCGGCAATGAAGATGTTTGTTTTCTAAACAAACTACTTTAGAAATGAGGCGAAACTTGTAAGTTGTACATCTTGTTAGATCACACAAACAAGGAGAGTTTGAACTTCCTGCAATCAAGGTTCTTCAGTAGGAAAGCAACTGACTCCTAGAACCGAACTAGCTTATTTCACACAGTAGTGTTCTGCAATGAAGATGTTTGTTTTCTAAAAAACTACTTTAAAAATGAGGCCAATCTACTAAGTTATACATCTTTTTAGATTACATTAACAGGGAAAGTTTGAACTTGCTGCACTCAACCTTCTTCGTAGGGAAAGCATCAGATTCCTAGAACCCAACTTGCTTATTCCACACAGCAGAGTGTTCGGGAATGAAGATGTTTGTTTTCTAAACAAACTAATTTAGAAATGAGGCGAATCTCCTAACTTGTACATCTTGTTAGATTACACAAACAAAGTAAGTTTGAACTTGCTGCACTCAACCTTCTCCGTATGAAAGACATGATTGGAGAACCGAACTATCTTACTTTAACACAGTAGAGTGTTCGGCAATGAAGATGTTTGTTTTCTAATCAAAGTACATTAGAAATGAGGAGACTCTACTAAGGTATACATCTTGTTACATTACATTAACAAGGAAAGTTTGAACTTGTTCCACTCAAACATCTTGGTCAAAAGAAACTGATTATTAGAAAAAAGCAGCCTATTTCACACTGTGTAGTGTTCGGCAATGAAGATGTTTGTTTTCTAAACAAAGAACTTTAGAAATGAGGCGAATCTCCTAACTTGTACATCTTGTTAGATTACACAAACAAGGTAAGTTTGAACTTGCTGCACTCAACCTTCTTCGTAGGAAAGAAACTGATTCCAAGAACCGAAGTAGCTTATTTCACACAGTACAGGGTTCGGCAATGAAGATGTTTGTTTTCTAAACAAACTCCTGTAGAAATGAGGCCGATGTACTAAGTTGTACATCTTTTCAGATTACATTAACAAGGAAAGTTTGAACTTGCTGCAATAAACCTTCTTCGTGGAAAAGAAACTGATTCCTCGGAGTGAACTAGCTGATATCACCGAGTCCAGTGTTGGGCAATGAAGATGTTTCTGTTCTAAACTAATTAGTTTAGAAATGAAGTGAAACTTGTAAATTGTACATCTTGTGAGATTACACAAACAAGGAAAGTTAGAACTTGCTGCACTCAACTTTTTCGGAGGAAGGCAACTGATTCTTAGAACCCACTAGCTTATTTCACAGAGTAGAGTGTTCAGCAATGAACATGTTGGTTTTTCTCCACGAACTACTTTAGAAATGAGGCACATCTACTAAGTAGTACATCTTTTTAAATAACATTAACAAGGAAAGTTTGAACTTGCTGCACTCAACCATCTTTGTCGAAAAGAAACTGATTGCTAGAACCGACTTAGCTTACTTCACACAGTAGAGTGTTCGGCAATGAAGATGTTTGTTTTCTAAACAAACTACGTTAAAATGAGGTGAAACTTGTAAGTTGTACATCTTGTTAGATCACACAAACAAGGAGAGTTTGAACTTCCTGCAATAAAGGTTCTTTGAAGGAAAGCAACTGACTCCTAGAACCCAACTAGCTTATTTCACACAGTAGTGTTCGGCAACGAAGATGTTTGTTTTCTCAAAAAACTACTTTAAAAATGAGGCCAATCTACTAAGTTGTACATTGTTTTAGATTACATTAACAGGGAAAATTTGAACTTGCTGCACTGAACCTTCTTTGTAGGAAAGCATCAGATTCCTAGAACCGAACTTGCTTATTGCATACAGCAGAGTGTTTGGGAATGAAGATGTTTGTTTTCTAAACAAACTACTTTAGAAATGAGGCGAATCTCCTAACTTGTACATCTTGTTAGATTACACAAACAAGGTAAGTTTGAACTTGCTGCACTCAACCTTCTCCGTAGGAAAGACATGATTGGAGAACCGAACTATCTTACTTAACACAGTAGAGTGTTCGGCAATGAAGATGTTTGTTTTCTAATCAAAGTACATTAGAAATGAGGAGACTCTACTAATCTATACATCATGTTACATTACATTAACGAGGAAAGTTTGAACTTGTTCTACTCAAACATCTTGGTCAAAAGAAACTGATTCTTAGAACGAAACCAGCGTATTTCACACTGTACAGTGTTTGGCAATGAAGATGTTTGTTTTGAAACAAAGAACTTTAGAAATGAGGCGAAAACTTGTACATCTTGTTAGATTACACAAACAAGGTAAGTTTGAACTTGCTGCACTCAACCTTCTTCGTAGGAAAGAAACTGATTCCTAGAACCGAACTAGCTTATTTCACACAGTACAGTGTTGGGCAATGAAGATGTTTCTTTTCTAAACAAACTACTTTAGAAATGAGGAGAAACTTGTAAGTTGTACATCTTTTTAGATCACACCAACAAGGAGAGTTTGAACTTTCTGCAATCAAAGGTTCTTCGGAGGAAAATTAACTGACTCTTAGAACCCAACTAGCTTATTTCACACAGTAGTGGCAATGAAGATGTTTTTTTCTCAAATAAATACTTTAAAAATGAGGCCAATCTACTAAGTTGTACATCTTTTCACTACATTAACAGGGAAAGTTTGAACTTGCTGCACTCAACCTTCTTTGTAGGAAAGAATCAGATTCCTAGAACCCATCTTGCTTATTCCACACAGCAGAGTGTTTGGGAATGAAGATGTTTGTTTTCTAAACAAACTACTTTAGAAATGAGGCGAATCTCCTAACTTGTTCATCTTGTTAGATTACACAAACAAGGTAAGTTTGAACTTGCTGCACTCAACCTTCTTCCGTAGGGAAAGACATGATTGGAGAACCGAACTATCTTATTTAACACAGTAGAGTGTTCGGCAATGAAGATGTTTGTTTTCTAATCAAACTACATTAGAAATGAGGAGAATCTACTAAGTTATACATCTTGTTACATTACATTAACAAGGAAAGTTTGAACTTGTTCCACTCAAACATCTTGGTCAAAATAAACAGATTCAGGGAACGAAACCAGCTTATTTCACACAGTAGAGTGTTTGGGAATGAAGATGTTTGTTTTCTAAACAAAGAACTTTAGAAATGAGGCGAATCTCCTAACTTGTACATCTTGTTAGATTACACAAACAAGGTAAGTTTGAACTTGCTGCACTCTTCCTTCTTTGTAGTAAAGAAACTGATTCCTAGAGGCTAACTAGCTTATATCACAGAGTCCAGTGTTGGGCAATGAAGATGTTTCTGTTCTAAACCAAGTAGTTTAGAAATGAAGAGAAATTTGTAAATTGTACATCTTGTGAGATTACACAAAAAAGGAAAGTTAGAACTTGCTGCACTCAACCTTCTTCGGAGGAAAGACAACTGATTCTTAGAACCCAACTAGCTTATTTCACAGAGTAGAGTGTTCGGCAATGAAGATATTGTTTTTCTCAACAAACTACTTTAGAAATGAGGCAAATCTACTAAGTAGTACATCTTTTTAAATAACATTAACAAGGAAAGTTTGAACTTGCTGCAAGAACCATCTTTGTGGAAAAGAAACTGATTGCTATAACCGACGTTGCTTATTTTACACAGTACAGTGTTCGGCAATGAAGATGTTTGTTTTCTAAACAAACTACTTTAGAAATGAGGCGAAACGTGTAAGTTGTACATCTTGTTAGATCACACAAACAAGGAGAGTTTGAACTTCCTGCAATCAAGGTTCTTCGTGGGAAAGAAGCTGACTCCTAGAACAGAACTAGTTTCTTTCACACAGTACAGTGTTCAGCAATGAAGATGTTTGTTTTCTCAAAAACTACTTTAAAAATAAGGCCAATCTACTAAGTTATACATCGTTTTAGATTACATTAACAAGGAAAGTTTGAACATGCTGCACTGAACCTTCTTGGTCAAAAGCATCAGATTCCTAGAACCCAACTTGCTTATTCCACACAGCAGAGTGTTCGTGAATGAAGATGTTTGTTTTATAAACAAACTACTTTAGAAATGAGGCGAATCTCCTAACTTGTACATCTTGTTAGATTACACAAACAAGGTAAGTTTGAACTTGCTGCACTCAAACATCTTCGTAGGAAAGTAACTGATTCCTAGAACCGAAGTAGCTTATTTCACACAGTACAGGGTTCGGCAATGAAGATGTTTGTTTTCTAAACAAACTCCTGTAGAAATGAGGCCAATCTACTAAGTTGTACATCTTTTCAGATTACATTAAAAGGAAAGTTTGAAGTTGCTGCAAGAACCTTCTTCGTGGAAAAGAAACTGATTCCTAGAACGGAACTAACTTATTTCACGCAGTACAGTGTTTGGCAATGAAGATGTTTGTTTCCTAAACAAACTCCTGTAGAAACGAGGCCAATCTACTACGTTGTACATCCTTTTAGATTACATTAACAAGGAAAGTTTGAACTTGCTGCAATCAACCTTCGTCGTGGAAAAGAAACTGACTCCTAGAACAGAACTAGCTTATTTCACACAGTACAGTGTTCGGCAATGAAGATGTTTGTTTTCTAATCAAAGTACATTAGAAATTAGGAGACTCTACTAAGCTATACATCTCGTTACATTACATTAACAAGGAAAGTTTGAACTTGCTGCACTCAATCTTCTCCGTAGGAAAGACATGATTGGAGAACCGAACTATCTTACTTAACACAGTAGAGTGTTCGGCAATGAAGATGTTTGTTTTCTAATCAAAGTACATTAGAAATGAGGAGACTCTACTAAGCTATACATCTTGTTACATTACATTAACAAGGAAAGTTTGAACTTTTTCCACTCAAACATCTTGGTCAAAAGAAACTGATTCTTAGAATGAAACCAGCCTATTTCACACTGTACCGTGTTCGGCAATGACGATGTTTGTTTTCTAAACAACGAACTTTAGAAATGAGGCCAATCTCCTAACTTGTATATCTTGTTAGATTACACAACCAAGGTAAGTTTGAAATTTCTGCACTCAACCTTCTTCATAGGAATGAAACTGATTCCTAGAACCGAAGTAGCTTATTTCACACAGTACAGTGTTTGGCAATGAAGATGTTTGTTTTCTAAACAAACTACTTTAGAAATGAGGCGAAACTTGTAAGTTGTACATCTTGTTAGATCACACAAACAAGGAGAGTTTGAACTTCCTGCAATCAAGATTCTTCGTAGGAAAGCAGCTGACTCCTAGAACCGAACTAGCTTATTTCACACAGTAGTGTTCGGTAACGAAGATGTTTGTTTTCTCAAAAAACTACTTTAAAACTGAGGCCAATCTACTAAGTTATATATCGTTTTAGATTACATTAACAGGGAATGTTTGAACTTGCTGCACTGAACCTTCTTCGTAGCATAGCATCAGATTCCTAGAACCCAACTTGCTTATTCCACAGAGCAGAGTGTTCGGGAATGAAGATGTTTGTTTTCTAAACAAACTACTTTAGAAATGAGGCGAATGTCCTAACTTGTACATCTTGTTAGATTACACAAACAAGGTAAGTTTGAACTTGCTGCACTCAATCTTCTCCGTAGGAAAGACATGATTGGAGAACCGAACTATCTTACTTAACACAGTAGAGTGTTCAGCAATGAAGATGTTTGTTTTCTAATCATAGTACATTAGAAATGAGGAGACTCTACTAAGCTATACATCTTGTTACATTACATTAACAAGGAAAGTTTGAAGTTTTTCCACTCAAACATCTTGGTCAAAAGAAAGTGATTCTTAGAACGAAACCAGCCTATTTCACACTGTACCGTGTTCGGCAATGACGATGTTTGTTTTCTAAACAAAGAACTTTAGAAATGAGGCGAATCTCCTAACTTGTACATCTTGTTAGATTACACAACCAAGGTAAGTTTGAACTTTCTGCACTCAACCTTCTTCGTAGGAAAGAAACTGATTCCTAGAACCGAAGTAGCTTCTTTCACACAGTACAGGGTTCGGCAATGAAGATGTTTGTTTTCTAAACAAACTCCTGTAGAAATGAGGACAGTGTACTAAGTTGTACATCTTTTCAGATTACATTATCAAGGAAAGTTTGAACTTGCTGCATTCAACCTTCTTCGTGGAAAAGAAACTGATTCCTAGAACCGATCTAGCTTATTTCACACAGTACAGTGTTCAGCAATGAAGCTGTTTGTTTCCTAAACAAACTCCTGTAGAAACGAGGCCAATCTACTACGTTGTACATCTTTTTAGATTACATTAACAAGGAAAGTTTGAACTTGCTGCAATCAACCTTCGTCGTAGAAAAGAAACTGATTCCTAGAACCGAACTAGCTTATTTCATACAGTACAGTGTTCGGCAATGAAGATGTTTGTTTTCTCAACAAACTACTTTAGAAATGAGGCAAATCTACTAACTTGTACATCTTGTTATATTACACCAACAAGGTAAGTTTGAACTTGCTGCACTCTTCCTTCTTCATAGTAAAGAAACTGATTCCCAGAGGCTAACTAGCTTATATCACAGAGTCCAGTGTTGGGCAATGAAGATGTTTCTGTTCTAAACCAAGTAGTTTAGAAATGAAGAGAAACTTGTAAATTGTACATCTTGTGAGATTACAGAAAGAAGGAAAGTTAGAACTTGCTGCACTCAACCTTCTTCGGAGGAAAGCAACTGATTCTTAGAACCCACCTAGCTTATTTCACAGAGTAGAGTGTTCGGCAATGAAGATATTGGTTTTCTCAACAAACTACTTTAGAAATGAGGCAAATCTACTAAGTAGTACATCTTTTTAAATAACATTAACAAGGAAAGTTTGAACTTGCTGCACTCAACCATCTTTGTCGAAAAGAAACTGATTGCTATAACCGACTTAGCTTATTTCACACAGTACAGTGTTTGGCAATGAAGATGTTTGTTTTCTAAACAAACTACTTTAGAAATGAGGCGAAACTTGTAAGTCGTATATCTTGTTAGATCACACAAACAAGCAGAGTTGGAAGTTCCTGCAATCAAGGTTCTTCGTAGAAAAGCTGCTGACTCCTAGAACCGAACTAGCTTATTTCACACCCCAGTGTTCGGCAACGAAGATGTTTGTTTTCTCAAAAAACTACTTTAAAAATGAGGCCAATCGGTTCCGGGTAAGATGGCGGCATAGTAGCCACACCAAACCGGATCAGGCAGAGAATCAAGAAAAACTACACTCATCTGAGGAAGAGAACAGAATATTTTCTCCGGGAAATAGCGGAAAAGCAAAAGACAGCCAGAATCCCACTGTGGAGAGTGCGGCCCCCGGCAGCTTGCTCCCCAACACCGCCGCAGGCTCCCCAGCTGCGAACTCCCCAGCCGCGGGCTCCCCAGCCGCGGGCCCCCCAGCCGCGGGCTCCCCAGCCGCGGGCTCCCCATCCGTGGGCTCCCAGCGGCTTTGCTCCACCCCAAGAGCACCCCAGCAACTTCACTTCACTCAGCTGGCTCCCCAATGGATCGGCACCAAGACTCCAACTCTCGATCCAAAGCTTCCAACCAGGTCAGCTAAGCCCCGCTTAGCTTCTTCTGCAAACGCCGCCCGAACAAACAAACAAACAAAAAGGGACTTTTCAACCTCATCAGTCTCCTCACAGAGCCCAGAAATCAAAGAAAAATCTGCGGAGCTACTGAAAGAGACACACACCGTGAGTTGCTGCAGGCTTCCTGAATTTGCCCATCACCAATCATCAGCTCCCCAGGGAATTGGTAGAATCGAACAACAACCAGTGGCAAATTTGAACCACATCGTCAACACCGGCCCCAGCTGACCTGACCCAAGCTCCACAACCCAGGTAACGAGGTGGGCACCCAGCATTGGTGAGTTTAAAAGCCACACCAAAAGATAACAAAGGCCTGCATTGGAAGTGCTAACCACTCTTTCCAGGTCAAGGCAGGGTATGTATTACATATTTGTGGGTGGTTTTACCATTTTCAAATAAACTGAATGTGAGGGGTTGAATATTGCTATCTGTACTACTTATAGATTTAAAGGGCCTTTATCTTTTGCTTCAGTTATTATTGAGGACAGGGTCTGATTCCCAAGCTGACAGGACTAAGGGAGTGGACCATCACATGCCCTTAGGGATTTTAACCCTATAGGACTGGTTGTCTCAATTCTCACACTTGTAAACTCTGTGTTCATGTCAATTGAATGTGTATTTTGCTCTGTTGAAGTTTAGAACTTGCATCGAAATTGTTCCACCAGTCCACTACAATAATTGCTTAACAAGCAAACTCAACAGCTAGAGTACTTCTACTTAAGTACAAGTGCTACACTTGACATCTTAAACTCATATCCTAAAATAATATAAAGGTGGATCACAACACCTAAGAACACTGAAGATAAATAGGAAACCTAAGCATCAAAGCAATCCAGGATGCAAAAGTCACTACATTATAATACAAGAAACACAAAGAATCAAGATAATGCAATCCCACCAAAAATTGCAAATCCATCAGATAGGTCCAACAATGAGACTGTTTTAGATGAAATTCCTGACAAAGATTTCAAGAGAATGATGATATCTATGCTCAAAGAAATGAAAGAAGAAATGAAAGCAATCCGAGAAGAAAACAAAGGAAATAGAGAAGAAAACAAACTGTTGAAGGAGATTACAGAGAAACAGTTTAATGAAATAAAAAGGTCATTAGAGGACATGAACAAGGAAATAGAACTACTGAAGAAAAACCAGGCTGAAATCTTAACATTGAAGAACACAGTCAGTGAAATAAAAAAACTCTGTGGAAAGTCTCACTAGTAGAATGGATGAAGGAGAGGACAGAATATCCAAGCTAGAAGACGAGGTGGCAGATCTATCACAGTCCAACAAAAAGAAAGACAAGCTAATAGAAAGGTATGAATGGGAACTCCAAGACATGAGGGACACTATGAAAAGATCAAACATAAGAATTCAAGGTATAGCAGAAGGGGAAGAATTTCAATCCAGAGGCTTAGTAGGTGTTTTCCATAAAATCATAGAAGAAAATTTTCCCCAAATTGGGAAAGAAATGCCAATGCAGATACAAGAAGCATTTAGAACACCAAACAGACAAAACCTAGAAAGAACCTCTTCTCGCCATGTTATAATTAAACTACTAAATACACAAACCAAAGAAAGTATACTGAAAGCAGTTAGAGAGAAAAAGCAAATGACATTTAAGGGGAAACCCATCAGGGTCACAGCAGATTACTCAACACAAACGCTAAAAGCCAGGAGGGCCTGGAGTGATGTATTCCAAGTTCTGAAAGATAAAAACTGTCAACCAAGATTACTTTATCCTGCAAAGCTTTCTATCCAAATTGATGGAGAAATAAGGACATTCCACAACAAAGACAGGCTAAAGGAATTTATGACAACTAAGCCAGCTCTACAGAAAATACTTGCAGGAATCATTCATGCTGAAGAAAAAGCAAAACACACACAGCAGGAAATAGGAAAAAATAAATCATATTCAACAGTTAGAACAAGTGAGTAAAAAGAAAACCAGGAAGAACTACAAAACAAGAAAAATGGACAGATCAAATACATATCATTCAATAATAACTCTTAATATCAATGGCCTCAATGCCCCAATCAAAAGACATAGACTTGCAGACTGGATTAAAAAGCAGGATCCTACCATCTGTTGCCTTCAGGAAACTCACATCCGAATAAAAGATAGAAACATTCTTAGGGTGAAAGGCTGGAAAAAGATATATCAAGCAAATGGACCTAGAAAACAAGCAGGGGTTGCCATTCTAATTTCTGACAGGATAGACTTCAAACCAACATTAGTGAGGAGAGATAAAGCAGGTCACTTTATACTGATTAAAGGAACACTCCAACAGGAGGACATCACAATCCTAAACATTTATGCTCCCAACAAGGGAGCCCCAATTACATCAAACAAACACTATCAGACTTAAGGTCAGAGATAACACCTAACACAATAGTAGTGGGTGACTTCAATACCCCACTCTCATCACTTGACAGGTCTACCCAACAAAAATAAACAGAGAAACAACTGCATTAAATGATATCATGGAACAAATGGACCTAACAGATATATACAGAATATTCCATCCAAATACTGCAGAATATACATTCTTCTCAGTGGCACATGGGTCATTCTCTAAAATAGACCATATGATAGGACACAAATCAAATCTCAACAAATACAGGAAAATTGAAATAATCCCTTGTATGCTATCTGACCACAATGGGATTAAACTGCAAATCAACAACAAGAAAAACTACAGAGCATACAGAAATTCATGGAGACTAAACAGTACATTATTGAATGACGCATGGGTCATTGAAGAAATTAAGAAGGAAATCAAGAAATTCATAGAATCAAATGATGATGAGAATACAACATACCAAAACCTGTGGGACACAATGAAGGCAGTCCTACGAGGGAAATTTATAGCTCTAAGTGCCTATATTAAGAAACTAGAGAGTTCACAACTAAACAATTTAATGCTTCACCTTAAGGCCTTGGAAAGAGAAGAACAAGGCAAACCAAAAATCAGTAGACTGGAAGAAATAATAAAGGTTAGGGCAGAAATTAATGAAATGGAAACCAAAAAAACAATCAAAAAAATCAATGAAACAAAGAGTTGGTTCTTTGAAAGGATTAACAAGATTGACAAACCCTTAGCAAATCTGACCAAAAGAAAGAGAGAAGAGACAAAAATTGATAAAATTAGAGATGAAAAAGGCAACATCACAACAGATACCAAAGAAATTCAGAAAATCATACGGACATACTTTAAGAATATATATGCCTCTAAGTTTGAAAACCTGAAAGAAATGGATGATTTCCTTGATTTATATGACCTACCAAAATTAAATCAAGATGAGATAAACCATTTAAATAGACCTATAACAACCACAGAGATCCAAGCAGTCATAAAAAGTCTCCCAATTAAAAAAAGCCCAGGCCCAGATGGATTCACTACTGAATTTTACCAGACATTCCTGGAAGATCTAACACCAATGCTTCTCAAACTTTTCCATAAAATAGAAGAGGAAGGAATTCTACCAAAATCCTTCTATGAAGCCAGCATCACCCTGATACCCAAACCGGACAAAGACAGATCAAAAAAGAAAACTATAGACCAATCTCCCTCATGAACATAGATGCAAAAATTCTCAACAAAATACTGGCAAACAGAATACAAGAATGTATCAGACAGATTATTCACCCTGACCAAGTAGGCTTTATCCCAGAGATGCAGGGATGGTTCAACATACGCAAATCCATAAATGTAATACACCATATAAATGGTCTGAAGGACAAAAATCACATGGTCATCTCAATAGATGCAGAAAAGGCATTTGACAAAATCCAACACCCCTTCATGGTGAAAGTATTACAGAAACTGGGAATAGAAGGAACATATCTCAACATAATAACAGCTATATATGACAAACCTACAGCTAACATAATACTAAATGGGAAAAAACTTGAAGCTTTTCCTCTAAATTCAGGAACAAGACAAGGGTGTTCACTTTCCCCACTTCTATTTAATATAGTACTGGAAGTCGTAGCTATAGCAATAAGGCGAGAGACACTCATAAAAGGGATACAAATCAGAAGGGAAGAGATCAAATTATCATTATTTGCAGATGATATGATTCTATATATAACAGACCCTAAAGACTCTACCAGGAAACTGTTAGAGCTGATAAACACTTTTAGCAATGTAGCAGGATACAAAATAAACACACAGAAATCAGTAGCTTTTCTATACACTAACAACAACCATGCAGAGGATGAAATCAGGGAATCTCTCCCATTCACAATTGCCTCAAAAAAATAAAATACCTTGGAATAAACTAAACCAAGGAAGTGAAGGATCTCTACAATGAGAACTATAAAAACTCGAGAGACAAATTGCAGAAGACACAAGGAAATGGAAAGACATTCCATGCTCCTGGATTGGAAGAATCAATATAGTGAAAATGTCAATCTTACCAAAAGCAATCTACACATTTAATGCGATCCCCATTAAAATCCCAATAGCATTCTTCACAGAAATAGAAAAAACAATACTAAAATTCATCTGGAAACACAAAAAACCTCGAATAGCCAAAACAATTTTGCATAACAAAAATCAGGCAGGTGGTATAACCATACCCGATTTTAAGTTATACTACAAAGCCATAGTCACAAAAACAGCATGGTACTGGCACAAGGACAGACAGGTAGATCAATGGAACAGAATAGAAGACCCAAATATTAATCCAGACAGCTACAGCTACCTGATTTTTGACAAAAACGCCAAAAATACTCATTGGAGAAAAGATAGCCTCTTTAACAAGTGGTGCTGGGAAAATTGGACATCTGTTTGTAAAAGGATAAACATAGATCCTTGTCTCTCTCCTTGCACAAGAATCAAGTCCAAATGGATCAGGGACCTTAATATCAGACCTGAAACTCTGAAACTGCTAGAGGAAAAAGTAGGGGAAACTCTTCAACATATTGGAATAGGCAAGGACTTTCTGAATATAACTCCAATTGCTCAGAGAATAAAAGCACTAATCAACCACTGGGACCTTATAAAATTACAAAGCTTTTGTACAGCAAAGGACACTGTGAATAGAGCAAAAGACAACCTACAGAATGGGAGAAAATCTTTGCCAGTTATTCATCTGACAGAGGATTAATATCCAGAATATACAAAGAACTCAAAAACAGAATAACAAGAATTCAAACAACCCAGTTAAAAATGGGCTATGGAACTAAATAGAGAATTCACGGAAGATGAAATACAGATGGCATATAAACATCTAAAAAAATGTTCTACATCCTTAGCCATCAGGGAAATGCAAATTAAAACCACTTTGAGATTCCATATCACTCCTGTCAGAATGGCTGCCATCAAGAAAACAAATGACAATAAGTGTTGGCGTGGATGCGGAAAAACAGGAACACTTCTACACTGTTGGTGGGAATGTAAGCTGGTCCAGCCACTGTGGAAATCAGTGTGGAGGTTCTTGAGACAGCTAGAAATAGATTTACCATATGATCCAGCTATAGCACTCCTAGGCATATATCCAGAGGACTCTTCTCACTTCCTTAGAGATACTTGCAAAACCATGTTTATTGCTGCTCTATTCACAATAGCTAGGAAATGGAAGCAGCCTAGATGTCCGTCCACAGATGAGTGGATAATAAAGTTGTGGTACATTTACACAATGGAGTTCTATTCAGCAGTAAAGAAAAAATGAAATTATGAAATTTGCAGGAAATGGATGGATCTGGAAAGGATTATACTTAGTGAGGTAACCCAGGCTCAGAAAGCCAATCGTCACATGTTCTCTCTCATATGTGGATCCTAGCTACCAATGTATAGACTTGTGTATGAACTGGAACCAAAAATAGGTACCAGAAACCAGTAAGCGGGTAAAAGGCTATAAGGGAGGGAAGAAAGGGAAGGACTTAAGTGTATGGTAATACACATATATAAGTAGAAGAACTGAGTACAGGGGGGAATGGCCTAAGCGAGGCCATAGGAAGAGAATGCATACAAAAAGGGCAGGGGGAGGGACAATCTAAACTCAAGATATTATCAATAAGACATATGTAAAACTACTTTTTTGAATAAGGTCACGTCTAGAAGATGTAGATTGTTACTAGAAAATTTTCAGTACCTGGGATGGAACTCCTTCCAGTGAGATGTTGGCCAAGGAGGTCCCGGTAGCCTCCAAAACATTAAGGCTTTTGCCAAAGCCCTTGGTTTCCCTAGAGAAATAGATAGTAAGACCCTATTGCTGAAGACATCTCATGCCTGAGAGGCAAGGACACTGAGAAAGCAAGCTGGTGCTGAGCAGAAAACCTTCTCCCTGTAGACCAGCCAACTGAAAGCTGGAAAAAGCTGCACTGCACGCAGCGTATGGGAGACAGAAGCCATCAACAGTGAAAATAGTGGATGCTGAATATTCAAGCTTGGCCAGACAGGCCCAATGACTGAACAGGTGCAATAGTGGCGTGTCTACTCTTGGGGTAACCAACTGCTCCATAATTGGACTGAAGGCCCTCTCACGGGAGGGAATACATACCCGGTACTGAAAAACCTAAGTAAAAGTCTATGGTAGGTGAGGTCATGAGCCTTGGGGGTATAAGCCTGCTCATGTCTGACTAAAGGTATATATTATTCCCACCAAGCTGCCCTGGGGACACTACACTAAATGTTCATGTCCACATATTAATGCTATTCTCACTTCTGGCTAGAGAAGCTTCTCTTTTCAGATGGTGATGACCACTGGGATGACACAAAAGGCAACATAGTGCTGAGAAGAAGGGATGGAGGAGTGCCTAGCACTGAAACACCTCTGTCACATCCTCCAGTGGCTCAGGGACCATTGCGGAAGAGGGGGCGGATAGAATGGAAGAGCCAAAGGAAGGATATGACCTCTTACAATGCAGCTGCCCAGACAGAAATTGGCCTCGATATCCATGATCTTGCAGTGCCTAGCAATACCTTTGCAAGACCCTCAAAATAGAAGAGAAAGATGATTTCATCAAATTAGGAGAGAGACTAATGGAGAAAGGGAGGGGATATGATGAAGACCGGAGTTCTAAAGTGGAATGGGGGAGGGGACGGAAATATCAGGTGGGGTTTTTTTGGTATGTAAGATTAAAAGTCAATAAAAATTTTAAAAAAAAAAAGAAAAAAAAAGTGAGGCCAATCTACTAAGTTATACATCGTTTTAGATTACATTAACAGGGAAAGTTTGAACTTGCTGCACTGAACATTTTTCATAGGAAAGCATCACATTCCTAGAACCCAACTTGCTTATTCCACACAGCAGAGTGTTCGGGAATGAAGATGTTTGTTTTCTAAACAAACTACTTTAGAAATGAGGCGAATCTCCTAACTTGTACATCTTGTTAGATTACACAAACAAGGTAAGTTTGAACTTGCTGCACTCAACCTTCTCCGTAGGAAAGACATGATTGGAGAACCGAACTATCTTACTTAACACAGTAGAGTATTCGGCAATGAAGATGTTTGTTTTCTAATCAAAGTACATTAAAAATGAGGAGACTCTACTAAGCTATATATCTTGTTACATTACATTAACAAGGAAAGTTTGAACTTGTTCCACTCAAACATCTTGGTCAAAAGAAACTGATCTTAGAACAAAACCAGCCTATTTCACACTGTACCGTGTTCGGCAATGAAGATGTTTGTTTTCTAAACAAAGAACTTTAGAAATGAGGCGAATCTCCTAACTTGTACAGCTTGTTAGATTACACAAACGAGGTAAGTTTGAACTTGCTGCACTCAACCTTCTCCGTAGGAAAGACATGATTCGAGAACCGAACTATCTTACTTAACACAGTAGAATGTTCGGCAATGAAGATGTTTGTTTTCTAATCAAAGTACATTAGAAATGAGGAGACTCTACTAAGCTATACATCTTGTTACATTACATTAACAAGGAAAGTTTGAACTTGTTCCACTCAAACATCTTGGTCAAAAGAAACTGATTCTTAGAACGAAACCAGCCTATTTCACACTGTACCGTGTTCGGCAATGAAGATGTTTGTTTTCTAAACAAAGAACTTTAGAAATGAGGCGACTCTCCTAACTTGTGCATCTTGTAAGATTATACAAACCAGGTAAGTTTGAACTTGCTGCACTCAACCTTCTTCGTAGGAAAGAAACTGATTCCTAGAACGAAGTAGCTTATTTCACACAGTACAGGGTTCGGAAATGAAGATGTTTGTTTCCTAAACAAACTGCTGTAGCAATGAGGCCAATCTGATAAGTTGTACATCTTTTTAGATTACATTAACAAGGAAAGTTTGAATTTGCTGCAATGAACCTTCGTCGTGGAAAAGAAACTGATTCCTAGAACCGAACTAGCTTATTTCACACAGTACAGTGTTCGGCAATGAAGATGTTTGTTTTCTAAACAAAGAACTTTAGAAATGAGGCGAATCTCCTAATTTGTACATCTTGTTAGATTACACAAACAAGGTAAGTTTGAACTTGCTGCACTCAACCTTCTTCGTAGGAAAGAAACTGATTCCTAGAACCGAAGTAGCCTATTTCACCCAGTACAGGGTTCAGCAATGAAGATGTTTGTTTTCTAAATAAACTCCTGTAGAAATGAGGCCAATCTACTACGTTGTACCTCTTTTTAGATTACATTAACAGGGAAAGTTTGAACTTTCTGCAATCAACCTTCTTCGTGGAAAAGAAACTGATTCCTAGAACCGAACTAGCTTATTTCACACAGTATAGTGTTCAGCAATGAAGATGTTTGTTTCTTAAACAAACTCCTGTAGAAACGAGGCCAATCTACTACGTTGTACATCTTTTTAGATTACATTAAGAAGGAAAGTTTGAACTTGCTGCAATCAACCTTTGTCATGGAAAAGAAACTGATTCCTAGAACTGAACTAGCTTATTTCACACAGTACAGTGTTCGGCAATGAAGATGTTTGTTTTCTCAACAAACTACTTTAGAAATGAGGCGAATCTACTAACTTGTACATCTTGTCAGTTTACACCAACAAGGTAAGTTTGAACTTGCTGCACTCTTCCTTCTTCGTAGTAAAGAAACTTTTTCCTAGGAGGGAACTAGCTTATATCACAGAGTCCAGTGTTGGACAATGAAGATGTTTCTGTTCTAAACCAAGTAGTTTACAAATGAAGAGAAACTTGTAAATTGTACATCTGTGAGATTACACAAACAAGGAAAGTTAGAACTTGCTGCACTCAACCCTCTTCGGAGGAAAGCAACTGATTCTTAGAACCCACCTAGCTTATTTCACAGAGTAGAGTGTTCGGCAATGAAGATGTTGGTTTTCTCAACAAACTACTTTAGAAATGAGGCAAATCTACTAAGTAGTACATCTTTTTAAATACCATTAACAATAAAAGTTTGAACTGGCTGCACTCAACCATCTTTGTCGAAAAGAAACTGATTGCTATAACCGACTTAGCTTATTTCACACTGTACCATGTTCGGCAATGACGATGTTTTTTTTCTAAACAAAGAACTTTAGAAATGAGGCGACTCTCCTAACTTCTGCATCTTTTTAGATTACACAAAAAGGTAAGTTTGAACTTGCTGCACTCAACCTTCTTCATAGGAAAGAAACTGATTCCTAAAACGAAGTAGCTTATTTCACACAGTACAGGTTTCAGAAATGAAGATGTTTGTTTCCTAAACAAACTCCTTTAGAAATGAGGCCAATCTAGTAAGTTGTACATCTTTTTAGATTACATTAACAAGGAAAGTTTGAACTTGCTGCAATGAACCTTCGTCGTGGAAAAGAAACTGATTCCTAGAACCGAACTAGATTATTTCACACAGTACAGTGTTTGGCAATGAAGATGTTTGTTTTCTCAACAAACTAGTTTAGAAATGAGGCGAATCTACTAACTTGTACATTCTGTTAGATTACACCAAAAAGGTAAGTTTGAACTTGCTGCACTCTCCCTTCTTCGTAGTAAAGAAACTGATTCCTAGAAGCGAACTAGCTTTTATCACAGAGTCCAGTGTTGGGCAATGAAGATGTTTCTGTTCTAAACCAAGTAGTTTAGAAATGAAGAGAAACTTGTAAATTGTACATCTTGTGAGATTACACACCAAGGAAAGTTAGAACTTGCTGCACTCAACCTTCTTCGTAGGAAAGCAACTGATTCTTAGAACCCACCTAGCTTATTTCACAGAGTAGAGTGTTCGGCAATGAAGATGTTGGTTTTCTCAAGAAACTACTTTAGAAATGAGGCAAATCTACTAAGTAGTACAACTTTTCAAATAACATTAACAAGGAAAGTTTGAACTTGCTGCACTCAACCATCTTTGTTGAAAAGAAACTGATTGCTATAACCGACTTAGCTTATTTCACACTGTACCATGTTCGGCAATGACGATGTTTTTTTCTAAACAAAGAACTTTAGAAATGAGGCGACTCTCCTAACTTCTGCATCTTTTTAGATTACACAAAAAGGTAAGTTTGAACTTGCTGCACTCAACCTTCTTGGTAGGAAAGAAACTGATCCCTAGAACCGAAGTACCTTATTTCACACAGTACAGGGTTCGGCAATGAAGATGTTTGTCTTCTAAACAAACTCCTGTAGAAATGAGG
The DNA here is from genome assembly GCA_036365145.1 of Orientallactaga sibirica. Lineage (NCBI taxonomy): Eukaryota > Metazoa > Chordata > Mammalia > Rodentia > Dipodidae > Orientallactaga > Orientallactaga sibirica. The sequence goes on from JAEOAD010002473.1 coordinate 249,466, forward strand.
CCAATCTACTAAGTTGTACATCTTTTTAGATTACATTAATAAGGAAAGTTTGAACTTGCTGCAATCAACCTTCTTCGTGGAATAGAAACTGAAACCTAGAACCGAACTAGCTTATTTCACACAGTACAGTTTTCGGCAATGAAGATGTTTGTTTCCTAAACAAACTCCTGTACAAACGAGGCCAATCTACTACGTTGTACATCCTTTTAGATTACATTAACAAGGAAAGTGTAAACTTGCTGCAATCAACCTTCGTCGTGGAAAAGAAACTGATTCCTAGAACCGAACTAGCTTATTTCACACAGTACAGTGTTCGGCAATGAAGATGTTTGTTTTCTCAACAAACTACTTTAGAAATGAGGCGAATCTCCTAACTTGTACATCTTGTTAGATTACATTAAAAAGGAAAGTTTGAACTTGCTGCCATCAACCTTTGTCGTGGAAAAGAAACTGATTCCTAGAACCAAACTACCTTATTTCACACAGTACACTGTACGGCAATGAAAATGTTTGTTTTCTCAACAAACTACTTTAGAAATGAGGCGAATATCCTAACTTGTACATCTTGTGTGATTACACAAACAAGGTAAGTTTGATCTTGCTGCACTCAACCTTCTTCGTAGGAAAGAAAGTAATTCCTAGAACCGCAGTAGCTTATTTGACACAGTACAGGGTTCGGCAATGAAGATATTTGTTTTGTAAACAAACCCCTGTAGAAATGAGGCCAATCTGCTAAGTTGTACATCTTTTTAGATTACATTAACAAGGAAAGTTTGAACTTGCTGCAATCAACCTTCTTCGTGGAAAAGAAACTGATTCCTAGAACCGAACTAGCTTATTTCACACAGTACAGTGTTCGGCAATGAAGGTTTGTTTCCTAAACAAACTCCTGTACAAACGAGGCCAATCTTCTATGTTGTATATCTTTTTAGATTACATTAATAAGGAAAGTTTGAACTTGCTGCAATCAACCTTCGTCATGGAAAAGAAACTGTTTCCTAGAACCAAACTAGCTTATTTCACACAGTCCAGTGTTCGCCAATGAAGATGTTTGTTTTCTCAAGAAACTACTTTAGAAATGAGGCGAATCTCCTATCTTGTACATCTTGTTAGATTACACCAACAAGGTAAGTTTGAACTTGCTGCACTCTTCCTTCTTTGTAGTAAAGAAACTGATTCTTAGAAGCGAACTAGTTTATATCACAGAGTCCAGTGTTGGGCAATGAAGGTGTTTCTGTTCTAAACCAAGTAGTTTAGAAATGAAGAGAAACTTGTAAATTGTAACTCTTTTGAGATTACACAAACAGGGAAAGTTAGAAGTTGCTGCACTCAACCTTCTTCGGAGGAAAGCAACTGATTCTTAAAACCCCCTAGCTTATTTCACAGAGTAGAGCGTTTGGCAATGAAGATTTTGGTTTTCTAAACAAACGAATTTAGAAATGAGGCAAATCTACTAAGTAGTATATCTTTTTAAATAACATTAACTAGGAAAGTTTGAACTTGTTGCACTCAACCATCTTTGTCGAAAAGAAACTGATTGCTATAACCGACTTAGCTTATTTCACACAGCACAGTGTTCGGCATTGAAGATGTTTGTTTTCTAAACAAACTACTTTAGAAATGAGGCGAAACTTGTAAGTTGTACATCTTGTTAGATCACACAAACAAGGAGAGTTTGAACTTCCTGCAATCCAGGTTCTTAGTACTAAAGCTGCTGAATCCTAGAACCGAACTAGTTTATTTCACAAAGTAGTGTTCGGCAACGAAGATGTTTGTTTTCTCAAAAAACTACTTTAAAAATGAGGCCAATCTACTAAGTTACACGTTGTTTTAGATTACATTAACAGGGAAAGTTTGAACTTGCTGCACTGAACCTTCTTTGTAGGAAAGCATCAGATTCCTAGAAGCCCACATGCTTATTCTACACAGCAGAGTGTTCGGGAATGAAGATGTTTGTTTTCTGAACAAACTACTTTAGAAAAGAGGCGAATCTCCTAACTTGTACATCTTCTTAGATTACACAAACAAGGTAAGTTTGAACTTGCTCCACTCAACCTTCTCCGTAGGAAAGACATGATTGGAGAACCGAACTATCTTACTTAACACAGTAGAGTGTTCGGCAATGAAGATGTTTGTTTTCTAATCAAAGTACATTAGAAATGAGGAGACTCTACTAAGCTATACATCTTGTTACATTACATTAACAAGGAAAGTTTGAACTTGTCCCACTCAAACATCTAGGTCAAAAGAAACTGATTCTTAGAACGAAACCAGCCTATTTCACACTGTACTGTGTTCGGGAATGAAGATGTTTGTTTTCTAAACAAAGAACTTTAGAAATGAGGCGAATCTCCTAATTTGCACATCTTGTTTAATTACACAAACAAGGTAAGTTTGAACTTGCTGCACTCAACCTTGTTCGTAGGAAAGAAACTGATTCCTAGAACCGAAGTAGCTTATGTCACACAGTACAGGGTTCAGCAATGAAGATGTTTGTTTTCTAAACAAACTCCTGTAGAAATGAGTCCAATCTACTAAGTTGTACATCTTTTTAGATTACATTAACAAGGAAAGTTAGAACTTGCTGCAATCAACATTCTTCGTGGGAAAGAAACTGATTCCTAGAACCGAACTAGCTTATTTCACACAGTACAGTGTTCGCCAATGAAGATGTTTGTTTCCTAAACAAACTCCTGTAGAAATGAGGCCAATGTACTACGTTATACATCTTTTAAGATTACATTAACAAGAAAGTTTGAACTTGCTGCAATCAACATTCTTCGTGGAAAAGAAACTGATTCCTAGAACCGAACTAGCTTATTTCACGCAGTACACTGTTCGGCAATGAAGATGTTTGTTTCCTAAACAAACTCCTGTAGAAACGAGGCCAATCTACTACGTAGTACATCTTTTTAGACTACATTAACAAGGAAAGTTTGAACTTGCTGCAATCAACCTTCGTCGTGGAAAAGAAACTGATTCCTAGAACCGAACTAGCTTATTTCACACAGTACAGTGTTCGGCAATGAAGATGTTTGTTTTCTCAACAAACTACATTAGAAATGAGGCGAATCTACTAACTTGTACATCTTGTCAGTTTACACCAACAAGGTAAGTTTCAACTTGCTGCACTCTTCCTTCTTCGTAGTAAAGAAACTGATTCCTAGAAGCGAACTAGCTTATATCACAGAGTCCAGTGTTGGGCAATGAAGATGTTTCTGTTGTAAACCAAGTAGTTTAGAAATGAAGAGAAACTTGTAAATTATACATCTTGTAAGATTACACAAACAAGGAAAGTTAGAACTTGCTGCACTCAACCTTCTTCGGAGGAAAGCAACTGATTCTTAGAACCCACCTAGCTTATTTCACAGAGTAGAGTGTTCGGCAATGAAGACGTTGGTTTTCTCAACAAACTACTTTAGAAATGAGGCAAATCTACTAAGTAGTACATCTTTTTAAATAACATTAACAAGGAAAGTTTGAACTTGCTGCACTCAACCTTCTCCGTAGGAAAGACATGATTGGAGAACCAAACTATCTTACTTGACACAGTAGAGTGTTCGGCAATGAAGATGTTTGTTTTAAAATCAAAGTACATTAGAAATGAGGAGACTCTACTAAGCTATACATCTTGTTACATTGCATTATCAAGGAAAGTTTGAATTTGTTCCACTCAAACATCTTGGTCAAAAGAAACTGATTCTTAGAACGAAACCAGCCTATTTCACACAGTCCCGTGTTCGGAAATTAAGATGTTTTTTTGTTCTAAACAAAGAACTTTAGAAATGAGGCGAATCTCCTAACATGTACATCTTGTTAGATTACACAAACAAGGTAAGTTTGAACTTGCTGGACTCAACCTTCTTCGTAGGAAAGAAACTGATTCCTAGAACCGAACTAGCTTATTTCACACAGTACAGTTTTCGGCAATGAAGATGTTTGTTTCCTAAACAAACTCTTGTAGAAACGAGGCCAATCTACTACGTTGTACATCTTTTTAGATTACATTAACAAGGAAAGTTTGAACTTGCTGCAATCAACCTTCGTCGTGTAAAAGAAACTGATTCCTAGAACCGAACTAGCTTATTTCACACAGTACAGTGTTCGGCAATGAAGATGTTTGTTTTCTCAACAAACTACTTTAGAAATGAGGCGAATCTACTAACTTGTGCATCTTGTCAGATTACACCAACAAGGTAAGTTTGAACTTGCTGCACTCTTCCTTCTTCGTAGTAAAGAAACTGATTCCTAGAAGCGAACTAGCTTATATCACATAGTCCCGTGTTGGGCAATGAAGATGTTTCTGTTCTAAACCAAGTAGTTTAGAAATGAAGAGAAACTTGTAAATTGTACATCTTGTGAGATTGCACAAACAAGGAAAGTTAGAACTTGCTGCACTCAACCTTCTTCGGAGCAAAGCAACTGATTCTTAGAACCCACTTAGCTTATTTCACAGAGTAGAGTGTTCGGCAATGAAGATGTTGGTTTTCTCAGCAATCTACTTTAAAATTAGGCAATTCTACTAAGTAGTACATCTTTTCAAATAACATTAACAAGGAAACTTTGAACTTGCTGCACTCAACCATCTTTGTCGAAAAGACACTGATTGCTATAACCGACTTAGCTTATTTCACACAGTACAGTGTTCGGCAATGAAGATGTTTGTTTCCTAACGAAACTCCTATAGAAACGAGGCCAATCTACTGCGTTGTACATCTTTTTAGATTACATCAAGAAGGAAAGTTGAACTTGCTGCAATCAACCATTGTCGTGGAAAAGAAACTGATTCCTAGAACCGAACTAGCTTATTTCACACAGTACAGTGTTCGGCAATGAAGATGTTTGTTTTCTCAACAAACTCCTGTAGAAACGAGGCCAATCTACTACGTTGTACATCTTCTCAGATTACATTAACAAGGAAAGTTTGAACTTGCTGCACTCTTCCTTCTTCGTAGTAAAGAAACTGATTCCTAGAAGCGAACTAGCTTATATCACAGAGTCCAGTGTTGGGCAATGAAGATGTTTCTGTTCTAAACTAAGTAGTTTAGAAATGAAGGGAAACTTGTAAATTGTACATCTTGTGAGATTACACAAACAAGGAAACTTAGAACTTGCTGCACTCAACCTTCTTCGGAGGAAAGCACCTGATTCTTAGAACCCACCTAGCTTATTTCACAGAGTAGAGTGTTCGGCAATGAAGATGTTGGTTTCTTCAACAAACTACTTTAGAAATGAGGCAAATCTACTAAGTAGTACATCTTTTTAAATAACATTAACAAGGAAAGTTTGAACTTGTTGAACTCAACCATCTTTGTCGAAAAGAAACTGAATGCTATAACCGACTTAGCTTATTTCACACAGTACAGTGTTCAGCAATGAAGATGTTTGTTTTCTAAACAAACTACTTTAGAAATGAGGCGAAACTTGTAAGTTGTACATCTTGTTAGATCACACAAACAAGGAGAGTTTGAACTTCCTGCAATCAAGGTTCTTCGTAGGAAAGCAACTGACTCCTAGAACCGAACTAGATTATTTCACACAGTAGTGTTCGGTAACCAAGATGTTTGTTTTCTAAAAAACTACTTTAAAAATGAGGCCAGTATACTAAGTTGTACATCGTTTCAGATTTCATTAACAGGGAAAATTTGAACTTGCTGCACTTAACCTTCTTCGTAGGAAAGCATCAGATTCCTAGAACCCAACTTGCTTATTGCATACAGCAGAGTGTTCGGGAATGAAGATGTTTGTTTTCTAAACAAACTACTTTAGAAATGAGGCGAATCTCCTAACTTGTACATCTTTTTTGATTACACAAACAAGGTAAGTTTGAACTTGCTGCACTCAACTTTCTCCGTAGGAAAGACATGATTGGAGAACCGAACTATCTTACTTAACACAGTAGAGTGTTCGGCAATGAAGATGTTTGTTTTCTAATCAAAGTACATTAGAAATGAGGAGATTCTACTAAGCTATACATCTTGTTAGGTTACATTAACAAGGAAAGTATGATCTTGTTGCACTCAAACATCTTGGTCAAAAGAAACTGATTCTTAGAACGAAACCAGCTATTTCACACTGTACCGTGTTCGGCAAGAAGATGTTTGTTTTCTCAACAAACTACTTTAGAAATGAGGCGAATCTCCTAACTTGTACATCTTGTTAGATTACACAAACAAGGTAAGTTTGAACTTGCTGCACTCAACCTTCTTCGTAGGAAAGAAACTGATTCCTAGAACCGAAGTAGCTTATTTCACACAGTACAGGGTTCGGCAATGAAGATGTTTGTCTTCTAAACAAACTCCTGTAGAAATGAGGCCAATCTACTAAGTTGAACATCTTTTTAGATTACATTAATAAGGAAAGTTTGAACTTGCTGCAATCAACCTTCTTCGTGGAAAAGAAACTGAAACCTAGAACCGAACTAGCTTATTTCACACAGTACAGTTTTCGGCAATTATGATGTTTCTTTCCTAAACAAACTCCTGTAGAAACGAGGCCAATCTACTACGTTGTACATCCTTTTAGATTACATTAACAAGGAAAGTGTAAACTTGCTGCAATCCACCTTCGTCGTGGAAAAGAAACTGATTCCTAGAACCGAACTAGCTTATTTCACACAGTACAGTGTTCATCAATGAAGATGTTTGTTTTCTCAACAAACTACTTTAGAAATGAGGCGAATCTCCTAACTTGTACATCTTGTTAGATTACATTAACAAGGAAAGTTTGAACTTGCTGCCATCAACCTTCGTCGTGGAAAAGAAACTGATTCCTAGAACCAAACTACCTTATTTCACACAGTACAGTGTACGGCAATGTAGATGTTTGTTTTCTAAACAAAGAACTCTAGAAATGAGGCGAATCTCCTAACTTGTACATCTTGTGAGATTACACAAACAAGGTAAGTTTGATCTTGCTGCACTCAACCTTCTTCGTAGGAAAGAAACTAATTCCTAGAACTGAACTAGCTTATTTCACACAGTACAGTGTTTGGCAATGAAGATGTTTGTTTTGTAAACAAACCCCTGTAGAAATGAGGCCAATCTGCTAAGTTGTACATCTTTTTAGATTACATTAACAAGGAAAGTTTGAACTTGCTGCAATCAACCTTCTTCGTGGAAAACAAACTGATTCCTAGAGCCAAACTACCTTATTTCACACAGTACAGTGTTCGGCAATGAAGGTTTGTTTCCTAAACAAACTCCTGTACAAACGAGGCCAATCTTCTATGTTGTACATCTTTTTAGATTACATTAATAAGGAAAGTTTGAACTTGCTGCAATCAACCTTCGTCATGGAAAAGAAATTGTTTCCTAGAACCGAACTAGCTTATTTCACACAGTCCAGTGTTCGGCAATGAAGATGTTTGTTTTCTCAACAAACTACTTTAGAAATGAGGCGAATCTACTAACTTATACATCTTGTTAGATTACACCAAAAAGGTAAAGTTTGAACTTGCTGCACTCTTCCTTCTTCGTAGTAAAGAAACTGGAAAAGCAACTAGCTTATTCACAGAATCCAGTGTTGGGCAATGAAGATGTTTCTGTTCTAAACCCAGTGTTTAGAAATGAAGATGTTTGTTTTCTAAACAAAATGAGGCGAAACTTGTAAGTTGTACATCTTGTTAGATCACACAAACAGGGGGAGTTTGAAGTCCTGCAATCAAGGTTCTTCGTAGGAAAGCAGTACATCTTTAGATTATTTCACACAGTAAAGTTTGAACTTGTTCCATCAAACATTAAAAAGGAAAGGTTGATCTTGCTGCAATCAACCTTCTTTCTTGGAAAAGAAACTGATTCCTAGAAAGGAACTAGCTTATTTCACACAGTACAGTGTTCGGCAATGAAGATGTTTGTTTCCTAAACAAACACCTGTAGAAACGAGCCCACTCTACTACGTTGTATATCCTTTTAGATTACATTAACAAGGAACGTTTGAACTTGCTGCAATCAATCTTCGTCGTGGAAAAGAAACTGATTCCTAGAACCGAACTAGCTTATTTCACACAGTACAGTTTTCGGCAATGAAGATGTTTGTTTTCTCAACAAACTACTTTAGAAATGAGGCGAATCTCCTAACTTGTACATCTTGTTAGATTACACAAACAAGGTAAGTTTGAACTTGCTGCACTCAACCTTATTCTTAGGAAAGAACTAGCTTATATCACAGAGTCCAGTGTTGGGCAATGAAGATGTTTCTTTTCTAAACCAAGTAGTTTAGAAATGAAGAGAAACTTGTAAATTGTACATCTTGTGAGATTACACTAACAAGAAAAGTTAGAACTTGCTGCACTCAACCTTCTTGGAGGAAAGCAACTGATTCTTAGAACCCACCTAGCTTATTTCACAGAGTAGTGTTTGGCAATGAAGATGTTGGTTTTCTCAACAAACTACTTTAGAAATTAGGCAAATCTACTAAGTAGTACATCTTTTAAATAACATTAACAAGGAAAGTTTGAACTTGTGGCACTCAACCATCTTTACAAAAGGAAATGATTGCTATAACAGACTTAGCTTATTTCAAACAGTACAGTGTTGCTATGAAGATGTTTGTTTCTAAACAAACTCCTGTAGAAACGAGGCCAATCTACTACGTTGTACGTCTTTTTAGATTACATTAACAAGGAAAGTTTGAACTTGCTGCAATCAACCTTCTTCGTGGAAAAGAAACTGATTCCTAGAATTGAACTAGCTTATTTCACACAGTCCAGTGTTCGGCAATGAAGATGTTTGTTTTCTAAACAAAGTCTTGTGGAAACGAGGCCAATCTTTTTACGTTGTACATCTTTTTAGATTACATTAACAAGGAAAGTTTGAACTTGCTGCAATCAACCTTCTTCGTGGAAAAGAAACTGATTCCTAGAACCGAACTAGCTTATTTCATGCAGTACGTTGTTCGGCAATGAAGATGTTTGTTTTCTAAACAAACTCTTTAGAAATGAGGCCAATCTACTACGTTGTACATCTTGTTAGATTACATTAACAAGGAAAGTTTGAACTTGCTGCACTCTTCCTTCTTCGTACTAAAGAAACTGATTCGTAGAATCGAACTAGCTTATATCACAGAGTCCAGTGTTGGGCAATGAAGATGTTTCTTTTCTAAACCAAGTAGTTTAGAAATGAAGAGAAACTTGTAAATTGTACATCTTGTGAGATTACACAAACAAGGAAAGTTAGAACTTGCTGCACTCAACCTTCTTTCGGAGGAAAGCAACTGATTCTTAGAACCCACCTAGCTTATTTCACAGAGTAGAGTGTTCGGCAATGAAGATGTTGGTTTTCTAAACAAACTACTTTAGAAATGAGGCAAATCTACTAAGTAGTACATCTTTTTAAATAACATTAACAAGGAAAGTTTGAACTTGCTGCACTCAACCATCTTTGTCGAAAAGAAACTGATTGCTATAACCGAATTAGCTTATTTCACACAGTACAGTGTTCGGCAATGAAGATGTTTTTTTCTAAACAAACTACTTTAGAAATGAGGCGAAACTTGTAAGTTGTACATCTTGTTAGATTACACAAACAAGGAAAGTTTGAACTTCCTGCAATCAAGGTTCTTCGTAGGAAAAGAAACTGATTCCTAGAACTGAACTAGCTTATTTCACATAGTAGTGTTTGGGCAATGAAGTTGTTTGTTTTCTAAAAAACTACTTTAAAAATGAGGCCAATCTACTAAGTTGTACATCTTTTTAGATTACATTAACAGTGAAAGTTTGAACTTGATGCACTCAACCTTCTTCGTAGGAAACCATCACTGATTCCTAGAACCCAACTTGCTTATTTCACACAGCAGAGTGTTTGGCAATGAAGATGTTTGTTTTCTAAACAAACTACTTTAGAAATGAGGCGAATCTCCTAACTTGTACATCTTGTTAGATTACACAAACAAGGTAAGTTTGAACTTGCTGCACTCAACCTTCTCCGTAGGAAAGACAAGATTGGAGAAAGAAATCTGATTAACACAGTAGAATGAAGATGTTTGTTTTTTAATCAAAGTACAGGAGACTCTAGTAAGCAATGAAGATGTTTGTTTTACATTAAACTCAAACATCTTGGACAAAAGAAACTGATTCTTAGAAAGAAACAAGCCTAATCACACTGTACCGTGTTTGTAATGCAGATGGTTGTTTTTAAACAAAGAACTTTAGAAACATATAACTTGTACATCTTGTTAGATTACACAAACAAGGTTTGAACTTGCTGCAATCAACCTTCTAAGTAGGAAAGAAACTGATTCCTAGAACCGAAGTAGCTTATTTCACACAGTACAGGGTTCGACAATGAAGATGTTTGTTTTCTAAACAAACTCCTGTAGAAATGAGGCCAATCTACTAAGTTGTACATCTTTTTAGATTACATTAACAAGGAAAGTTTGAACTTGCTGCACTCAACCTTCTCCGTATAAAAGAAACTGATTCCTAGAATGAACTATCTTATTTAACACAGTACAGTGTTCGGCAATGAAGATGTTTGTTTTCTAATCAAAGTACATTAGAAATGAGGAGAATCTACTAACTTGTACATCTTGTTAGATTACATTAACAAGGAAAGTTTGAACTTGTTCCACTCAAACATCTTGCTCAAAAGAAACTGATTCTTAGAACAAAACCTAGCTTACTTCACACAGTACCATGTTTGGCAATGAAGATGTTTGTTTTCTAAACAAGGAACTTTAGAAATGAGGCGAATCTACTAACTTGTACATCTTGTTAGATTACACAAACAAGGTAAGTTTGAACTTGCTGCACTCAACCTTCTTCGAGGGAAAGAAACTGATTCCTAGAACCTAGTAGCTTATTTCACACAGTACAGGGTTGGCAATGAAGATGTTTGTTTTCTAAACAAAGAACTTTAGAAATGAGGCCAATCTACTAAGTTGTACATCTTTTTAGATTACATTAACAAGGAAAGTTTGAACTTGCTGCAATCAACCTTCTTCATGGGAAAGAAACTGATTCCTAGAACCGAGGTAGCTTATTTCACACAGTACAGTGTTCGGAAATGAAGATGTTTCTTTTCTAAACAAACTCCTGTAGAAATGAGGCCAATCTACTATGTTGTACATCTTTTTAGATTACATTAACAAGGAAAGTTTGAACTTGCTGCACTCAACCTTCTTCGTGGAAAAGAAACTGATTCCTAGAACCGAACTAGCTTATTTCACACAGTACAGTGTTCGGCAATGAAGATGTTTGTTTTCTCAACAAACTACTTTAGAAATGAGGCGAATCTACTAACTTGTACATCTTGTTAGATTACACCAACAAGGTAAGTTTGAAGTTGCTGCGCTCTTCCTTCTTCGTAGTAAAGAAACTGATTCCTAGAAGCTGAACTAGCTTATATCACAGAGTGAAGTGTTGGGCAATGAAGATGTTTCTTTTCTAAAACAAGTAGTTTAGAAATGAAGAGAAACTTGTAAATTGTACATCTTGTGAGATTACACAAACAAGGAAAGTTAGAACTTGCTGCACTCAACCTTCTTCGGAGGAAAGCAACTGATTCTTAGAACCCTCCTAGCTTATTTCACAGAGTAGAGTGTTCGGCAATGAAGATGTTGGTTTTCTCAAGAAAATACTTTAGAAATGAGGCAAATCTACTAAGTAGTACATCTTTTTAAATAACATTAACAAGGAAAGTTTGAACTTGCTGCACTCAACCATCTTTGTTGAAAAGAAACTGATTGCTATAACCGACTTAGCTTATTTCACACAGTACAGTGTTCGGCAATGAATATGTTTGTTTTCTAAACAAACTACTTTAGAAATGAGGCGAAACTTGTAAGTTGTACATATTGTTAGATCACACTAACAAGGAGAGTTTGAACTTCCTGCAATCAAGTTTCTTCGTAGGAAAGCAACTGACTCCTAGAACCCAACTAGCTTATTTCACACTGTAGTGTTTGGCAATGAAGATGTTTGTTTTCTCAAAAACTACTTTAGAAATGAGGCCAATCTACTAAGTTGTACATCCTTTTGGATTACATTAACAAGGAAAGTTTGAACTTGCTGCAATCAACCTTCTTCGTGGAAAAGAAACTGATTCCTAGAACCGAACTAGCTTATTTCACACAGTACAGTGTTCGGCAATGAAGATGTTTGTTTTCTAAACAAACTACTTTAGAAATGAGGCAAATCTACTACGTTGTACATCCTTTTGAGATTACATTAACAAGGTAAGTTTGAACTTGCTTCAATCAACGTTCATCGTGGAAAAGAAACTGATTCCTAGAACCAAACTAGCTTATTTCACACAGACAGTGTTCGGCAATGAAGATGTTTGTTTTCTCAACAAACTACTTTAGAAATGAGGAGAATCTACTAAGCTTGTACATCTTGTTAGATTACATTAACAAGGAAAGTTTGAACTTGCTGCACTCAAACTTCTTCGTAGGAAAGAAACTGATTCTTAGAAAGAAGTAGGTTATTTCACACAGTACAGTGTTCGGCAATGAAGATGTTTGTTTTCTAAACAAAGAACTTTAGAAATGAGGCGAATCTACTATGTTGTACATCTTTTTAGATTACATTAACAAGGAAAGTTTGAACTTGCTGCACTCAACCTTCTTTGTAGGAAAGAAACTGATTCCTAGAACCGAACAAGCTTATTTCACACAGTACAGTGTTCGGCAATGAAGATGTTTGTTTTCTAAACAAACTACTTTAGAAATGAGGCGAATCTACTAAGTTGTACATCTTGTTAGATTACAAACAAGGAAAGTTTGAACTTGCTGCACTCAACCTTCTTCGTAGAAAAAAAACTGATTCCTAGAAACGGAAGTAGCTTATTTCACACAGTACAGTGTTCGGCAATGAAGATGTTTGTTTTCTAAACAAACTCCTTTAGAAATGAGGCCAATCTACTAAGTTGTACATCTTTTTAGATTACATTAACAAGGAAAGTTTGAACTTGCTGCACTCAACCTTCTCCGTAGGAAAAGAAATGATTCCTAGAACCGAACTATCTTATTTCACACAGTAGAGCATTTGGCAATGAAGATGTTTGTTTTCTAAACAAACTACATTAGAAATGAGGAGAACTCTACTAAGTTATAGATCTTGTTAGATTACATTAACAAGGAAAGTTTGAACTTGTTGCACTCAAGGTTCTTCTCGGTCAAAAGAAACTGATTCTTAGAATGAAACCAGCCTATTTCACACTGTAGTGTTTGGCAATGAAGATGTTTGTTTTCTCAAAAAAGAACTTTAGAAATGAGGCGAATCTACTAACTTGTACACCTTGTTAGATTACATTAACAAGGAAAGTTTGAACTTGCTGCACTCAATCTTCTTCGTAGGAAAGAAACTGATTCCTAGAACCCAAGTAGCTTATTTCACACAGTACAGTGTTCGGCAATGAAGATTTTGTTTTGTAAACAAACTACTTTAGAAATGAGGCCAATCTACTATGTTGTACATCTTTTTAGATTACATTAACAAGGAAAGTTTGAACTTGCTGCAATCAACCTTCTTCGTGGGAAAGAAACTGATTCCTAGAACCGAACTAGCTTATTTCACACAGTACAGTGTTCGGCAATGAAGATGTTTGTTTTCTAAACAAACTACTTTAGAAATGAGGCCAATCTCCTAAGTTGTACATCTTGTTAGATTACATTAACAAGGTAAGTTTGAACTTGCTGCACTCAACCTTCTTCGTAGGAAAGAAACTGATTCCTAGAACCGAAGTAGCTTATTTCACACAGTACAGTGTGCGGCAATGAAGATGTTTGTTTTCTAAACAAACTCCTGTAGAAATGAGGCCAATCTACTAAGTTGTACATCTTTTAGATTACATTAACAAGGAAAGTTTGAACTTGCTGCAATCAACCTTCTTCGTGGAAAAGAAACTGATTCCTAGAACCGAACTAGCTTATTTCACACAGTACAGTGTTCGGCAATGAAGATGTTTGTTTTCTAAACAAACTCCTTTAGAAATGAGGTGAATCTACTACGTTGTACATCTTTTAGATTACATTAACAAGGAAAGTTTGAACTTGCTGCACTCCACCTTCATCGTGGAAAAGAAACTGATTCCTAGAACCGAACTAGCTTATTTCACACAGTACAGTGTTGGGCAATGAAGATGTTTGTTTTCTAAACAAACTACTTTAGAAATGAGGAGAATCTTACTAACTTGTACATCTTGTTAGATTACACAAACAAGGTAAGTTTGAACTTGCTGCACTCTTCCTTCTTCGTAGGAAAGAAACTGATTCTTAGAACCCAACTAGCTTATTTCACACAGTACAGTGTTCAGCAATGAAGATGTTTTTTTTCTAAACAAACTCCTTTAGAAATGAGGCCAATCTACTACGTTGTACATCTTTTTAGATTACATTAACAAGGAAAGTTTGAACTTGCTGCAATCAACCATCTTTGTCTAAAAAGAAACTGATTCCTAGAACCGAACTAGCTTATTTCACACAGTACAGTGTTCGGCAATGAAGATGTTTGTTTTCTAAACAAACTCCTTTAGAAATGAGGCCAATCTACTACGTTGTACATCTTTTTAGATTACATTAACAAGGAAAAGTTTGAACTTGCTGCACTCTTCCTTCTTCGTAGTAAAGAAACTGATTCCTAGAATAAAACTACCTTATATCACAGAGTCCAGTGTTGGGCAATGAAGATGTTTCTGTTCTAAACCAAGTAGTTTAGAAATGAAGACAAACTTGAAAATTGTACATCTTGTGAGATTACACAAACAAGGAAAGTTAGAACTTGCTGCACTCAACCTTCTTCGGAGGAAAGCAACTGATTCTTAGAACCCACCTAGCTTATTTCACAGAGTAGAGTGTTCGGCAATGAAGATGTTGGTTTTCTCAACAAACTACTTTAGAAATGAGGCAAATCTACTAAGTAGTACATCTTTTTAAATAACATTAACAAGGAAAGTTTGAACTTGCTGCACTCAACCATCTTTGTCGAAAAGAAACTGATTGCTATAACCGACTTAGCTTATTTCACACAGTACAGTGTTCGGCAATGAAGATGTTTGTTTTCTAAACAAACTACATTAGAAATGAGGCGAAACTTGAAAGTTGTACATCTTGTTAGATCACACAAACAAGGAGAGTTTGAACTTCCTGCAATCAAGGTTCTTCGTAGGAAAGCAAGCTGACTCCTAGAACCGAACTAGCTTATTTCACACAGTAGTGTTCTGCAATGAAGATGTTTGTTTTCTCAAAAACTACTTTAAAAATGAGGCCAATCTACTAAGTTATACATCATTTAAGATTACATTAACAGGGAAAGTTTGAACTTGCTGCACTGAACCTTCTTCGTAGGAAAGCATCAGATTCCTAGAACCCAACTTGCTTATTCCACACAGCAGAGTGTTCGGGAATGAAGATGTTTGTTTTCTAAACAAACTACTTTAGAAATGAGGCGAATCTCCTAACTTGTACATCTTGTTAGATTACACAAACAAGGTAAGTTTGAACTTGCTGCACTCAACCTTCTCCATAGGAAAGACATGATTGGAGAACTGAACTATCTTACTTAACACAGTAGAGTGTTCGCAATGAAGATGTTTGTTTTCTAATCAAAGTACATTAGAAATGAGGAGACTCTACTAAGCTATACATCTTGTTACGTTACATTAACAAGGAAAGTTTGAACTTGCTGTAATCAACCTTCCGTGGAAAAGAAACTGATTCCTAGAACAGTAGCTTATTTCACACAGTACAGGGTTTGGCAATGAAGATGTTTGTTTTCTTACAAACTCCTGTAGAAATGAGGCCAATCTACTAAGTTGTACATCTTTTCAGATTACATTAACAAGGAAAGTTTGAACTTGCTGTAATCAACCTTCTTCGTGAAAAGAAACTGATTCCTAGAACCGAACTAGCTTATTTCACACAGTACAGTGTTTGGGCAATGAAGATGTTTGTTTTCTAAACAAACTCCTTTAGAAATGAGGCCAATCTACTACGTTGTACATCTTTTTAGATTACACAAACAAGGAAAGTTTGAACTTGCTGCAATCAACCTTCTTGGTGGAAAAGAAACTGATTCCTAGAACCCAACTAGTTTATTTCACAGTACATTTTTCGGCAATGAAGATGTTTGTTTTCTAAACAAACTCCTGTAGAAATGAGGCCAATCTACTACGTTGTACATCTTTTTATATTACATTAACAAGGAAAGTTTGAACTTGCTGCACTCAACTTTCTTCTTCGAAAGTAAAGAAACTGATTCCTAGAACCGAACTAGCTTATTTCACAGAGTCCAGTGTTGGGCAATGAAGATGTTTGTTTTCTAAACAAACTAGTTTAGAAATGAAGAGAAACTTGTAAATTGTACATCTTGTTAGATTACACAAACAAGGAAAGTTTGAACTTGCTGCAATCAACCTTCTTCGGAGGAAAGCAACTGATTCCTAGAACCCAACTAGCTTATTTCACACAGTAGAGTGTTCGGCAATGAAGATGTTTGTTTTCTCAACAAACTACTTTAGAAATGAGGCAAATCTACTAAGTTGTACATCTTTTTCAATTACATTAACAAGGAAAGTTTGAACTTGCTGCACTCAACCTTCTTCGTAGGAAAGAAACTGATTGCTATAACCGAACTTAGCTTATTTCACACAGTACAGTGTTTGGCAATGAAGATGTTTGTTTTCTAAACAAACTACTTTAGAAATGAGGCCAATCAACTAAGTTGTACATCTTGTTAGATTACACAAACAAGGAAAGTTTGAACTTCCTGCAATCAAGGTTCTTCGTATGAAAGAAACTGATTCCTAGAACCGAACTATCTTATTTCACACAGTACAGTGTTCTGCAATGAAGATGTTTGTTTTCTCAAAAAGCCTTTAAAAATGAGGCCAATCTACTAAGTTATACATCGTTTTAGATTGGGAGGGAAAGTTTGAACTTGCTGCACTCAAACAAGGGGGAGGAAAATCAGATTCCTAGAAGGAAAACTTGCTTATTTCCACTTTCCAGTGTTGGGCAGGTGAAGATGTTTGTTCCTTAAACAAACTACTTTAGAAATGAGGCAAAATCTAACTTGTACATCTTGTTAGATTCCACAAACAATGTAAGTTTGAGCCAACCTTCTCCGTAGGAAAGACTTGATTGGAGAACCGAACTATCTTCTTCTTCTAGAGTGTTGGCAATGAAGATGTTTGTTTTTAATCTACATTAGAAATTATACTTACTTTCATACATCTTCTTACGTTAATTAAGAAGTTTTTGTTCTCAAACATCTTGGTCAAAAGAAACTGATTCTTAGAATAACCAGCCTATTCCAAACTTGTTTGAAGATTTTGTTTTCTAAACAAAGAACTTTAGAAATGAGCTGTTGTACATCTGCACACAAACAAGTCTTCCCAAAAGAAGCACTGACTTCTTCAGAGTTTTGGTGAACCAAAGCTTATTTCACCAGTACATGGACCAGCAGTGTTGAAGACAATGAAGATGTTTGACATGAACTTCCAGAAGGCACAGTTAAGAAGGGATATTGTTTAGAAGCTTGGAGATCCAGGGAAGTTCCATAATGGCAAGAGAAACAGTTTGCTATCTAGGACCAGCAAGAGCTAGAAAAACAACCTGGGAAAGCACACAGACAATCTGTCAAAGGTCACACAGCACAGAGAACCCAGCTGGGCACAATTTGCATATCTTTAATGCTCAAACCAGTGCAGTAGTGGCAATCAGCCAGTGTGGGTAACAACTGCTCTTGATTTGCTCAAACTATATAATAATAAAACACTGAATATGGAATGGAACTGTTCAAACTGGAACATTAAATAAGTCAAAAATTTATCAGGTACAAAAAAGATTTATAGGCTCACATTAAGAAATTGATCAAGTCCAATACCAGGTTCTCAAGTCTTGGCCAGAAGAGAGCCAACTGTAAAATCAAACAAGTTAAATCCTTTCAACATGTAAAGATGGTCATCCCTTCTAAACATTACTAATTTGGTATGAGGCATAGTAAGAGAGATTTGCAATCAAACTCAACCACCATTGGACAGTCATCAAACCTGCAGTTCAGGTTCAATATAACCTAACTGACAGTCTCCAGGTTTCCAAACAGCTGTTTTCGCTGCAAACAAAAACTTTTCAGGGGAAGCCAAAGTACTTCATGGTAGCCCTTTGCACAGTCCTGACACCATCAAAACATCCAAAGGTCTCCATAAACCACAGTCCATCTTCCAAAAGGCTCTTCCAGTTATTCCAGAGTCACATGCCTTGCCTCATGCCGCATCTCACTGAAGCAGAACTAAAAATGAAATGTTTTTCATTTCCAAAACTAATACCAGGTGTGCAGGACACAGGCCATATTCTTAATCCAGGGACAAAATAAATTAGCCTTGGGCAGGTTCTTCTCCAGTCAACTCTTTCCAAGAGTTTGCATTTTTAACAGTCTTTCCTTAGGCATCCTCTCCATTGTTTTTGTAAACAAGTCACATTCCCCATTGACTAATGGTTGTCCCTTAACCTAAAACCAGTCTCAGTGACTTAACTTGCTTCAGGAGGACAATAAAATCTTAAAATCTCAGTCCAATATCAAAAATCAACATATCTGTCCATAAAAAATTTAATATTAAAAAAAAAGATGTTTGTTTTCTATAGCAAAGTAGCCATCCCTTTAGAAATGAGAATTAACAGTCTTTCCTTCCATTAACAAGCCAAGTCTGAACTTGTTACAGTCTCAACACTTCTTCTCAAAACTCTGATTCTTAGAATAGTCCATAAAACCAGCTTATTTCACCAGAAGGCAGTGTTCAGGCAATGAAGATGTTTGTTTTCTAAAAAACAAACTTTAGAAATGACGCGAATCCACGCTGTCTTGTTCATCTTGTTAGATTACACCAAACAAGGCAGAAGTTTGAACTTGCTGCACTCAACCTTCAGTTATGGAGGAAAGAAATTGATTCCTAGAAGATCCAGGGGAAGTAGCATATTTCACACTGCCCAGTCACAGGCAATGAAGATGTTTGTTTTCTAACCAGCCAAACACTTTAGAAATGAAAGGTCACAATCTAGGAACTCCTAAGTTGTGCATCTTTTACAATTACATTAACAAGGACAAGTTTGAACTTGCTGCACTCTTGCTTCTAGCAAGGAATTGAAACTGCAAACTATAAAATAATAAAACAGCTTATTTCACACAGTATTCAAAGTGTACAGGCAATGAAGATGTTTGTTTTCTAAACAAACTCCTGTAGAAATGAGGCCAATCTACTAAGTTGTACATCTTTTTAGATTACATTAACAAGGAAAGTTTGAACTTGCTGCAATCAACCTTCTTCGTGGAAAAGAAACTGATTCCTAGAACCGAACTAGCTTATTTCACACAGTACAGTGTTCTGCAATGAAGATGTTTGTTTCTAAACAAACTCCTGTAGAAACGTGGCCAATCTACTACGTTGTACATCTTTTTAGATTACATTACCAAGGAAAGTTTGAACTTGCTACAATCAACCTTCGTCGTGGAAAAGAGACTGATTCCTAGAACCGAACTAGCTTATTTCACACAGTCCAGTGTTCGGCAATGAAGATGTTTGTTTTCTCAACAAACTACTTTAGAAATGAGGCCAATCTACTACGTTGTACATCTTGTCAGATTACATTAACAAGGTAAGTTTGAACTTGCTGCACTCTTCCTTCTTCGTAGTAAAGAAACTGATTCCTAGAAGGGAACTTGCTTATATCACAGAGTCCAGTATTGGGCAATGAAGATGTTTCTGTTCTAAACCAAGTAGTTTAGAAATGAAGATAAACTTGTAAATTGTACATCTTGTGAGATTACACAAACAAGGAAAGTTAGAACTTGCTGCACTCAACCTTCTTCGGAGGAAAGCAACTGATTCTTAGAACCCACCTAGCTTATTTCATAGAGTAGAGTGTTGGCAATGAAGATGTTGGTTTTCTCAACAAACTACTTTAGAAATGAGGCAAATCTACTAAGTAGTACATCTTTTTAAATAACATTAACAAGGAAAGTTTGAACTTGCTGCACTCAACCATCTTTGTCGAAAAGAAACTGATTGCTATAACCGACTTAGCTTATTTCACACAGTACAGTGTTCAGCAATGAAGATGTTTGTTTTCTAAACAAACTACTTTAGAAATGAGGCGAAACTTGTAAGTTGTACATCTTGTTAGATCACACAAACAAGGAGAGTTTGAACTTCCTGCAATCAAGGTTCTTGGAGGAAAGCAGCTGACTCCTAGAACCGAACTAGCTTATTTCACACAGTAGTGTTCGGCAATGAAGATGTTTGTTTTCTCAAAAAACTACTTTAAAAATGAGGCCAATCTACTAAGTTATACATCTTTTTAGATTACATTAACAGGGAAAGTTTGAACTTGCTGCACTGAACCTTCTTCGTAGGGAAAGCATCAGATTCCTAGAACCCAACATTCTTATTCCACACAGCAGAGTGTTCAGGAATGAAGATGTTTGTTTTCTAAACAAACTACTTTAGAAATGAGGCGAATCTCCTAACTTGTACATCTTGTTAGATTACACAAACAAGGTAAGTTTGAACTTGCTGCACTCAACCTTCTCCATAGGAAAGACATGATTGGAGAACCGAACTATCTTACTTAACACAGTAGAGTGTTCGGCAATGAAGATGTTTGTTTTCTAATCAAACTACATTAGAAATGAGGAGACTCTACTAAGCTATACATCTTGTTACATTACATTAAGAAGGAAAGTTTGAACTTGTTCCACTCAAACATCTTGGTCAAAAGAAACTGATTCTTAGAAAGAAACCAGCCTATTTCACACTGTACAGTGTTCAGAAATGAAGATGTTTGTTTTCTAAACAAAGAACTTTAGAAATGAGGCGAATTTCCTAACTTGTACATCTTTTTAGATTACACAAACAAGGTAAGTTTGAACTTGCTGCACTCAACCTTCTTCGTAGAAAAGAAACTGATTCCTAGAACCAAACTAGCTTATTTCACACAGTAGAGTGTTGGGCAATGAAGATGTTTGTTTTCTAAACAAACTCCTTTAGAATTGAGGCCAATCTACTAAGTTGTACATCTTTTTAGATTACATTAACAAACAAAAGTTTGAACTTGCTGCAATCAACCTTCTTCGTGGAAAGAAACTGATTCCTAGAACCGAACTAGCTTATTTCACACAGTACAGTGTTCGGAAATGAAGATGTTTGTTTTCTAAACAAACTCCATTAGAAATGAGGAGAATCTACTAAGTTGTACATCTTTTTAGATTACATTAACAAGGAAAGTTTGAACTTGCTGCAATCAACCTTCTTCGTGGAAAAGAAACTGATTCCTAGAACCAAACTAGCCTATTTCACACAGTACAGTGTTCGGCAATGAAGATGTTTGTTTTCTCAACAAACTACTTTAGAAATGAGGCGAATCTACTAAGTTGTTCATCTTGTTAGATTACATCAACAAGGTAAGTTTGAACTTGCTGCACTCTTCCTTCTTCGTAGTAAAGAAACTGATTCCTAGAAAGCGAACTAGCTTATATCACAGAGTCCAGTGTTGGGCAATGAAGATGTTTCTGTTTCTAAACCAACTAGTTTAGAAATGAAGAGAAACTTGTAAATTGTACATCTTTTGAGATTACACAAACAAGGAAAGTTAGAACTTGCTGCACTCAACCTTCTTGGGAAGAAAGCAACTGATTCTTAGAACCAACCTAGCTTATTTCACAGAGTAGAGTGTTTGGCAATGAAGATGTTTGTTTTCTCAACAAACTACTTTAGAAATGAGGCAAATCTACTAAGTAGTACATCTTTTTAAATAACATTAACAAGGAAAGTTTGAACTTGCTGCACTCAACCATCTTTGTCGAAAAGAAACTGATTGCTATAACCTTGCTTAGCTTATTTCACACAGTAGAGTGTTCGCCAATGAAGATGTTTGTTTTTCTAAACAAACTACTTTAGAAATGAGGCGAAACTTGTAAGTTGTACATCTTGTTAGATCACACAAACAAGGAGAGTTTGAACTTCCTGCAATCAAGATTCTTGAGGAAAGCAGCTGACTCCTGTAACCGAACTAGCTTATTTCACACAGTAATGTTCAGCAATGAAGATGTTTGTTTTCTAAAAAAACTACTTTAAAAATGAGGCCAATCTACTAAGTTATACATCGTTTTAGATTACATTAACAGGTTAAGTTTGAACTTGCTGCACTGAACCTTGTTCGCAAAAGGAAAGCATCAGATTCCTAGAACCCAACTTGCTTAATCCACACAGCAGAGTGTTCGGGAATGAAGATGTTTGTTTTCTAAACAAACTACTTTAGAAATGAGGCAAACCTCTAACTTGTACATATTGTTAGATTACACAAACAAGGTAAGTTTGAACTTGCTGCACTCAACCTTCACCATAGGAAAGAACATGATTGGAGAACCGAACTATCTTATTTAACACAGTAGAGTGTTTGGCAATGAAGATGTTTGTTTTCTAAACAAACTACTTTAGAAATGAGGAGACTCTACTAAGCTATACAATCTTGTTACATTACATTAACAAGGAAAGTTTGAACTTGTTCCACTCAAAACATCTGGTAAAAAAGAAACTGATTCTTAAACGAAACCAGCCTATTTCACACTGTAGTGTTTGGGACTGAAGATGTTTGTTTTTCAAAACAAAGAACTTTAGAAATGTTCTGAATCTCTCTAACTTGTACATCTTGTTAGATTACACAACAAGGAAAGTTTGAACTTGCTGCACTCAACCTTCTCCGTAGGAAAGACATGATTCTAGAACCGAACTATCTTATTTCACAGTAGAGTGTTCGCAAATGAAGATGTTTGTTTTCTAATCAAAGTACATTAGAAATGAGGAGACTCTACTAAGCTATACATCTTGTTACATTACATTAACAAGAAAAGTTTGAACTTGCTTCCACTCAAACATCTTGGTCAAAAGAAACTGATTCTTAGAGGGAAACCAGCTTATTTCAGACTGTTCCAAAAAAAGGCAATGAAGATGTTTGTTTACTAAACAAAGAAGTTTAGAAATGAGGCCAATCTACTAAGTTGTACATCTTTTTAGATTACACAAACAAGGTAAGTTTGAACTTGCTGCACTCAACCTTCTTGGTAGGAAAAGAAACTGATTCCTAGAACTGAAATAGCTTATTTCACACAGTACAGGGTTTTGTCAATGAAGATGTTTGTTTTCTAAACAAACTCCTGTAGAAATGAGGCCAATCTACTAAGTTGTACATCTTTTTAGATTACATTAACAAGGAAAGTTTGAACTTGCTGCAATCAACCTTCTTCATAGAAAAGAAACTGATTCCTAGAACCGATCTAGTTTATTTCACACAGTACAGTGTTCGGCAATGAAGATGTTTGTTTTCTCAACAAACTATTTTTTAAATGAGGTGAATCTACTAACTTGTACATCTTGTTAGATTACACCAACAAGGTAAGATTGAATTTGCTGCACTCTTCCTTCTTCGTAGTAAAGAAACTGATTCATGGAAGCGAACTAGCTTATATCACAGAGTCCAGTGTGGGGCAATGAAGATGTTTCTGTTCTAAACCAAGTAGTTTAGAAATGAAGAGAAACTTGTAAATTGTACATCTTGTGAGATTACACAAACAAGGAAAGTTAGAACTTTGCACTCAACCTTCTTCGGAGGAAAGCAACTGATTCTTAGAACCCATCTAGCTTATTTCACAGAGTAGAGTGTTTGGCAATGAAGATGTTGTTTTTTCTCAACAAACTACTTTTGAAATGAGGCACATCTACTAAGTAGTACATCTTTTTAAATAACATTAACAAGGAAAGTTTGAACTTGCTGCACTCAACCATCTTTGTCAAAAAGAAACTGATTGCTATAACCACTTAGCTTATTTCACACAGTACAGTGTTTGGCAATGAAGATGTTTGTTTTCTAAACAAACTACTTTAGAAATGAGGCGAAACTTGTAAGTTGTACATCTTGTTAGATCACACAAACAAGGAGAGTTTGAACTTCCTGCAATCAAGGTTCTTCAGAGGGAAAGCAACTGACTCCTAGAACCGAACTAGCTTATTTCACACAGTAGTGTTCTGCAATGAAGATGTTTGTTTTCTCAAAAACTACTTTAAAAATGAGGCCAATCTACTAAGTTACACATCGTTTTAGATTACATTAACAGGGAAAGTTTGAACTTGCTGCACTGAACCTTCTTCGTGGGGAAAGCATCAGATTCCTAGAACCCAACTTGCTTATGGCACACAGCAGAGTGTTCGGGAATGAAGATGTTTGTTTTCTAAACAACCTACTTTAGAAATGAGGCGAATCTCTAACTTGTACATCTTGTTAGATTACACAAACAAGGTAAGTTTGAACTTGCTGCACTCAACCTTCTCCATAGGAAAGACATGATTGAGAACCGAACTATCTTACTTAACACAGTAGAGTGTTCGGCAATGAAGATGTTTGTTTTCTAATCAAAGTACATTAGAAATGAGGAGACTCTACTAAGCTATACATCTTGTTACATTACATTAACAAGGAAAGTTTGAACTTGTTCCACTCAAATTTCTTGGTCAAAAGAAACTGATTCTTAGAAGCAGAAACCAGCCTATTTCACACTGTACCGTGTTCAGCAATGAAGATGTTTGTTTTCTAAACAAAGAACTTTAGAAAATGAGGCGAATCTCTAACTTGTACATCTTGTTAGATTACACAAACAAGGTAAGTTTGAACTTGCTGCACTCAACCTTCTTCGTAGGAAAGAAACTGATTCCTAGAACCGAAGTAGCTTATTTAACACAGTACAGTGTTCGGCAATGAAGATGTTTGTTTCCTAAACAAACACCTGTAGAAATGAGGCCAATCTACTACGTTGTACATCTTTTTAGATTACATTAACAAGGAAAGTTTGAACTTGCTGCAATCAACCTTTGTCGTGGAAAAGAAACTGATTCCTAGAACCGAACTAGCTTATTTCACACAGTACAGTGTTCGGCAATGAAGATGTTTGTTTTCTCAACAAACTACTTTATAAATGAGGCGAATCTACTAACTTGTACATCTTATTGGATTACACCAACAAGGTAAGTTTGAACTTCCTTCACTCTTCCTTCTTCGTAGTAAACAAACTGATTCCTAG
Organism: Orientallactaga sibirica; assembly: GCA_036365145.1. Lineage (NCBI taxonomy): Eukaryota > Metazoa > Chordata > Mammalia > Rodentia > Dipodidae > Orientallactaga > Orientallactaga sibirica. The sequence goes on from JAEOAD010002473.1 coordinate 274,529, forward strand.
AAGCGAACTATCTTATATCACAGAGTCCAGTGTTGGGCAATGAAGATGTTTCTGTTATAAACCACGTAGTTTAAAAATAAAGAGAAACTTGTAAATTGTACATCTTGTGAGATTTCACAAACAAGGAAAGTTAGAACTTGCTGCACTCAACCTTCTTCGTAGGAAAACAAGTGATTCTTAGAACCCACCGAGCTTATTTCACGGAGTAGAGTGTTCGGCAATGAAGATGTTGGTTTTCTCAACAAACTACTTCAGAAATGAGGCACATCTACTAAGTAGTACATCTTTTCAAATAACATTAACAAGGAAAGTTTGAATTTGCTGCACTCAACCATCTTTGTCGAAAAGAAACTGATTGCTATAACCGAACTTAGCTTATTTCACACAGTACAGTGTACGGCAATGAAGATATTTGTTTTTAAACAAACTACTTTAGAAATGTGGCGAACTTGTAAGGTGTACATCTTGTTAGATCACACAAACAAGTAGAGTTTGAACTTCCTGCAATCAAGGTTCTTCGTAGAGGAAAGCAACTGACTCCTAGAACTGAACTAGCTTATTCACAAACAATTGTTGGGCAATGAAGATGTTTGTGTTCTCAAAAAACTACTTTAAAAATGAGGCCAATCTACTAAGTTGTACATCTTTTTAGATTACATTAACAGGGAAAGTTTGAACTTGCTGCACTGAAACTTCTTCGTAGGAAAGCATCAGATTCCTAGAACCCAACTTGCTTATTCCACACAGCAGAGTGTTCGGGAATGAAGATGTTTGTTTTCTAAACAAACTACTTTAGAAATGAGGCGAATCTCCTAACTTGTACATCCTGTTAGATTACACAAACAAGATAAGTTTGAACTTGCTGCACTCAACATCTTCTCCGTAGAAAAGACACATTCGAGAACCGAACCATCTTACATAACACAGTAGAGTGTTCGGCAATGAAGATGTTTGTTTTCTAATCAAAGTACATTAGAAATGAGGAGACTCTACTAAGCTATACATCTTGTTACATTACATTAACAAGGAAAGTTTGAACTTGTTCACTCAAACATCATGGTCAAATGAAACTGATTCTTAGAACCGAAACCAGGCTATTTCACACTGTACCGTGTTTGGCAATGAAGATGTTTGTTTTCTAAACAAAGAACTTTAGAAATGAGGCGAATCTACTAACTTGTACATCTTTTAGATTACACAAACAAGGTAAGTTTGAACTTGCTGCACTCAACCTTCTTCGTAGGAAAGAAACTGATTCCTAGAACCAAGTAGCTTATTTAACACAGTACAGGGTTCAACAATGAAGATGTTTGTTTTCTAAACAAACTCCTGTAGAAATGAGGCCAATCTACTAAGTTGTACATCTTTTTAGATTAAATTAACAAGGAAAGATTGAACTTGCTGCAATCAACCTTCTTCGAGGAAAAGAAACTGATTCCCAGAACAGAACTAGCTTATTTCACACAGTACGTTGTTCGGCAATGATGATGTTTGTTTCCTAAGCGAACTACTGTAGAAACGAGGCCAAACTACTACCTTTTACATCTTTTTAGATTACATTAACAAGAAAAGTTTGAACTTGCTGCAATCAACCTTCTTCGTGGAAAAGGAACTGATTCCTAGAACCGAACTAGCTCATTTCACACAGTACAGTGTTCGGCAATGAAGATGTTTGTTTTCTCAACAAACTACTTTAGAAATGAGGCGAATCTACTAACGTGTACAACTTGTTAGATTACACCAACAAGGTAAGTTTGAACTTGCTGCACTCTTACTTCTTCGTATTAAAGAAACTGATTCCTAGAAGCGAATTACCTTATATCACAGAGTACAGAGTTGGGCAATGAAGATGTTTCTGTTCTAAACCAAGTAATTTAGAAATGAAGAGAAACTTGAATATTGTACCTCTTGTGATATTACACAAACAAGGAAAGTTAGAACTTGCTGCACTCAACCTTCTTCGTAGGAAAGCAACTGATTCTTAGAACCCACCTAGCTTATTTCACAGAGTAGAGTGTTCGGCAATGAAGACGTTGGTTTGTTCAACAAACTACTGCAGAAATGAGGCAAATCTACTAAGTAGTACATCTTTTTAAATAACATTAACAAGGAAAGTTTGAACTTGCTGCACTCAATCATCTTTGTCTAAAAGACACTGATTGCTATAACCGACTTAGCTTCTTTCACACAGTACAGAGTTTGGCAATGAAGATGTTTGTTTTCTAAACAAACTACTTTAGAAATGAGGCGAAACTTGTAAGTTGTACATCTTGTTAGATCACACAAACAAGGAGAGTTTGAACTTCTTGCAATCAAGGTTCTTCGTAGGAAAGCAGCTGACTCCTAGAATCGAACTAGTTTATTTCACACAGTAAAGGGTTCGGCAACGAGGATGTTTGTTTTCTAAAAAACTACTTTAAAAATGAGGCCAATCTACTAAGTTATACATCGTATTAGATTACATTAACAGGGAAAGTTTGAACTTACTGCACTGAACCTTCTTCGTAGATTACATTAACAAAGAAAGTTTGAACTTGCTGCAATCAACCTTCTTCGTGGAAAAGAAAATGATTCCTAGAACCGAACTAGCTTATTTCACACAGTACAGTATTTGGCAATGAAGATGTTTGTTTCCTAAACAAACTCCTGTAGAAACGAGGCCAATCTACTAAGTTGTACATCTTTTTAGATTACATTAACAAGGAAAGTTTGAACTTGCTGCAATCAACCTTCTTTCGTGGAGAAGAAACTGATTCCTAGAACCGAACTAGCTTATTTCACACAGTACAGTGTTCGGCAATGAAGATGTTTGTTTTTCTCAACAAACTACTTTAGAAATGAGGCGAATCTACTAACTTGTACATCTTGTTAGATTACACCAACAGAGTCCAGTGTTGGGCAATGAAGATGTTTCTGTTTTAAACCAAGTAGTTTAGAAATGAAGAGAAACTTGTAAATTCTAAATCTTGTGAGATTACACAAACAAGGAAAGTCAGAACTTGCTGCACTCAACCTTCTTCGGAGGAAAGCAACTGATTCTTAGAACCCACCTAAGCTTATTTCACAGAGTAGACTGTTCGGCATTGAAGATGTTGGTTTTCTCAACAAACTACTTTAGAAATGAGGCAAATCTACTAAGTAGTACATCTTTTTAAATAACATTAACAAGGAAAGTTTGAACTTGCTGCACTCAACCATCTTTGTTAAAAGAAACTAATTGCTATAACCGACTTAGCTTATTTCACAGTACAGTGTTCGGCAATGAAGATGTTTGTTTTCCAAACAAACTACTTTAGAAATGAGGCGAAACTTGTAAGTTGTACATCTTGTTAGATCACACAAACAAGGAGAGTTTGAACTTCCTGCAATCAAGTTTCTTCGTAGAGGAAAGCAACTGACTCCTGGAACCGAACTACCTTATTTCACACAGTAGTGTTCGCAACGAAGATGTTTGTTTTTCTCATAAAACTACTTTAAAAATGAGGCCAATCTACTAAGTTATACATCTTTTTAGATTACATTAACAGGGAAAGTTTGAACTTGCTGCACTGAACCTTCTTCGTAGGAAAGCATCACATTCCCTAGAATCCAACTTGCTTATTCCACACAGCAGAGTGTTCGGGAATGAAGATGTTTGTTTTCTAAACAAACTTCTTTAGAAATGAGGCGAATCTCCTATCTTGTACATCTTGTTAGATTACACAAACAAGGTAAGTTTGAACTTGGTGCACTCAACCTTCTCCATATGAAAGACATGATTCCGAGAATCGAACTATCTTACTTAACACAGTAGAGTGTTGTGCAATGAAGATGTTTGTTTTCTAATCAAAGTACATTAGAAATGAGGGGACTCTACTAAGCTTTTACATTAACAAGGAAAGTTTGAACTTGTTCCACTCAGACATCTTGGTCAAAACAAACTGATTCTTAGAACGAAACCAGCCTATTTCACACTGTACCGTGTTCGGCAATGAAGATGTTTGTTTTCTAAACAAAGAACTTTAGAAATGAGGAGAATCTCCTAACTTGTACACCTTGTTAGATTACACAAACAAGGTAAGTTTGAACTTGCTGCACTCTTCCTTCTTTGTAGTAAAGAAACGGATTCCTAGAAGCGAACTAGCTTATATCACAGAGTCCAGTGTTGGGCAATGAAGATGTTTCTGGTCTAAACCAAGTAGTTTAGAAATGAAGAGATACTTGTAAATGTACATCTTGTGAGATTACACAAACAAGGAAAGTTAGAACTTGCTGCGCTCAACCTTCTTCGGAGGAAAGCAACTGATTCTTAGAACCCACCTACCTTATTTCACAGAGTAGAGTGTTCGGCAATGAAGATGTTGGTTTTCTCAGCCAACTACTTTAAAATTAGGCAAATCTACTAAGTAGTACATCTTTTTAAATAACATTAACAAGGAAAGTTTGAACTTGCTGCACTCAACCATCTTTGTCGAAAAGAAACTGATTGCTATAACCGACTTAGCTTATTTCACACAGTACAGTGTTCGGCAATGAAGATGTTTGTTTTCTAAACAAACTACTTTACAAATGAGGCGAAACTTGTAAGTTGTACATCTTGTTAGATCACACAAACAAGGAGAGTTTGAACTTCCTGCAATCAAGGTTCTTCTTAGGAAAGCAACTGACTCCTAGAACAGAACTAGCTTGTTTCACACAGTAGTTTTCGGCAACGAAGACGTTTGTTTTCTAAAAAACTACTTTAAAAATGAGGCCAATCTACTAAGTTATACATCTTTTTAGATTACATTAACCGTTAAAGTTTGAACTTGCTGCACTGAACCTTCTTCGTAGGGAAAGCATCATATTCCTAGAACCCAACTTGCTTATTGCACACAGCAGAGTGTTCGGGAATGAGGATGTTTGTTTTCTAAACCAAACTACTTTAGAAATGAGGCGAATCTCCTAACTTGTACATCTTGTTAGATTACACAAACAAGGTAAGTTTGAACTTGCTGCACTCAACCTTCTCCGTAGGAAAGACATGATTGGAGAACCGAACTATCTTACTTAACACAGTAGAGTGTTCGCAATGAAGATGTTTGTTTTCTAATCAAAGTACATTAGAAATGAGGAGACTCTAACTGTACATCTTGTTTTTACATTAACAAGGAAAGTTTGATCTTCTTCCACTCAGACATCTTGTCAAAAGAAACTGATTCTTAGAACGAAACCAGCCTATTTCACACTGTACCGTGTTTGGCAATGAAGATGTTTGTTTTCTAAATAAAGAACTTTAGAAATGAGGTGAATCTCTAACTTGTACATCTTGTTAGATTACACAAACAAGGTAACTTTGAACTTGCTGCACTGAACCTTCTTCGTAGGAAAGGACCTGATTCCCAGAACCAAGTAGCTTATTTCACACAGTACAGGGTTCGGCAATGAAGATGTTTGTTTTCTAAACAAACTCTTGTAGAAAAGAGGCCAATCTACTAAGTTGTACATCTTTTAGATTACATTAACAAGGAAAGTTTGAACTTGCTGCAATCAACCTTCTTCGTGGAAAAGAAACTGATTCCTAGAACCGAACTAGGTTATTTCACACAGAACCGTGTTTGGAAATGAAGATGTTTGTTTCCTAAACACACTCCTGTAGAAACGAGACCAATCTACTACGTTGTAGATCTTTTTAGATTACATTAACAAGGAAAGTTTGCCCTTGCTGCAATCAACTTTCATTGCCGTGGAAAAGCAACTGATTCCTAGAACCGAACTAGCTTTATTTCACACAGTACCGTGTTCGGCAATGAATATGTTTGTTTTCTCAACAAACTACTTTAGAAATGAGGCGAGTCTACTAACATGTATATCTTGTCAGATTACACCAACAAGGTAAGTTTGAACTTGCTGCACTCTTCCTTCTTCGTAGTAAAGAAACTGATTCCTAGAACCTTTAACTAGCTTATATGACAGAGTCCAGTGTTGGGCAATGAAGATGTTTCTGTTCTAAACCAAGTAGTTTAGAAATGAAGAGAAACTTGTAAATTGTATATCTTGTGAGATTACACAAACAAGGAAAGTTAGAACTTGCTGCACTCAACTTCTTCATAGGAAAGCAACTGATTCTTAGAACCCACCTAGCTTATTTCACAGAGTAGAGTGTTCGGCAATGAAGATGTTGGCTTTCTCCACGAACTACTTTAGAAATGAGGCACATCTACTAAGTAGTACATCTTTTGTAAATAACATTAACAAAGAAAGTTTGAACTTGCTGCACTGAACCATCTTTGTGTAAACTAAACTGATTGCTATAACCGACTTAGCTTATTTCACATTGTACAGTGTTCGGCAAGGAAGAGGTTTGTTTTCTAAACAAAGAACTTTGGAAATGAGGCGACTCTCCTAACTTGTACATATTGTTAGATTAAACAAACAAGGTAAGTTTGAACTTGCTGCACTCAACATTCTTCGTGAGGAAAGAAACTGATTCCTAGAACCAAGTAGCTTATTTCACACTGTACAGGGTTCGGCAATGAAGATGTTTGTTTTCTAAACAAACTCCTGTACAAATGAGGCCAATCTAGTATGTTGTACATCTTTTAGATTACATTAACAAGGAAAGTTTGAACTTGCTGCAATCAACCTTGTTCGTGGAAAACAAACTGATTCCTAGAACCGAACTTGCTTATTTCACACAGTACAGTGTTGGGCAATAAAGATGTTTCTTTCCTAAACAAACTCCTGTAGAAACGAGGCCAATCTACTGCGTTGTACATGTCTTTAGATTACATTAACAAGGAAAGTTTGAACTTTGCTGCAATCAACCTTCGTTGTGGCAAAGAAACTGATTCCTAGAACCGAACTAGCTTATTTCACACAGCACAGTGTTCGCAATGAAGATGTTTGTTTTCTCAACAGACTACTTTAGAAATGAGGCGAATCTACTAACTTGTACATCTTGTTAGATTACACCAACAAGGTAAGTTTGAACTTGCTGCACCCTTCCTTCTTCGTAGTAACAAAACTGATTCCTAGAACTGAACTAGCTTATTTCACACAGTACAGTGTTCGGCAATGAAGATGTTTGTTTCCTAAACAAACTCCTGTAGAAACGAGGCCAATCTACTGCGTTGTACATCTTTTTAGTATACATTAAAAGGAAAGTTTGAACTTGCTGGAATCAACTTTCGTTTTGAAAAAAAACTGATTCAGTAGAACTGAACTACCTTATTTCACACAGTACCGTGTTCGCAATGAAGATGTTTGTTTTCTCAACAAACTACTTTAGAAATGAGGCGAATCTACTAACTTGTACATCTTGTTAGATTACACCAACAAGGTAAGTTTGAACTTGCTGCACTCTTCCTTCTTCGTAGTAATGAAACTGATTCCTAGAAGCTTAACTAGCTTATATCACAGAGTCCAGTGTTGGGCAATGAAGATGTTTCTGTTCTAAACCAAGTAGTTTAGAAATGAAGAGAAACTTGTAAATTGTACATCTTGTGAGATTACACACCAAGGAAAGTTTGAACTTGCTGCACTCAACCTTCTTCGTAGGAAAGCAACTGATTCTTAGAACCCACCTAGCTTATTTCACAGAGTACAGTGTTGGCAATGAAGATGTTGGTTTTCTCCACAAACTACTTTAGAAATGAGGCACATCTACTAAGTAGTACATCTTTGTATATAACATTAACAAGGAAAGATTGAACTTGCTGCACTCAACCATCTTTGTTTAAAAGAAACTGATTGGTATAACCGACTTAGCTTATTTCACACTGTACCGTGTTCGGCAATGAAGATGTTTGTTTTCTAAAGAAAGAACTTTAGAAATGAGGCGACTCTCCTAACTTGTGCATCTTGTTAGATTACACAAACAAGGTAAGTTTGAACTTGCTGCACTCAACCTTCTTCGAGGAAAGAAACTGATTCCTAGAACCGAAGTAGCTTATTTCACACAGTACAGGGTTTGAAATGAAGATGTTTGTTTTCTAAACAAACTCCTATAGAAATGAGGCCAATCTACTAAGTTGTACATTTTTTTAGATTACATTAACAAGGAAAGTTTGAACTTGCTGCACTCAACCTTCTCCGTAGGAAAGACATGATTGGAGAACCGAACTATCTTACTTAACACAGTAGAGTGTTCGGCAATGAAGATGTTTGTTTTCTAATCAAAGTACATTAGAAATGAGGAGACTCTACTAAGCTATACATCTTGTTATCAAGGAAAGTTAGAACTTGTTCCACTCAAACATCTTGGTCAAAAGAAACTGATTCTTAGAACGAAACCAGCCTATTTCACACTGTACAGTGTTCAAATCAAGATGTTTGTTTTCTAAACAAAGAACATTAGAAATGTGGCGAATCTCCTAACTTGTACATCTTGTTACATTACACAAACAAGGTAAGTTTGAACTTGTTGCACTCAACCTACTTCGTAGGAAAGAAACTGATTCCTAGAACCAATGTAGCTTATTTCACACAGTACAGGGTTCGGCAATGAAGATGTTTGTTTTCTAAACAAACTCCTGTAGAAATGAGGCCAATCTATTAAGTTGTACATCTTTTTAGATTACATTAACAAGGAAAGTTTGAACTTGCTGCACTCTTCCTTCTTCGTAGTAAAGAAACTGATTCCTAGAACTTAACTAGCTTATGTCACACAGTACGGTGTTCGGCAATGAAGATGTTTGTTTCCTAAACAAACTCCTGTAGAAACGAGGCCAAACTACTACGTTGTACATCCTTTTAGATTTCATTAACAAGGAAAGTTTGAACTTGCTGCAATCAACCTTTGTCGTGGAAAAGAAACTGATTCCTAGAACCGAACTAGCTTATTTCACACAGTACGGTGTTCGGCAATGAAGATGTTTGTTTTCTCAACAAACTACTTTAGAAATGAGGTGAATCTCTTAACTTGTACATCTTGTTAGATTATACAAACAAGGTAAGTTTGAACTTGTGGACTCAACCTTCTTCAGTAGGAAAGAAACTGATTCCTAGAAGCTAACTGGCTTATATCACACAGTACAGGGTTCGCAATGAAGACGTTTGTTTTCTAAACAAAATCCTGTAGAAATGAGGCCAATCTAATAAGTTGTACATCTTTTAGATTACATTAACAAGGAAAGTTTGAACTTGCTGCAATCAACCTTCTTCGTGGTAAAGAAACTGATTCCTAGAACCGAACTTGCTTATTTCACACAGCACAGTGTTCGGCAATGAAGATGTTTGTTTCCTAAACAAACTCCTATAAAAACGAGGCCAATCTACTATGTTGTACATCTTTTTAGATTACAATAAGAAGGAAAGTTTGAACTTGCTGCAATCAACCTTCGTCGTGGAAAAGAAACTGATTCCTAGAACCAAACTAGCTTATTTCACACAGCACAGTGTTCGGCAATGAAGATGTTTGTTTTCTCAACAAACTATTTTAGAAATGAGGCGAATCTCCTAACTTGGACATCTTGTTAGATTACACAAACAAGGTAAGTTTGAACTTGCTGCACTCAGTCTTCTTCGTAGGAATGAAACTGATTCCTAGAACCGAAGCAGCTTATTTCACACAGTAAAGGGTTTGGCATTGAAGATGTTTGTTTTCTAAACAAACTCCTGTAGAAATGAGGCCAGTCTACTAAGTTGTACATGTTTTTAGATTACATTAACAAGGAAAGTTTGAAATTGCTGCAATCAACCTTCTTCGTGGAAAAGAAACTGATTCCTAGAACTGAACTAGCTTATTTCACGTAGTACAGTGTTGTGCAATGAAAATGTTTGTTTCCTAAACAAACTCCTGTAGAAACGAGGCCAATCTACTACGTTGTACATCTTTTTAGATTACATTAACAAGGAAAGTTTAAACTTGCTGCAATCAAACTTCGTCGTGGAAAAGAAACTGATTCCTAGAACCGAACTAGCTTATTTCACACAGTAAAGTGTTCGGCAATGAAGATGTTTGTTTTCTCAACAAACTACTTTAGAAATGAGGCGAATCTACTAACTTGTACATCTTGTTTGATTACACCAACAAGGTATGTTTGAACTTGTTGCACTGAACCTTCTTCGTAGGAAAGCATCAGATTCCTAGAACCCAACTTGCTTATTCACACAGCAGAGTGTTCGGGAATGAAGATGTTTGTTTTCTAAACAAACTACTTTAGAAATGAGGCGAATCTCCTAACTTGTACATCTTGTTAGATTACACAAACAAGGTAAGTTTGAACTTGCTGCAATCAATCTTCTTCGTGGAAAAGAAACTGATTCCTAGAACCGAACTAGCTTATTTCACACAGTACAGTGTTCAGCAATGAAGATGTTTGTTTCCTAAACAAACTCCTGTAGAAACGAGGCCAATCTACTACGTTGTACATCTTTTTAGATTACATTAACAAGGAAAGATTGAACTTGCTGCAATCAACCGTCTTCGTGGAAAAGAAACTGATTCCTAGAACCGAACTAGCTTATTTCACACAGTACAGTGTTCGGCAATGAAGACGTTTGTTTTCTCAACAAACTACTTTAGAAATGAGGCGAATCTACTAACTTATACATATTGTCAGATTACACCAACAAGGTAAGTTTGAACTTGCTGCAGTCTTCCTTCTTCGTATTAAAGAAACTGATTCCTAGAAGCGAACTAGCTTATATCACAGAGTCCAGGGTTGGGAAATGAAGATGTTTCTGTTCTAAACCAAGTGGTTTAGAAATGAAGAGAAACTTGTAAATTGTACATCTTGTGAGATTACACAAACATGGAAAGTTAGAACTTGCTGCACTCAACCTTCTTCGGAGGAAAGCAACTGATTATTAGAACCCACCTAGCTTATTTCACAGAGTAGAATATTCGGCCATGAAGATGTTGGTTTTCTCCACAAACTACTTTAGAAATGAGGCAAATCTACTAAGTAGTACATCTTTTTAAATAACATTAACAAGGAAAGTTTGAACTTGCTGCACTCAACCATCTTTGTCGAAAAGAAACTGATTGCTATAACCGACTTAGCTTATTTCACACAGTACAGTGTTCGGCAATGAAGATGTTTGTTTTCTAAACAAACTACTTTAGAAATGAGGTGAATCTCCTAACTTGTATATCTTGTTAGATTACACAAACAAGGTAAGTTTGAACTTCCTGCACTCAACCTTGTCCGTAGGAAAGACATGATTGGAGAACCGAACTATCTTACTTAACACAGTAGAGTATTCGGCAATGAAGATGTTTGTTTTCTAATCAAAGTACATTAGAAATGAGGAGACTCTACTAAGCTATACATCTTGTTACGTTACATTAACAAGGAAAGTTTGAACTTGTTCCACTCAAACATCTTGGTCAAAAGAAACTGATTCTTAGAACGAAACCAGCCTATTTCACACTGTACCGTGTTTGGCAATGAAGATGTTTGTTTTCTAAACAAAGAACTTTAGAAATGAGGCCAATCTCCTAACTTGTACATCGTGTTAGATTACACAAACAAGGTAAGTTTGAACTTGCTGCACTCAACCTTCTTCGTAGGAAAGAATCTGATTCCTAGAACCGAACTAGCTTCTTTCACACAGTACAGTGTTCGGCAATGAAGATGTTTGTTTCCTAAACAAACTCCGGTAGAAACGAGGCCAATCTACAACGTTGTACATCCTTTCAGATTACATTAACAAGGAAAGTTTGAACTTGCTGTAATCAACCTTCTTCGTGGAAAAGAAACTGATTCCTAGAACCGAACTAGCTTATTTCACACAGTACAGTGTTCGGCAATGAAGATGTTTGTTTCCTAAACAAACTACTTTAGAAATGAGGCGAATCTCCTAACTTGTACATCTTGTTAGATTACACCAACAAGGTAATTTTCAGCTTGCTGCACTCAACCTTCTTCGTAGGAAAGAAACTGATTCCTAGAACCGAAGTAGCTTATTTCACACAGTACTGGGTTCGGCAATGAAGATGTTTGTTTTCTAAACAAACTCCTGTAGAAATGAGGCCAATCTACTAAGTTGTACATCTTTTTAGATTACATTAACAAGGAATGTTGGAACTTGCTGCAATCAACCTTCTTCGTGGAAAAGAAACTGATTCCTAGAACCGAACTAGCTTATTTCACACAGTCCAGTGTTCGGCAATGAAGATGTTTGTTTTCTCAACAAACTACTTTAGAAATGAGGCGAATCTACTAACTTGTACATCTTGTTAGATTACACCAACAAGGTAAGTTTGAACTTGCTGCACTCTTCCTTCTTCGTAGTAAAGAAACTGATTCCTAGAAGCTAACTAGCTTATATCACAGAGTCCAGTGTTGGGCAATGAAGATGTTTCTGTCCTTATCAAGTAGTTTAGAAATGAAGAGAAACTTTTAAATTGTACATCTTGTGAGATTACACAAACAAGGAAAGTTTGAACTTGCTGCACTCAACCTTCTTCGGAGGAAAGCAACTGATTCTTAGAACCCACCTAGCTTATTCCACAGAGTAGAGTTTTCAGCAATGAAGATGTTGGTTTTCTCAACAAATTACTTTAGAAATGAGGCAAATCTACTAAGTGGTACATCTCTTTAAATAACATTAACAAGGAAAGTTTGAACTTGCTGCACTCAACAATCTTGGTCGAAAAGAAACTGATTGCTATAAACGACTTAGCTTATTTCACACAGTACAGTGTTCGGCAGTGAAGATGTTTGTTTTGTAAACAAACTACTTTAGAAATGAGACGAAACTTGTAAGTTGTACATCTTGTTAGATCATACAAACAAGGAGAGTTTGAATTTCCTGCAATCAAGGTTCTTCGTAGGAAAGCAGCTTACTCCTAGAAGTGAACGAGCTTATTTCACACAGTAGTGTTCGGCAACGAAGATGTTTGTTTTCTCAAAAAACTACTTTAAAAATAAGGCCAATCTACTAAGTTATACATCGTTTTAGATTACATTAACAAGGAAAGTTTGACCTTGCTGCACGGACTTTTCTTCGTAGGAAAGCATCAGATTCCTAGAACCCAACTTGCTTATTCCACACAGAAAAGTGTTCGGGATTGAAGATGTTTGTTTTCTAAACAAACTACTTTAGAAATGAGGCGAATCTCCTAACTTGTACATCTTGTTAGATTACACAAACAAGGTAAGTTTGAACTTGCTGCACTCAACCTTCTTCGTAGGAAAGAAACTGATTCCTAGAACCGAAGTAGCTTATTTCACACAGTACTGGGTTCGGCAATGAAGATTTTTTTTTCTAAACAAACTCCTGTAGTAACGAGGCCAATATAGTATGTTGTACATCGTTTTAGATTACGTTAACAAGGAAAGTTTGAACTTGCTGCAATCAACCTTCGTCGTGGAAAAGAAACTGTTTCCTAGAACCGAACTAGCTTATTTCACACAGTACAGTGTTCGGAAATGAAGATGTTTGTTTTCTCAACAAACTACTTTAGAAATGAGGCAAATCTACTAACTTGTACATCTTGTTAGATTACACCAACAAGGTAAGTTTGAACTTGTTGCCCTCTTCCTTCTTCGTAGTAAAGAAACTGATTCCTAAAAGCTTAACTAGCTTATATCACAGAGTTCAGTGTTGGGCAATGAAGATGATTCTGTTCTAAACCAAGTAGTTTAGAAATGAAGAGAAACTTGTAAATTGTACATCTTGTGAGATTACACAAACAAGGAAAGTTAGAACTTGCTGCACTCAACCTTCTTCGGAGGAAAGCAACTGATTCTTAGAACCCACCTAGCTTATTTCATAGAGTAGAGTGTTCGGCAATGAAGATGTTGGTTTTCTCAACAAACTACTTTAGAAATGATGCACATCTACTAAGTAGTACATCTTTGTAAATAACATTAACAAGGAAAGTTTGAACTTGCTGTACTCAACCATCTTTGTCGAAAAGAAACTGATTGCTATAACCGACATAGCTTATTTCACACAGTACAGTGTTTGGCAATGAAGATGTTTGTTTTCTAAACAAAGTACTTTAGAAATGAGCCGAAACTTGCAAGTTGTACATCTTGTTAGATCACACAAAGAAGGAGAGTTTGAAAGTCCTGCAATCAAGGTTCTTTGTATAAAGCAGCTGACTCCTAGAACCGAACTAGCTTATTTCACACAGTAGTGTTCGGCAATGAAGATGTTTATTTTCTCAAAAAACTTCTTTAAAAATGAGGCCAATCTAGTATGTTATACATCGTTTTAGATTACATTAACAGGGAAAGTTTGAACTTGCTGGACTGAACCTTCTTCGTAGGAAACCTTCAGATTCCTAGAACCCAACTTGCTTATTCCACACAGCAGAGTGTTCGGGAATGAAGATGTTTGTTTTCTAAACAAACTACTTTAGAAATGAGGCGAATCTCGTAACTTGTACATCTTGTTAGATTACACAAACAAGGTAAGTTTGAACTTGCTGCACTCAACCTTCTCCGTAGGAAAGACATGATTGGAGAACGGAACTATCTTACTTAACACAGTAGGGTGTTCGGCAATGAAGATGTTTGTTTTCTAATCAAAGTACATTAGAAATGAGGACATTCTACTAAGCTATACATCTTGTTACGTTGCATTAACAAGAAAAGTTTGAACTTGTTCCACTCAAATATCTTGGTCAAAAGAAACTGATTCTTAGAACGAAACCAGCCTATTTCACACTGTACCGTGTTCGGCAATGAAGATGTTTGTTTTCTAAACAAAGAACATTAGAAATGAGTCGAATCTCCTAACTTGTACACCTTGTTAGATTACACAAACAAGGTAAGTTTGAACTTGCTGCACTCAACCTTCTTCGTAGGAAAGAAACTGATTCCTAGAACCGAAGTAGCTTATTTCACACAGTACAGGGTTCGGCAATGAAGATGTTTGTTTTCTAAACAACACCTGTAGAAATGAGGCCAATCTAGTATGTTGTACATCTTTTTAGATTACATTAACAAGGAAAGTTTGAACTTGCTGCAATCAACCTTCGTCGTGGAAAAGAAACTGATTCCTAGAACCGAACTAGCTTATTTCACACAGTACAGTGTTCGGAAATGAAGATGTTTGTTTTCTCAACAAACTACTTTAGAAATGAGGCGAATCTACTAACTTGTACATCTTGTTAGATTACACCAACAAGGTAAGTTTGAACTTGCTGCACTCTTCCTTCTTCGTAGTAAAGAAACTGATTCCTAGAAGCGAACTAGCTTATATCACAGACTCCAGTGTTGGGCAATGAAGATGTTTCTGTTCTAAACCAAGTAGTTCAGAAATGAAGAGAAACTTGTATATTGTACATCTTGTGAGATTACACAAACAAGGAAAGTTAGAACTTGCTGCACTCAACCTTCTTCGGAGGAAAGCAACTGATTCTTAGAAACCACCTAGCTTATTCCACAGAGTAGAGTTTTCAGCAATGAAGATGTTGGTTTTCTCAACAAATTACTTTAGAAATGAGGCAAATCTACTAAGTGGTACATCTCTTTAAATAACATTAACAAGGAAAGTTTGAACTTGCTGCACTCAACAATCTTGGTCGAAAAGAAACTGATTGCTATAAATGACTTAGCTTATTTCACACAGTACAGTGTTCGGCAGTGAAGATGTTTGTTTTCTAAACAAACTACTTTAGAAATGAGACGAAACTTGTAAGTTGTACATCTTGTTAGATCATACAAACAAGGAGAGTTTGAATTTTCTGCAATCAAGGTTCTTTTTAGGGAAAGCAGCTTACTCCTAGAAGTGAAATTAACTAGCTTATTTCACACAGTAATGTTCGGCAATGAAGATGTTTGTTTTCTCAAAAACTACTTTAAAAATAAGGCCAATCTACTAAGTTATACATCTTTTTAGATTACATTAACAGGAAAGTTTGAACTTGCTGCAATCGGAATTTTCTTCGTAGGAAAGCATCAGATTCCTAGAACCCAACTTGCTTATTCCACACAGAAAAGTGTTCGATTGAAGATGTTTGTTTTCTAAACAAACTACTTTAGAAATGAGGCGAATCTCTAACTTGTACATCTTGTTAGATTACACAAACAAGGTAAGTTTGAACTTGCTGCACTCAACCTTCTTCGTAGGAAAGAAACTGATTCCTAGAACCGAAGTAGCTTATTTCACACAGTACAGGGTTCGGCAATGAAGATTTTTTTTTCTAAACAAACTCCTGTAGTAATGAGGCCAATCTAGTATGTTGTACATCGTTTTAGATTACATTAACAAGGAAAGTTTGAACTTGCTGCAATCAACCTTCGTCGTGGAAAAGAAACTGATTCCTAGAACCGAACTAGCTTATTTCACACAGTACAGTGTTCGGCAATGAAGATGTTTGTTTTCTCAACAAACTACTTTAGAAATGAGGCAAATCTACTAACTTGTACATCTTGTTAGATTACACCAACAAGGTAAGTTTGAACTTGTTGCACTCTTCCTTCTTCGTAGTAAAGAAACTGATTCCTAAAAGCGAACTAGCTTATATCACAGAGTTCAGTGTTGGGCAATGAAGATGTTTCTGTTCTAAACCAAGTAGTTTAGAAATGAAGAGAAACTTGTAAATTGTACATCTTGTGAGATTACACAAACAAGGAAAGTTAGAACTTGCTGCACTCAACCTTCTTCGGAGGAAAGCAACTGATTCTTAGAACCCACCTAGCTTATTTCACAGAGTAGAGTGTTCGGCAATGAAGATGTTGGTTTTCTCAACAAACTACTTTAGAAAAGAGGCACATCTACTAAGTAGAACATCTTTGTAAATAACATTAACAAGGAAAGTTTGAACTTGCTGCACTCAACCATCTTTGTCGAAAAGAAACTGATTGCTATAACCGACATAGCTTATTTCACACAGTACAGTGTTCGGCAATGAAGATGTTTGTTTTCTAAACAAAGTACTTTAGAAATGAGGCGAAACTTGCAAGTTGTACATCTTGTTAGATCACACAAAGAAGGAGAGTTTGAAAGTCCTGCAATCAAGGTTCTTTGTATAAAGCAGCTGACTCCTAGAACCGAACTAGCTTATTTCACACAGTAGTGTTCGGCAATGAAGATGTTTGTTTTCTCAAAAAACTACTTTAAAAATGAGGCCAATCTACTATGTTATACACCGTTTTAGATTACATTAACAGGGAAAGTTTGAACTTGCTGGACTGAACCTTCTTCGTAGGAAACCTTCAGATTCCTAGAACCCAACTTGCTTATTCCACACAGCAGAGTGTTCGGGAATGAAGATGTTTGTTTTCTAAACAAACTACTTTAGAAATGAGGCGAATCTCGTAACTTGTACATCTTGTTAGATTACACAAACAAGGTAAGTTTGAACTTGCTGCACTCAACCTTCTCCGTAGGAAAGACATGATTGGAGAACGGAACTATCTTACTTAACACAGTAGGGTGTTCGGCAATGAAGATGTTTGTTTTCTAATCAAAGTACATTAGAAATGAGGACATTCTACTAAGCTATACATCTTGTTACGTTACATTAACAAGAAAAGTTTGAACTTGTTCCACTCAAATATCTTGGTCAAAAGAAACTGATTCTTAGAACGAAACCAGCCTATTTCACACTGTACCATGTTCGGCAATGAAGATGTTTGTTTTCTAAACAAAGAACATTAGAAATGAGGTGAATCTCTAACTTGTACACCTTGTTAGATTACACAAACAAGGTAAGTTTGAACTTGCTGCACTCAACCTTCTTCGGGGGAAAGAAACTGATTCCTAGAACCGAAGTAGCTTATTTCACACAGTACAGGGTTCGTGCAATGAAGATGTTTGTTTTCTAAACAAACACCTTTAGAAATGAGGCCACTCTAGTATGTTGTACATCTTTTTAGATTACATTAACAAGGAAAGTTTGAACTTGCTCAATCAACCTTCGTCGTGGAAAAGAAACTGATTCCTAGAACCGAACTAGCTTATTTCACACAGTACAGTGTTTGGAAATGAAGATGTTTGTTTTCTCAACATACTACTTTAGAAATGAGGCGAATCTACTATCTTGTACCTCTTGTTAGATTACACGAACAAGGTAAGTTTGAACTTGCTGCACTCTTCCTTCTTCGTAGTAAAGAAACTGATTCCTAGAAGAACTTAACTAGCTTATATCACAGACTCCAGTGTTGGGCAATGAAGATGTTTCTGTTCTAAACCAAGTAGTTCAGAAATGAAGAGAAACTTGTATATTGTACATCTTGTGAGATTACACAAACAAGGAAAGTTAGAACTTGCTGCACTCAACCTTCTTCGGAGGAAAGCAACTGATTCTTAGAACCCACCTAGCTTATTTCACAGAGTAGAGTGTTTGGCAATTAAGATGGTGGTTTTCTCAACAGACTACCTTAGAAATGAGTCACATCTACTAAGTACTACATCCTTGTAAATAACATTAACAAGGAAAGTTTGAACTTGCTGCACTCTACCATCTTTGTCGAAAAGAAACTGATTGCTATAATGGACTTAGCTGATTTCACACAGTACAGTGTTTGGTAATGAAGATGTTTGTTTTCTAAACAAACTACTTTAGAAATGAGGCGAAACTTGTAAGTTGTACATCTTGTTAGATCACACAAACACGGTGAGTTTGATCTTCCTACAATCAAGGTTCTTCGTAGGAAAGCAGCTGATTCCTAGAACCGAACTAGCTTATTTCACACAGTAGTGTTCGGCAACGAAGAGGTTTCTTTTCTCAAAAAACTACTTTAAAAATGAGGCCAATATACTAAGTTATACATCGTTTTAGATTACATTAACAGGGAAAGTTTAAACTTACTGCACTCAACCTTCTTCGTAGGAAAGCATCAGATTCCTAGAACCCAACTTGCTTATTCCACACACCAGAGTGTTCGGGAATGAAGATGTTTGTTTTCTAAACAAACTACTTTAGAAATGAGGCGAATCTCCTAACTTGTACATCTTGTTAGGTTACACAAACAAGGTAAGTTTGAATTTGCTGCACTCAACCTTCTCCTTAGGAAAGACATGATTGGAGAACCGAACTATCTTACTTAACACAGTAGAGTATTCGGCAATGAAGATGTTTGTTTTCTAATCAAAGTACATTAGAAATGAGGAGACTCTACTAAGCTATACATCTTGTTACGTAACATTTACAAGAAAAGTTTGAACTTGTTCCACTCAAACATCTTGGTCAAAAGAAACTGATTCTTAGAACGAAACCAGCCTATTTCACACTGTACCGTGTTCTGCAATGAAGATGTTTGTTTTCTAAACAAAGAACTTTAGAAATGAGGCGAATCTCCTAACTTGTACATCTTGTTAAATTACACAAACAAGGTAAGTTTGAACTTGCTGCACTCAACCTTCTTCGTAGGAAAGAAACTGATTCCTAGAACCGAAGTAGCTTATTACACAGTACAGGGTTCTGTAATGAAGATGTTTGTTTTCTAAACAAACTCCTGTAGAAATGAGGGCAATCTACTAAGTTGAACATCTTTTTAGATTACATTAACAAGGAAAGTTTGAACTTGCTCCAAATAACCTTCTTCGTGGAAAAGAAACTGATTCCTAGAACCGAACTAGCTTATTTCACACAGTACAGTGTTCGGCAATGAAAATGTTTGTTTCCTAAACAAACTCCTGTACAAACGAGGCCAATCTACTACGTTGTACATCCTTTTAGATTACATTCACAAGGAAAGTTTGAACTTGCTGCAATCAACCTTCGTCGAGGAAAAGAAACTGATTCCTAGAACCGAACTAGCTTATTTCACACAGTACGGTGTTCGGCAATGAATATGTTTGTTTTCTCAACAAACTACTTTAGAAATGAGGCGAATCTCCTAACTTGTACATCTTGTTATATTACACAAACAAGGTAAGTTTGAACTTACTGCACTCTACCTTCTTCGTAGGAAAGAAACTGATTCCTAGAACCGAAGTAGCTTATTTCACACAGTCCAGTGTTCGGCAATGAAGATGTTTGTTTTCTAAACAAACTCCTGTAGAAATGAGGCCAATCAACTAAGTTGTACATCTTTTTAGATTACATTAACAAGGAAAGTTTGAACATGCTGCAATCAACCTTCTTCGTGGAAAAGAAACTGATTCCTAGAACCGAATTACCTTATTTCACACAGTACAGTATTCGGCAATGAAGATGTTTGTTTTCTAAACAAACTCCTGTAGAAATGAGGCCAATCTACTACGTTGTACATCCTTTTAGATTCCATTAACAAGGAAAGTTTGAACTTGTTGCAATCAACCTTCGTCGAGGAAAAGAAACTGATTCCTAGAACCGAACGAGCATATTTCACACAGTACGGTGTTCGGCAATGAAGATGTTTGTTTTCTAAACAAACTCCTGTAGAAATGAGGCCAATCTACTAAGTTGTACATCTTTTTAGATTACATTAACAAGGAAAGTTTGAACTTGCTGCAATGAACTTTCTTCGTGGAAAAGAAACTGATTCCTAGAACTGAACTAGATTATTTCACACAGTACAGTGTTCGGCAATGTAGATGTTTGTTTCCTAAACAAACTCCTGTAGAAACGAGGCCAATCTACGACGGTGTACATCCTTTTAGATTACATTAAAAGGAAAGTTTGAACTTGCTGCAATCAACCTTCGTCGTGGCAAAGAAACTGATTCCTAGAACCGAACTAGCTTATTTCACACAGTATAGTGTTCAGCAATGAAAATGTTTGTTTTCTGAACAAACTACTTTAGAAATGAGGGAATCTCCTAACTTGTACATCTTGTTAGATTACACAAACAAGGTAAGTTTGAACTTGCTGCACTGAACCTTCTCTGTAGGAAAAAAACTGATTCATGAAACCGAAGTTGTTTATTAAACACAGCACAGGGTTCAGCAATGAAGATGTTTGTTTTCTAAACAACCTCCTGTAGAAATGAAGCCAATCAACTAAGTTGTATATCTTTTTAGATTACATTAACAAGGAAAGTTTGAACTAGCTGCAATCAAAGTTCTTTGTTGAAAAGAAACTGATTCCTAGAACCGAAATAGCTTATTTCACGCAGTACAGTGTTCGGCAATGAAGATGTTTGTTTCCTAAACAAACTCCTGTAGAAACGAGCCAATCTACTACGTTGTACATCTTTTTAGATTACATTAACAAGGAAAGTTTGAACTTGCTGCAATCAACCGTCGTCGTGGAAAAGAAACTGATTCCTAGAATCAAACTAGCTTATTTCACACAGTCCAGTGTTCGGCAATGAAGATGTTTTTTTCTTAACAAACTACTTTAGAAATGAGGCGAATCTACTAACTTGTACATCTTGTTTGATTACACCAACAAGGTAAGTTTGAACTTGCTGCACTCTTCCTTCTTCGTAGTAATGAAACTGATTCCTAGAAGTGAACTAGCTTATATCACACAGTCCAGTGTTGGGCAATGAAGATGTTTCTGTTCTAAACCAAGTAGTTTAGAAATGAACAGAAACTTGTAAATTGTACATCTTGTGAGATTACACAAACAAGGAAAGTTAGAACTTGCTGCACTCAACCTTCTTCGTAGGAAAGCAACTGATTCTTAGAATCCAACGAGCTTATTTCACAGAGTAGAGTGTTCGGCAATGAAGATGTTGGTTTTCTCAACAAACTACTTTGGAAATGAGGCACATCTACTAGGTAGTACATCTTTTTAATAACATTAACAAGGAAAGTTTGAACTTGCTGCACTCAACAATCTTTGTCGAAAAGAAACTGATTGCTATAACCGACTTAGCTTATTTCACACAGTACAGTGTTCGTCAATGAAGATGTTTGTTTCCTAAACAAACTCCTGTAGAAACGAGGCCAATCTACAACGTTGTACATACTTTTAGATTACATTAACAAGGAAAGTTTGAACTTGCTGCACTCAACCATCTTTGTCGAAAAGAAACTGATTGCTATAACCGACTTAGCTTATTTCACACAGTACAGTGTTTGGCAATGAAGATGTTTGTTTTCTAAACAAACTACTTTAGAAATAAGGCGAAACTTGTAAGTTGTACATCTTCTTAGATCACACAAACAAGGAGAGTTTGAACTTCCTGCAATCAAGGTTCTTCGTAGGAAAGCAACTGACTCCTAGAACCGAACTAGCTTATTTCACACAGTAGTGTTCGGCAACGAAGATGTTTGTTTTCTCAAAAAACTACTTTAAAAATGAGGCGAATCTACTAAATAGTACATCTTTTTAGATTACATTAACAGGGAAAGTTTGAACTTGCTGCACTGAACCTTCTTCGTACGAAAGCATCAGATTCCTAGAACACAACTTGCGTATTCCACACAGCAGAGTGTTCGGGAATGAAGATGTTTGTTTTCTAAACAAACTACTTCAGAAATGAGGCGAATCTCCTAACTTGTACATCTTGTTAGATTACACAAACAAGGTAAGTTTGAACTTGCTGCACTCAACCTTCTCCGTAGGAAAGACATGCTTGTAGAACCGAACTATCTTACTTAACACAGTAGAGTGTTCGGCAATGAAGATGTTTGTTTTCTAATCAAAGTACATTAGAAATGAGGAGACTCTACTAAGCTATACATCTTGTTACATTACATTAACAAGGAAAGTTTGAACTTGTTCCACTCAAACATCTTGGTCAAAAGAAACTGATTCTTAGAATGAAACCAGCGTATTTCACACTGTACCATGTTTGGCAATGAAGATGTTTGTTTTCGAAACAAAGAACTTTAGAAATGAGGCGATTCTTCTAACTTTTGCATCTTGTTAGATTACCCAACCAAGGTAAGATTGAACTTGCTGCACTCAACCTTTTTCGTAGGAAAGAAACTGATTCCTAGAACCGAAGTAGATTATTTCACACAGTACGGGGTGCCCCAATGAAGATGTTTGTTTTCTAAACAAACTCCTGTAGAAATGAGGCCAATCTACTAAGTTGTACATCTTTTTAGATTACATTAACAAGGAAAGTTTGAACTTGCTGCAATCAACCTTCATCGTGGAAAAGAAACTGATTCCTAGAACCGAACTAGCTTATTTCACACAGTACAGTGTTCAGCAATGAAGATGTTTGTTTCCTAAACAAACTCCTGTAGAAACGAGGCCAATCTACTACGTTGTACATCTTTTTAGATTACATTTACAAGGAAAGTTTGAACTTGCTGCAATCAACCTTCGTCGTGGAAAAGAAACTGATTCCTAGAATCGAACAGGCTTATTTCACACAGTACAGTGTTCGACAATGAAGATGTTTGTTTTCTCAACAAACTACCTTAGAAATGAGGCGAATCTACTAACTTGTACATCTTGTTAGATTACACCAACAAGGTAAGTTTGAACTTGCTGCACTCTTCCTTCTTCGTAGTAAAGAAACTGATTCCTAGACGCGAACTAGCTTATATCACTGATTCCAGTGTTGGGCAATGAAGATGTTTCTGTTCTTAACCAAGTAGTTTAGAAATGAAGAGAAACTTGTAAATAGTACATCTTGTGAGATTACACAAACAAGGAAAGTTAGAACTTGCTGCACTCAATCTTCTTCGTAGGAAAGCAACTGATTCTGAGAACCCACATAGCTTATTTCACAGAGTATGGTGTTCGGCAATGAAGATGTTGGTTTTCTCCACAAACTACTTTAGAAATGAGGCACATCTACTAAGTCGTACATCTTTGTAAAGAACATTAACCAGGAAAGTTTGAACTTGCTGCACTCAACCATCTTTGTCTAAAAGAAACTGATTGCTATAACCGACTTAGCTTATTTCACACAGTACAGTGTTCGCAATGAAGATGTTTGTTTTCCAAACAAACTACTTTAGAAATGAGGCGAAATTTGTAAGTTGTACATCTTGTTAGATCACACAAACAAGGAGAGTTTGATCTTCCTGCAATCAAGGTTCTTCCTAGGAAAGCAACTGACTCCTAGAACCGAACTAGCTTATTTCACACAGTAGTGTTCGGCAATGAAGATGGTTTTTTTTCTCAAAAAACTACTTTGAAAATGAGGCCTATCTACTAAGTAGTACATCTTTTTAGATTACATTAACAGGGAAAGTTTGAACTTGCTGCACTCAACCTTCTTCATAGGAAAGCATCAGATTCCTAGAACCCAACTTGCATATTCCACACAGCAGAGTGTTCTGGAATGAAGATGTTTGTTTTCTAAACAAACTACTTTAGAAATGAGGCGAATCTCCTAACTTGTACATCTTGTTAGATTACACAAACAAGGTAAGTTTGAACTTGCTGCACTCAACCTTCTCCGTAGCAAAGACATGATTGGAGAACCGAACTATCTTACTAAACACAGTAGAGTGTTCGGCAATGAAGATGTTTGTTTTCTAATCAAAGTATATTAGAAACGAGGAGACTCTACTAGGCTATACATCTTGTTACATTACATTAACAAGGAAAGTTTGAACGTGTTCCACTCAAACATCTTGGTCAAAAGAAACTGATTGGTAGAACGAAACCAGCCTATTTCACACTGTACCGTGTCGGCAATGAAGATGTTTGTTTTCTTAACAAAGAACTTTAGAAATGAGGAATCTTCTAACTTGTACATCTTGTTAGATTACACAAACAAGGTACGTTTGAACTTGCTGCACTCAACCTTCTTCTTAGAACGAAACCAGCCTATTGCACACTACAAATGTTCGGCAATGAAATGTTTGAAAACTGAACTCTAATTCCTAGAACAAGGAAAGTTTGAACTTGCTGCACTCAACCTTCTAGGAAAGAAACTGATTACTAAAGAAGCTAGCTATTTTAGAACACAGTACACAGTACAGTGTTTGGCAATGAAGATGTTTGTTTCCTAAACAAATTCCTGTAGAAACGAGGCCAATCTACTACGTTGTATATCCTTTTAGATTACATTAACAAGGAGAGTTTGAACTTGATGCAATCAACCTTCGTCGTGGGAAAGAAACTGATTCCTAGAACCGAACTAGCTTGTGTCACACAGTAGTGTTCGGCAATGAAGATGTTTGTTTTCTAAAAAGTACTTAAAAATGAGGCCAATCTACTAAGTTATACATCGTTTTAGATTACATTAACAGGGAAAGTTTAAATTGCTGCACTGAACCTTCTTCGTAGGAAAGCATCATATTCCTAGAACCCAACTTGCTTATTGCACACAGCAGAGTGTTCGGGAATGAGGATGTTTGTTTTCTAAACAAACTACTTTAGAAAGGAGGCGAATCTCCTAACTTGTACATCTTGTTAGATTACATAAACAAGGTAAGTTCGAACTTGCTGCACTCAACCTTCTCCGTAGCAAAGACATGATTGGAGAACCGAACTATCCTACTTAACACAGTAGAGTGTTCAGCAATGAAGATGTTTGTTTTCTATTCAAAGTACATTAGAAATGAGGAGACTCTACTAGGCTATACATCTTGTTACATTACATTAAGAAGGAAAGTTTGAACTTGTTCCACTCAAACATCTTGGTCAAAAGAAACTGATTCTTAGAACGAAACCAGCGTATTTCACACTGTACCGTGTTCGGCAATGAAGATGTTTGTTTTGTCAACAAACTCCTTTAGAAATGAGGCAAATATCCTAACTTGAACATCTTGTTAGATTACACAAACAAGGTAAGTTTGAAATGGCTGCACTCAACATTCTTCGCAGGAAAGAAACTGATTCCTAGAACCGAAGTAGCTTATTTCACACAGTACAGGGTTCGGCAATGAAGATGTTTGTTTTCTAAACAAACTCCTGTAGAAATGAGACCAATCTACTAAGTTGAATATCATTTTTAGATTACATTAACAAGGAAAGTATGAACTTGCTGCAATCAACCTTCTTCATGGAAAAGAAACTGATTCCTAGAACCGAACTAGATTATTTCACACAGTACATTGTTCGGCAATGAAGATGTTTGTTTCCTAAACAAACTCCTGTAGAAACGAGGCCAATCTACTACGTTGTACATCCTTTTAGATTACATTAAGAAGGAAAGTTTGAACTTGCTGCAATCAACCTTCTTCGTGGAAAAGAAACTGATTCCTAGAACTGAACTAGCTTATTTCACGCAGTACAGTGTTCGGCAATGAAGATGTTTGTTTCCTAAACAAAATCCTTTAGAAACGAGGCTAATCTACTACGTTGTACATCTTTTTAGATTACATTAACAAGGAAAATTGAACTTACTGCAATCAACCTTCTTCGTGGAAAAGAAACTGATTCCTAGAACCGAACTAGCTTATTTCACACAGTACAGTGTTCGGCAATGAAGATGTTTGTTTCCTTAAAAAACTCGTGTAGAAACGAGGCCAATCAACTACGTTGTACATCTTTTAAATTACATTAACACGGAAAGTTTGAACTGGCTGCAATCCACCTTCCTCGTGGAAAAGAAACTGATTCCTAGACCCGAACTAGCTTATTTCACACAGTACAGTGTTCGGCAATGAAGATGTTTGTTTTCTCAGCAAACTACTTTAGAAATGAGGCGAATCTACTAACTTTTACATCTTGTTAGATTACACCAAGAAGGTAAGTTCGAACTTGCTTCACTCTTCCTTCTTCGTAGGAAAGAAACTGATTCCCAGAACCGAACTAGCATTTTTCACACAGTACAGTGTTCAGCAATGAAGCTGTTTTTTTCCTAAACAAACTCCTGTAGAAACGAGGCCAATTGACTACGTTGTACATCTTTTTAGATTACATTAACAAGGAGAGTTTGAACTTGCTGCAATCAACCTTCTGGCGTGGAAAAGAAACTGATTCCTAGAACCGAACTAGCTTATTTCACGCAGTACAGTGTTTGGCAATGAAGATGTTTGTTTCCTAAACAAACTCCTGTAGCAACGAGGCCAGTCTACTACGTTGTACATCTTTTTAGATTACTTTAACAAGGAAAGTTTGAACTTGCTGAACTCTTCCTTCTTCGTAGTAAAGAAACTGATTCCTAGAAGCAAACTACCTTATATCACAGAGTCCAGTGTTGGGCAATGAAGATGTTTCTGTTCTAAACCAAGTAGTTTAGAAATGAAGACAAACTTGAAAATTGTACATCTTGTGAGATTACACAAACAAGGAAAGTTAGAACTTGCTGCACTCAACCTTCTTCGGAGGAAAGCAACTGATTCTTAGAAACCACCTAGCTTATTTCACAGAATAGAGTGTTCGGGAATGAAGATGTTGGTTTTCTCAACAAACTACTTTAGAAATGAGGCAAATCTACTAAGCAGTTCTTCTTTTAAATAACATTAACAAGGAAAGATTGAACTTGCTGCACTCAACCATCTTTGTCGAAAAGAAACTGATTGCTATAACCGACTTAGCTTATTTCACACAGTACAGTGTTAGGCAATGAACATATTTGTTTTCTAAACAAACTACATTAGAAATGAGGCGAAACTTGTAAGTTGTACATCTTGTTAGATCACACAAACAAGGAGAGTTTGAACTTCCTGCAATCAAGTTTCTTCGTAGGAAAGCAGCTGACTCCTACAACCGAACTAGCTTATTTCACACAGTAGATTTCGGCAACGAAGATGTTTGTTTTCTCAAAAAACTACTTTAAAAATGAGGCCAATCTACTAAGTTATACATCGTTTAAGATTACATTAACAGGGAAAGTTTGAACTTGCTGCACTGAACCTTCTTCGTAGGAAAGCATCAGATTCCTAGAACCCAACTTGCTTATTCCACACAGCAGAGTGTTCGGGAATGAAGATGTTTGTTTTCTAAACAAACTACTTTAGAAATGAGGCGAATCTCCTAACTTGTACATCTTGTTAGATTACACAAACAAGGTAAGTTTGAACTTGCTGCACTCAACCTTCTCCGTAGGAAAGACATGATTGAGAACCGAACTATCTTACTTAACACAGTAGAGTGTTTGGCAATGAAGATGTTTGTTTTCTAATCAAAGTACATTAGAAATGAGGAGACTCTACTAAGCTATACATCTTGTTACGTTACATTAACAAGGAAAGTTTGAACTTGCTGTAATCAACCTTCTTCGTGGAAAAGAAACTGATTCCTAGAACCGAAGTAGCTTATTTCACACAGTACAGGGTTCGGCAATGAAGATGTTTGTTTTCTATACAAACTCCTGTAGAAATGAGGCAAATCTACTAAGTTGTACATCTTTTCAGATTACATTAACAAGGAAAGTTTGAACTTGCTGTAATCAACCTTCTTCGTGGAAAAGAAACTGATTCCTAGAACCGAACTAGCTTATTTCACACAGTACAGTGTTCGGCAATGAAGATGTTTGTTTCCTAAACAAACTCCTGTAGATACGAGGCCAATCTACTACGTTGTACATCTTTTTAGATTACATTGACAAGGAAAGTTTGAACTTGCTGCAATCAACCTTCTTCGTGGAAAAGAAACTGATTCCTAGAACCGAACTAGCTTATTTCACGCAGTACATTGTTCGCCAATGAAGATGTTTGTTTCCTAAACAAACTCCTGTAGAAACGAGGCCAATCTACTACGTTGTACATCTTTTTATATTACATTAACAAGAAAAGTTTGAACTTGCTGCACTCTTCCTTCTTCGTAGTAAAGAAACTGATTCCTAGAAGCGAACTAGCTTATATCACAGAGTCCAGTGTTGGGCAATGAAGATGTTTCTTTTCTAAACCAAGTAGTTTAGAAATGAAGACAAACTTGAAAATTGTACATCTTGTGAGATTACACAAACAAGGAAAGTTAGAACTTGCTGCACTCAACCTTCTTCGGAGGAAAGCAACTGATTCTTAGAACCCACCTAGCTTACTTCACAGAGTAGAGTGTTCGGCAATGAAGATGTTGGTTTTCTCAACAAACTACTTTAGAAATGAGGCAAATCTACTAAGTAGTACATCTTTTTAAATAACATTAACAAGGAAAGTTTGAACTTGCTGCACTCAACCTTCTTCGTAGGAAAGAAACTGATTGCTATAACCGACTTAGCTTATTTCACACAGTACAGTGTTCGGCAATGAAGATGTTTGTTTTCTAAACAAACTACTTTAGAAATGAGGCGAAACTTGTAAGTTGTACATATTGTTAGATCACACAAACAAGGAGAGTTTGAACTTCCTGCAATCAAGGTTCTTCGTAGGAAAGCAGCTGACTCCTAGAACCGAACTATCTTATTTCACACAGTAGTGTTCGCCAACGAAGATGTTTGTTTTCTCAAAAAACTACTTTAAAAATGAGGCCAATCTACTAAGTTATACATCGTTTTAGATTACATTAACGGGGAAAGTTTGAACTTGCTGCACTGAACCTTCTTCGTAGGAAAGCATCAGATTCCTAGAACCCAACTTGCTTATTCCACACAGCAGAGTGTTTGGGAATGATGATGTTTGTTTTCTAAACAAACTACTTTAGAAATGAGGCAAATCTCCTAACTTGTACATCTTGTTAGATTACACAAACAATGTAAGTTTGAGCTTGCTGCACTCAACCTTCTCCGTAGGAAAGACATGATTGGAGAACCGAACTATCTTACTTAAGACAGTAGAGTGTTCGGCAATGAAGATGTTTGTTTTCTAATCAAAGTACATTAGAAATTAGGAGACTCTACTAAGCTATACATCTTCTTACGTTACATTAACAAGGAAAGTTTGAACTTGTTCCACTCAAACATCTTGGTCAAAAGAAACTGATTCTTAGAACGAAACCTGCCTATTTTAAACTGTACCGTGTTCGGCGATGAAGATGTTTGTTTTCTAAACAAAGAACTTTAGAAATGAGGCGAATCTCCTAACTTGTACATCTTGTTAGATTACACAAACAAGGTAAGTTTGAACTTGCTGCACTCAACCTTCTTCGTAGGAAGGAAACTGATTCGTAGAACTGAAGTAGCTTATTTCACCCAGTACATGGTTCAGCAAAGTTGCAGACAGCTTCAGGTTCGCTGACATGAACTTCCAGACCAGGCACAGTTATGGAGGAAGGGATATTATTTATTGAAGCTTATAGATCCAGGGGAAGTTCCATAATGGCAAGAGAAACAGCTTGCCCTTCACAGGACCACGCAAGAGAGAGAAAACCAACCAGCCACCACAGCACACAGAGCAAAACTACAGCCAAAAGGTCACACAGCACACTTCAGGAACTCCTGCTAGGCACATTTCCATATCTTTACAATGGAATCTCAAACCATCACCACACCTTAAGACCGGCCCCCAGTGACCTTGCTTCTAGCAAGGTGATTGCAGGTGCAAACTATATAATAATAAAACACTGAATATATTGGGGCACATATGTTCAAACTACCACATTCCGCCCCTGTCCCCCAATATATTTATCTCCTGGCCCCCAATAGATTTATAACTATCACACATTGTAAATTGTACTCAGTCCAATTTCAAAGGTTCTCACAGTCTTGATCAACTTAAGATAGTGAGTCCTGTAAAATCAAACAAGTTAAATACTTTCAACATGTAAAGGCACAGAGTAAACATTGTAACTGGTATGAGGCATAGTAAGGAGAGATTAGAACAATGCAAACTCAACCACCATTAGCAGTCATCAAACTTCTGCAGTTCAAGTTCAATATAACCAGAGACTGACAGTCTCCAGGTTTTCCAAATCCGCCCCTCCAGCTGGGCAGAGTCGCCAGGGAAAACTTTCATCCCATGCCAACACTGTACTCCATGGTAGCCCTTTTGCACAGTCCTGGTATATCCAAAACATCTTCAGGTCTCCATGCAAACCACGGTCCATCTTCCAAAAGGCTCTTCCAGCCTATTCCTGAGAGTCTTCATGCCCTGCCTCATGCCGCATCTCAGCAGCGGCTCCTGTAACCGTGAGCAACTCATGACCATTCTATGCATTTTTCATATTTCCAAAACTAATACCAGGTGTGCAGGACACAGCCATATTCTTAATCCAGGGACAAAATAAATCATAGCGTTGAAAAGCAGGTTCCTTCTCCAGTCAACTCTTTCCAAGAGTTTGCATTGTTAACAGTCTTTCCTCAGGCATCCTCTCCATTGTTTTAATGTAAATCAAGTCGGGCCACCTTCCTTCCACCTTCCTTAAGATTCCTAATGCGTTGACAATAGCAGCCTCAGTAACCTAAAACCAGTCTCAGTGCCTCTACTTAACTTGCTTCAGGTTTTCCAACTTAAAATCTTAAAATCTCAGTCCAATATCTTTAGCCAAGCACATCCGTCCATTACAAATTTAAGCTTGATCAAACTATCTGGGCCTGGATAGCAGAACGTAGCCATCCCTTATGCCAGTAGCCCAGTTCCAACAAAGTCCTCTGCAGTCTTTCCTTCCACTTAGAAAGCTCACAAGCCAAGCCTCGAAGTTCAATACAGTCTGCACTTAGCATTCTCAAACTCTCATCAGAATAGTCCATAAAACTTGGCTTACCACTCCAGAAGGCACCTTCAGTTGCAAGCACCAAGTCCATGCCCATTCCTCCAAAACAAAGGTTCCAAAAGACGAATATCCACGCGGTCAGGTTCATCTCACCCCACACTCCTCAGTACCACTTTACTGTTGCAGACAGCTTCAGGTTCGCTGAGCTGAACTTCCAGACCAGGCACAGTTATGGAGGAAGGGATATTATTTATTGAAGCTTATAGATCCAGGGGAAGTTCCATAATGGCAAGAGAAACAGCTTGCCCTTCACAGGACCACGCAAGAGAGAGAAAAGCCAACCAGCCACCACAGCACACAGAGCAAAACTACAGCCAAAAGGTCACACAGCACACTTCAGGAACTCCTGCTAGGCACATTTGCATATCTTTACAATGGAATCTCAAACCATCACCACACCTTAAGACCGGCCCCCAGTAACCTTGCCTCTAGCAAGGTGATTGCAGATGCAAACTATAAAATAATAAAACACTGAATATACTGGGGGACATATATTCAAACTACCACAGGCAATGAAGATGTTTGTTTTCTAAACAAACTCCTGTAGAAATGAGGCCAATCTACTAAGTTGTACATCTTTTTAGATTACATAAACAAGGAAAGTTTGAACTTGCTGCAATCAACCTTCTTCGTGGAAAAGAAACTGATTCCTAGAACCGAACTAGCTTTTTTCACGCAGTACAGTGTTCGGCAATGAAGATGTTTGTTTCCTAAACAAACTCCTGTTGAAACGTGGCCAATCTACTACGTTGTACATCTTTTTAGATTACATTGACAAGGAAAGTTTGAACTTGCTACAATCAACCTTCGTCGTGGAAAAGAGACTGATTCCTAGAACCGAACTAGCTTATTTCACACAGTACAGTGTTCGGCAATGAAGATGTTTGTTTTCTCAACAAACTACTTTAGAAATGAGGCGAATCTGCTAACTTGTACATCTTGGTAGATTACACCAACGAGGTAAGTTTGAACTTGCTGCACTCTTCCTTCTTCGTAGTAAAGAAACTGATTCCTAGAAGCGAACTAGCTTATATCACAAGTCCAGTGTTGGGCAATGAAGATGTTTCTGTTCTAAACCAAGTAGTTTAGAAATGAAGAGAAACTTGTAAATTGTACATCTTGTGAGATTACACATACAAGGAAAGTTAGAACATGCTGCACTCAACCTTCTTCGGAGGAAAGCAACTGATTCTTAGAACCCACCTAGCTTATTTCACAGAGTAGAGTGTTCGGCAATGAAGATGTTGGTTTCTCAACAAACTACTTTAGAAATGAGGCAAATCTACTAAGTAGTACATCTTTTTTAAACAACATTAACAAGGAAAGTTTGAACTTGCTGCACTCAACCATCTTTGTTAAAAGAAACTGATTGCTATAAACGACTTAGCTTATTTCACACAGTACAGTGTTCGGCAATGAAGATGTTTGTTTCCTAAACAAACTCCTGTTGAAACGTGGCCAATCTACTACGTTGTACATTTTTTTTAGATTACATTGACAAGGAAAGTTTGAACTTGCTACAATCAACCTTCTTCGTGGAAAGAGACTGATTCCTAGAACCGAACTAGCTTATTTCACACAGTACAGTGTTCGGCAATGAAGATGTTTGTTTTCTCAACAAACTACTTTAAAAATGAGGCGAATCTACTAACTTGTACATCTTGGTAGATTACACCAACAAGGTAAGTTTGAACTTGTTGCACTCTTCCTTCTTCGTAGTAAAGAAACTGATTCCTAGAAGCTTAACTAGCTTATATCACAAGTCCAGTGTTGGGCAATGAAGATGTTTCTGTTCTAAACCAAGTAGTTTAGAAAATGAGAGAAACTTGTAAATTGTACATCTTGTGAGATTACACATACAAGGAAAGTTAGAACATGCTGCACTCAACCTTCTTCATAGGAAAGCAACTGATTCTTAGAACCCACCTAGCTTATTTCACAGAGTAGAGTGTTCGGCAATGAAGATGTTGGTTTCCTCAACAAACTACTTTAGAAATGAGGCAAATCTACTAAGTAGTACATCTTTTTTAAACAACATTAACAAGGAAAGTTTGAACTTGCTGCACTCAACCATCTTTGTCAAAAGAAACTGATTGCTATAACCGACTTAGCTTATTTCACACAGTACAGTGTTCGGCAATGAAGATGTTTGTTTTCTAAACAAACTACTTTAGAAATGAGGCGAAACTTGTAAGTTGTACATCTTGTTAGATCACACAAACAAGGAGAGTTTGAACTTCCTGCAATCAAAGTTCTTAGTAGGAAAGGAACTGACTCCTAGACCGACTAGCTTATTTCACACAGCAGTGTTCGCAACGAAGATGTTTGTTTTCTCAAAAACTACTTTAAAAATTGAGGCCAATCTACTAAGTTATACATCGTTTTTAGATTACATTAACAGGGAAAGTTTGAACTTGCTACAATGAACCTTCATCGTAGGAAAGCATCAGATTCCTAGAACCCAACTTGCTTATTCCACACAGCAGAGTGTTCGGGAATGAAGATGTTTGTTTTCTAAACAAACTACTTTAGAAATGAGGCAAATCTCCTAACTTGTAAATCTTGTTAGATTACACAAACCAGGTAAGTTTGAACTTGCTGCACTCAACCTTCTCCGTAGGAAAGACATGATTCGTAGAACAAAACTATCTTACTTTAACACAGTAGAGTGTTCGGCAATGAAGATGTTTGTTTTCTAATCAAAGTACATTAGAAATGAGGAGACTCTACTAAGCTATACATCTTGTTACATTACATTAACACAGAAAGTTTGAACTTGTTCCACTCAAACATCTTGGTCAAAAGAAACTGATTCTTAGCACTAAACCAGCCTATTTCACACTGTACCATGTTGGTGCAATGAAGATGTTTGTTTTGTAAACAAAGAACTTTGAAAATAAGGCGAATCTCCTAACTTGTATATCTTGTTAGATTACACAAACAAGGTAAGTTTGAACTTGCTGCACTCAAACTTCTCCGTAGGGAAAGACATGACTGGGAATGGAACTATCTTGTTTAACACAGCAGAGTGTTTGGCAATGAAGATGTTTGTTTTCTAATCAAAGTACATTAGAAATGAGGAGACTCTACTAAGCTATACATCTTGTTACATTACATTAACAAGGAAAGTTTGAACTTGTTCCACTCAAACATCTTGGTCAAAAGAAACTGATTCTTAGAACGAAACCAGCCTATTTCACACTGTACCGTGTTCCAATAAAGATATTTGTTTTGTACACAAAGAACTTTAGAAATGAGGCGAATCTCCTAACTTGTGCATCTTGTTAGATTACACAAACAAGGTAAGTTTGAACTTGCTGCACTCTACCTTCTTCGTAGGAAAGAAACTGATTCCTAGAACCAAGTAGCTTATTTCACACAGTACAGTGTTCGGCAATGAAGATGTTTGTTTTCTCAACAAAGTACTTTAGAAATGAGGCGAATCTACTAACTTGTACATCTTGTTAGATTACACCAACAAGGTAAGTTTGAACTTGCTGCACTCTACCATCTTCGTAGTAAAGAAACTGATTCCTAGAAGCGAACTAGCTTATATCACAGAGTCCAGTGTTGGCCAATGAAGATGTTTCTGTTCTAAACCAAGTAGTTTAGAAATGAAGAGAAACTTGTAAATTGTACATCTTGTGAGATTACACAAACAAGGAAAGTTAGAACTTGCTGCATTCAACCTTCCTCGGAGGAAAGCAACTGATTCGTAGAACCCACCTAGCTTATTTCACAGAGTAGAGTGTTCGGCAATGAAGATTTTGGGTTTCTCAACAAACTACTTTAGAAATGAGGCAAATCTACTAAGTAGTACGTCTTTTTAAACAACATTAACAAGGAAAGTTTGAACTTGCTGCACTCAACCATCTTTGTCGAAAACAAACTGATTGCTATAACTGACTTAGCTTATTTCACACAGTACAGTGTTCGGCAATGAAGATGTTTGTTTTCTAATCAAAGTACATTAGAAATGAGGAGACTCTACTAAGCTATACATCTTGTTACATTACATTAACAAGGAAAGTTTGAACTTGTTCCACTCAAACATCTTGGTGAAAGAAACTGATTCTTAGAACGAAACCAGCCTATTTCACACTGTACCGTGTTCGGCAATGAGGATGTTTGTTTCCTAAACAAAGAACTTTAGAAATGAGGCGAATCTCCTAACTTGTACATCTTGTTAGATTACACAAACAAGGTAAGTTTGAACTTGCTGCACTCTCCCTTCTTCGTAGGAAAGAAACTGATTCCTAGAACCAAAGTAGCTTATTTCACAAAGTACAGGGTTCGGGCAATGAAGATGTTTGTTTTCTAAACAAACTCCTGTAGAAATGAGGCCAATCTACTAAGTTGTACATCTTTTAGATTACATTAACAAGGAAAGTTTGAACTTTCTGCAATCAACCTTCTTCGTGGAAAAGAAACTGATTCCTAGAACCGAACTAGCTTATTTCACACAGTACAGTTTTTGGCAATGAAGATGTTTGATTCCTAAACAAACCGCTGTAGAAACGAGGCCAATCTACTGCGTTGTACATCTTTTTAGATTACATTAAAAAGGAAAGTTTGAACTTGCTGCAATCAACCTTCTTTGTGGAAAAGAAACTGATTCCTAGAACCGAACTAGGTTATTTCACACAGTACAGTGTTCGCAATGAAAATGTTTGTTTCCTAAACAAACTCCTGTAGAAACGAGGCTAATCTACTACGTTGTACATCTTTTAGATTACATTAACAAGGAAAGGTTGAACTTGCTGCAATCAACCTTCGTCGTGGAAAAAAACTGATTCCTAGGACCTTAACTAGCTTATTCCACACAGTACAGTGTTAGGCAATGAAGATGTTTGTTTTCTCAACAAACTACTTTAGAAATGAGGCGAATGCTCCTAACTTGTACATCTTGCTAGATTACACAAACAAGGTACGTTTGAGCTTGCTGCACTCAACCTTCTCCGTAAGAAAGACATGATTGGAGAACCGAACTATCTTCCTTACACAGTAGAGTGTTCGCAATGAAGATGTCTGTTTTCTAATCAAAGTACATTAGAAATGAGGAGACTCTACAAAGCTATACATGTTGTTACATTACATTAACAAGGAAAGTTTGAACTTGTTCTACTCAAACATCTTGGTCAAAAGAAACTGATTCTTAGAATGAAAACCAGCCTATTTCACACTGTACCATGTTCGGCAATGAAGATGTATGTTTTCTAAACAACGAACTTCAGAAATGAGGCCAATCTCCAAACTTGTACGCCTAGTTAGATTACACAAACAAGGTAAGTTTGAACTTGGTGCACTAAACCTTCTTCGTAGGGAAAGAAACTGATTACTAGAACCAAGTAGCTTATTTCACACAGTACAGGGTTCGGCAATGAAGATGTTTGTTTCCTAAACAAACTCGTGTAGAAACGAGGCCACTCTACTACGTTGTACATCTTTTAGATTACATTAAAAAGGAAAGTTTGAACTTGCTGCAATCAACCTTCGTCGTGAAAAAGAAACTGATTCCTAGAACCGAACTAGCTTATTTCACACAGTACAGTGTTTGGCAATGAAGATGTTTGTTTTCTCAACAAACTACTTTAGAAATGAGGTGAATCTACTAACTTGTACATCTTGTTAGATTACACGAACAAGGTAAGTTTGAACTTGCTGCATTCTTCCTTCTTCGTAGTAAAGAAACTGATTCCTAGAAGTTTAACTAGCTTATATCACAGAGTCCAGTGTTGGGCAATGAAGATGTTTCTGTTCTAAACCAAGTAGTTTAGAAATGAAGAGAAACTTGTAAATTGTACATCTTGTGAGATTACACAAACAAGGAAAGGTAGAACTTGCTGCACTCAACCTTCTTCGTTGGAAAGCAACTGAATCTTAGAACCCTCCAGCTTATTTCACAGAGTAGAGTGTTGGGCAATGAAGATGTTGTTTTTTCTCAACAAACTACTTCAGAAATGAGGCAAATCTACTAAGTAGTACATCTTTTAAATAACATTAACAAGGAAAGTTTGAACTTGCTGCACTCAACCATCTTTGTTTAAAAGAAACTGATTGCTGTAAAAGACTTAGCTTATTTCACACAGTACAGTGTTCGGCAATGAAGATGTTTGTTTTCTAAACAAACTCCTTTAGAAATGAGGGGAAACTTGTAAGTTGTACATCTTGTTAGATCACACAAACAAGGAGAGTTTGAACTTCCTGCAATCAAGGTTCTTTGTAGGAAAGCAGCTGACTCCTAGAATCTTACTAGCTTATTTCACACAGTAGTGTTCGGCCACGAAGATGTTTGTTTTCTCAAAAAACAACTTTAAAAATGAGGCCAATCTACTAAGTTATACATCGTTTTAGATTACATTAACAGGGAAAGTTTGAACTTGCTGCACTGAACCTTCTTCGTAGGAAAGCATCAGATTCCTAGAACCCAACTTGCTTATTCCACACAGCAGAGTGTTCGGGAATGAAGATGTTTGTTTTCTAAACAAACTACTTTAGAAATGAGGCGAATCTCCTAACTTGTACATCTTCTCAGGTTACACAAACAAGGTAAGTTTGAGCTTGCTGCACTCAACCTTCTCCATAAGAAAGACATGATTGGAAAACCTAACTATCTTACTTAACACAGTAGAGTGTTCGCCAATGAAGATGTTTGTTTTCTAATCAAAGTACACTAGAAATGAGGAGACTCTACTAAGCTATACATCTTGTTACATTACATTAACAAGGAAAGTTTGAACTTGTTCCACTCAAAAATCTTGGTCAAAAGAAACTGATTCTCACAGTGAAACCAGCCTATTTCACACTGTACCATGTTCGGCAATGAAGATGTATGTTTTCCAAACAAAGAACTTTAGAAATGAGGCGAGTCTCCTAACTTGTACATCTTGTTAGATTACACAAACAAGGTAAGTTTGAACCTGCTGCACTTAACCTTCTTCGTAGGAAAGAAACTGATTCCTAGAACCGAAGTAGTTCATATCACACAGTACAGGGTTCGGCAATGAAGATGTTTGTTTTCTAAACAAACTACTTTAGAAATGAGGTGAAACTTGTAAGTTGTACATCTTCTTAGATCACAGAAACAAGGAGAGTTTGAACTTCCTGCAATCAAGTTTCTTCGTAGGAAAGCAACTGACTCCTAGAACCGAACTAGCTTATTTCACACAGTAGTGTTCGACAACGAAGATGTTTGTTTACCCCAAAAACTACTTTAAAAATGAAGCCAATCTACTAAGTAGTACATCTTTTTAGGTTACATTAACAGGGAAAGTTTGAACTTGCTGCACTGAACCTTCTTCGTAGGAAAGCATCAGATTCCTAGAACCCAACTTGCTTATTGCACACAGCAGAGTGTTCGGGAATCAAGATGTTTGTTTTCTAAATAAACTACTTTAGAAATGAGGTGAATCTCCGAACTTGTACATCTTGTTAGATTACACAAACAAGGTAAGTTTGAACTTGCTGCACTCAGCCTTCTCCGTAGGAAAGACATGATTCGAAAACCGAACTATCTTACTTTAACACAGTAGAGTGTTCGGCAATGAAGATGTTTGTTTTCTAATCAAAGTACATTACAAATGAGGACACTCTACTTGTTTATACATCTTGTTACATTACATTAACAAGGAAAGTTTGAACTTGTTCCACTCAAACATCTTGGTCAAAAGAAACTGATTCTGAGAGGGAAACCAGCCTATTTCACACTGTACCATGTTCGGCACTGAAGATGTTTGTTTTCTAAACAAAGAACTTTAGAAATGAGGCGAATCTCCTAACTTGTACATCTTGTTAGATTACACAAACACGGTAAGTTTGAACTTGCTGCACTCAACCTTCTTCAGAGGAAAGAAACTGATTCCTAGAACCGGTAGCTTATTTCACACAGTACAGGGTTCGGCAATGAAGATGTTTGTTTTCTAAACAAACTCCTGTAGAAATGAGGCCAATCTGCTAAGTTGTACGTCTTTTTTAGATTACATTAACAAGGAAAGTTTGAACTTGCTGCAATCAACCTTCTTCGTGGAAAAGAAACTGATTCCTAGAACCGAACTCGCTTATTTCACACAGTACAGTGTTCGGCAAGGAAGATGTTTTTTTCATAAACAAACTCCTGTAGAAACGAGGCCAATCTACTACATTCTACATCTTTTTAGATTACATTAACAAGGAAAGTTTGAACTTGCTGCAATCAACCTTCGTCGTGGAAAAGAAACTGATTCCTAGAACCGAACTAGCTTATTTCAAACAGTACAGTGTTCGGCAATGAAGATGTTTGTTTATTAACAAACTACTTTAGAAATGAGGCGAATCCACTAACTTGTACATCTTGTCAGATTACACCAACAAGGTAAGTTTGACCTTGCTGCACTCTTCCTTCTTCGTAGTATAGAAACTGATTCCTAGAAGCGAACTAGCTTATATCAGAGTCCAGTGATGATCAATGAAGATGTTTCTGTTCTAAACCAAGTAGTTTGGAAATGAAGAGAAACTTGTAAATTGTACATCTTGTGAGATTACACAAACAAGGAAAGTTAGAACTTGCTGCACTCAACCTTCTTCGGAGGAAAGCAACTGATTCTCAGAACCCACCTAGCTTATTTCACAGAGTGTTCGCAATGAAGATGTTGGTTTTTCCACAAACTACTTTAGAAATGAGGCAAATCTACTAAGTAGTACATCTTTTTAAATAACATTAACAAGGAAAGTTTGAACTTGCTGCACTCAACCATCTTTTGTAAAAGAAACTGATTGCTGTAACCGACTTAGCTTATTTCACACAGTACAGTGTTTGGCAATGAAGATGTTTGTTTTCTCAACAAACCTTTAGAAATGAAGGGAAACTTGTAAGTTGTACATCTTGTTAGATCACACAAACAAGGAGAGGTTGAACTTCCTGCAATCAAGGTTCTTCGAGGAAAGCAACTGACTCCTAGAATCGAACTACCTTATGTCACACAGGAGTGTTCGCAACTAAGATGTTTGTTTTCTCAAAAACTACTTTAAAAATGAGGCCAATCTACTAAGTTATACATCGTTTTAGATTACATTAACAGGGAAAGTTTGAACTTGCTGCAATGAACCTTCTTCGTAGGAAAGCATCAGATTCCTAGAACTAAACTTGCTTATTCCACATAGCAGAGTGTTCGGGAATGAAGATGTTTGTTTTCTAAACAAACTACTTTAGAAATGAGGCGAATCTCCTAACTTGTACATCTTGTTAGATTACACAAACAAGGTAAGTTTGAACTTGCTGCACTCAACCTTCTTCGTAGGAAAGACATGATTGGAGAACCGAACTATCTTACTTAACACAGTAGAGTGTTGGGCAATGAAGATGTTTGTTTTCTAAACAAAGTACATTAGAAATGAGAGAGACTTACTAAGCTATACATCTTGTTACATTACATTAACAAGGAAAGTTTGAACTTGTTCCACTCAAACATCTTGGTCAAAAGAAACTGATTCTTAGAACTAAACCAGCCTTATTTCACACTGTACCGTGTTTGACAATGAAATTGTTTGTTTTCTAAACAAAGAACTTTAGAAATTTTCTACACAGTACAATGTTCGGTAATGAAGATGTTTGTTTTCTAAACAAACTACTTTAGAAATGAGGCGAAACTAGTAAGTTGTACATCTTGTTAGATCACACAAACAAGGAGAGTTTGAACTTCCTGCAATCAAGGTTCCAAGGAAAGCAACTGACTCTAGAAACTGAACTAGCTTATTTCACACAGTAGTGTTAGCAACTAAGATGTTTGTTTTTCAAAAACTACTTTAAAAATGAGGCCAATCTACTAAGTTATACATCTTTTTAGATTACATTAACAGGGAAAGTTTGAACTTGCTGCACTGAACCTTCTTCGTAGGGAAAGCATCAGATTCCTAGAACCCAACTTGCTTATTCCACACAGCAGAGTGTTCGGAATGAAGATGTTTGTTTTCTAAACAAACTACTTTAGAAATGAGTCGAATCTCCTAACTTGTACATCTTGTTAGATTACACAAACAAAGTAAGTTTGAACTTGCTGCACTCAACCTTCTCCGTATGAAAGACATGATTGGAAAACCGAACTATATTACTTAACACAGTAGAGTGTTCTGCAATGAAGATGTTTGTTTTCTAATCAAAGTACATTAGAAATGAGGAGACTCTACTAAGCTATACATCTTGTTACATTACATTAACAAGGAAAGATTGAACGTGTTCCACTCAAACATCTTTGTCAAAAGAAACTGA